>JADRCH010000074.1:7698865-7722710 GCA_019843965.1 Rhynchomys soricoides
TCTCTCTCTCTCTCTCTCTCTCTCTCACACACACACACACACACACATACACACACACACACACACACACCCAGCAGATATGTTTTCTTAAAGTAATTTGTGGGTTACTCATTTATCAACATATAATTGAGTCCTTTTAAAAGAAATCAGATTTGCACTTCTTTCCAGGATAGACCTTTCTGTGTCTTGGGCATCTGGGAAGATGCTTGAGAAATATTGCCCTTAATTCCTAAAATTCTTTTTACTTAAAAGTCCTTAAGCCCAAGTCTTTTGATTCTCATGAGTCCTACATAGTCACACTTGGAAATCTCTCTGAAGTCTGAATAAAGGTTCTTAAAGCCATGCTGAGATGTACCACCATGTTGTCCTAGGAGTGCCTCAGATTTGGTCTCTACCCCAAAACTATTTCTGACTATTTATTGTTCCTGAGAGCAAAATAGTTCATTTTTGAGAGTAAGAAGTTCTAAACTTACATTGAAAAATTAATTGTTGTTGTTTGTAGGTTAAGTTTGACTTTCTCTGCCTTTATTTTATCTTGTTTACCTACAATGGAAATGATTGACTATCAGCAACTTATGTGGAAGTACCCTTAGTTAGAACTCCAAGTCCATCAGCATCATTATTTATTTTCTATATTCTACAAGTGACAGTTGTGCTGTAATTTTAACTCCCATATAACACAAGTGATCACTTCCTCAGCATCTTCCCTGTATGTCTGGACAACTGTCTCCCTAAGTGGACAACTGTCTCCCTAAGCCCTTCAGCTCCCAGCTGCCGCCTGATGCCAAAGCTGATACTGGAGCCGTTTATTGGGTTGTGGCATCAATCCAGTTCCATAGAAAACTTTTTTAGAGATACTGTAGGTATTCCAATGAAGAGAACATGAAATTGCCAACTGCTCAAAAGCTAGAGGCAGGTACTATGCAGCATCACACTAATTAAGCCTGCTTAGACTCAAGGAGAAAGGCTGAGGCTGTGCAAAGCAACTTAATCTACTGTAGTGCAGATGCATGGAGGGGGAGTAGATTTGAAGGTCAGTTCAAGGCAGTAAATCAAATTGAGAAAGAAAGATTATTACTCCCAGCTGTACCTAGAAAGCAAAGCATCTGTGTGGCAAGTGTTGGGTTCCAACCAACCCAGAAAAAAAAAAAAAAAACATTCTAAATGCCATTTGGATGTGATTCTGAACCCAAGATGGAGATCTGATCTTGTTTAAATATGGGATCAAAGAAAATAAGTATTGTTACCCCATAGAAAGCAAAGACCTGGGAAGATAGCTCAGTCTGCAACGTGATAGCTCAGGTGGCATGAGGACATGAGCTAGGTCCCAGAACTTATGTAAGAACTCTGGGATTGGTGCCTCTCCAAACCCACCCCATACTCCAGCTCTGAAGAGGTGAAGATAAAAACTCACTAGTAGCCAGTCTGTCCTAATTAGTGAATCTCAGATCAATGAAGAGACAGTGTCTCAAAGAAGATGGACAGCATTCTTAAAGATGATATCCAACATTTGTTGACCAATACACACACACACACACACACACACACACACACACACATATATACACCCCTCTGGGACAAGAGGAAAAAGAAACAGGGGATAAAATAAGGCTCAAGACTAGTGGGGTCCAAAAGCGTGGCAGCGGTACCCAAGGCTGAGGAGGCTGAGGAATAACCATGGCAATAGAGTACTGGAAGTCAAAGAAGAGAAGAGGCTGAGCAAGTAGTACTGGTTAAATGGTGTGCATGCCCTTCCCCTCAGGCCTCCAGCCAGCTCCTCCACATGAACACAGAGCAGAACAATAAAAAACAATATACTTCTCTATTCAATTAAGATTACTTGCAGGGTTTTTGGAAGTTTGTGAAATTTGATTTTGTAAAATTAGGAAATGTTTAGATACAGTAGATTTATAGCCAGCTATATAACCAAAATCTTCAAGCCATGGCAGCTATGAAGGAAGCCAAGTCTGTTCCCAATAAGAGCAAAATGTAGAAGACAGGAAAGGAGCCCAGTGCTCATCCTGAGTGAGGTAACTGAGACCCTAAAGGACATGGATGGTATGTAGAGATGTTTTCTTATGAAGTCCGTGGAACTCTCTCTAGGTATGACTATCTTCCTAAGTTAGGAAATCTTAATTCTTAATAGTGCCACTAGCAATGGTGGGTGGATGAATGGTGGGTGGGTAAATGGGGTGTTGGATTTCTAGCTTGTTTTGGAATTTCTAACCCTATTAAGTTGTATAAAAAAACACACCACCAAGATATTATAATTACAAGTTATATGCCTAGATTGGGCAATTCTAGCACTATACTAACTTATTCCCCATCTAAAAGACTCCTTGTGGTTTCTTCTGGCCTGCGGTTCTGATCCACTCTGTGGCTCCTCTCTCTCTCTCTCTCTCTCTCTCTCTCTCTCTCTCTCTCTCTCTTTCTCTCTTTCTCCAACATGCCTGTATTTCTTCCTCTCCTTCCTGCCTCCCCCATTCTTGAGCCTCTAGTCCCACATTTCCCCTCCACTGCCCAATCACAGGCGCTCTCTCTCTCTCTCTCTCTCTCTCTCTCTCTCTCTCTCTCTCTCATCTCTCTCTCCTTTTATTGACCAATTAAAATGGGGAGAAGGTTCACATGACATCACCCAAGTACCTGACTCTCTGCTCATCAGGAGCCCCTCTTGAGGAACCAATATTAACAAAATACAAACAACATTAGGCCAACCCACTATACTATCTCTTCTGGGGAGATAACTCCAAAAGCACTGCTGTGGGATATCCCCACATTCCTAAAGCTCTGAAGGAAATACTAAGTTCCCCTTGCTGGGTGCAGAAAGCCATGCCACCGCTAGCATACTCCTCAGGGCCCAGGGTCATCTCCTTCAAATTGATTGTCTTTGAAACATCCCAGGAGGACTATAAAAGCTGCCAGCAATTAAGTATAAAAATGCAGGGAACTAGACTAAAGGGAAAATTCTCCCAGAAAGTGAAATGAAAGCGGTTCCAGGAAGAGGCTGGAAACTGTACAAGCATTTCCAGGGGATTGATCTGAAGTTTGGAAAAGTCTCCTAACAGCCCGGAGTTTATGCAAATCCCAGTTCTGAGTGTTTTTCAGCTCTTCCCTATCAGTTGTAATATATAATGGAAAGAACTAATTACTTAGAACTCTGCAGCTGCATGCAACCTTCAGATTAATGTCAAGGTTCAAAGACAGAAGCAGATGTAGAAAGCAGAAGGAAACCTGATCCAGACCTTGGAGCCTTAGAAAATATTTGGTTTGATGAAAGAGTTTCATTCAACCACAGCGATGGGATTAATACATATGAGTCTGTCAGCTAGGTTACTGCCTTTCACTGTATTGTGATTTTTCCATTTAGGGTGCCATAGGCAGGAATTTGTGGCATTTTTTAGAGCTCATGTGGACTTTGTAAATCTCAAATGCAAAACTATCTGAAAAACAAACCCAAATAAGGTGCTTTGGTTACTGTTAGGAGCAGTGTATTCTTCTCTTCTTGGTGACACTGAGAATAATTCTGCACCATTCAACTCGCTGAGACTTGTCTCGAGTTTGAGCTAAATAGCTGTGGTTTGGACAATCACTTTTAAGGCAGCAAGTGTTTGTCATCCTTGTAGTTTAAGCATGTCTTCTTGATGCCTTAGAAAGCCAGCCCAGTTACTGTGGGCTTGGAACACACCAAAGCCAAAGATTTCTGTTGCCTCGATTTGTGATACTCCCATATCTGCTGAAAATCATGTTTCTATCAGAAAAAGCACTTGGAAACAATCCAGTTAAGATCGAAGATCACACTCAGAAGAGGGAAGAAAATAATCTCTGGGAAGTAGAGGGAAAGAAGAATCTGGGAGGGAGAGAGGAGGAGGAGGAGAGAAAAAGGGGGCCAGTTCAGATATGGGAGCAGATGGGGGAGAAGATCAGGAATTTGAAAGTAGGTGTCTACCAGTTGGGGAGGGGGAACTGGAGATAGCTACTTGAAAGTCCCAGATGCCAGGGACCCAAGAGGTTCCCAGGACCCAACAGCGCGGACGTTAGCAAAAATACCCAACAAAAGGGAAATAGAACTTGTAGAGACCATATTGTATCCAGTGGATAGGCACAACCACCGGTTGAGGGATGGGGCCAGCCACTCACCTCAAAAATATTAATCCAGAATTCTTCCTGTCAAAAGGAAATGCAGGGACAGAGTGGAACAGAGACAGAAGGATAGGTCATCCAGAGATTGTCCCACCAGGAATCCATCCCATCTGCCAAACCCAGACACTATTGCTGATGCCATGAAATGCTTGCTGACAAGAGCCTGGTGTAGCTGTCCTTTAAGAGGCTCTGCCAGAGTCTGACCAATACAGATGTGGATGTATGCAGCCAAATATCGGACTGAGCGTGGGGACCCGAATGGAGAAGTTAAGGCAAGAACAGTAGGAGATGAAGGGTCTTACAATCCCATAGGAAGAACCAATCAGACCCCCCAAAGCTCCCAGGGACTAAACCACCAACCAAAGAGTACACATGGTGGAACCCATGGCTCCAGCTGGATATGTAGCAGAGGACTGCCTTATTGGGCACCACTGTGAGGGGAGCCCTTTGGTCAAGTGGAGGCCTGGTGACCCAGGATAGGGGAATGCTAGGGCGCTGAAGCAGAAGTGGGTGGGCAGGTGGGGGAACACCCTCATACAGGCAGGAAGAGGGGGAGGAGATAGGGGGATTGTGGAAGGGTAACTGGGAAGGGGGATAACATTTTAAATGTAAATAAATAAAATAACTAATAAAAAAATTGAAAACAAGAAAGATTGACCACCAGCCAAAACAACTATCTAAAATCAGAATACCTGCTTTAGAAAATACTGTGGGGGTCCTCAGAAAAATCAACTCAAACTGTTATATGATCCAGCAGTCTCTGTTTTGGGGATAAACCCAAAGAAAATAAAAGCACTACCTCTACCTGATAAAGGTGTCTTTCCCCACCCCTCACGTTTATTGCAGTACTAGTCACAATCTTAGATCTAGGGTAGGCCTAAGTATCTATAGGTGGATGAATAGATAATGAAAATCTGATGCACATGAGCAATGGAATCCTATCCTTCCTTAAAGAACAGACATAATCATTAGTAGCAAAGTGGTTAAACTCGAGACAGTATGCTCAGTGAAACAAACCAAGGACAGGGAGGCAAATGTTATATGATCTGACATTATTTTTGAAATTAAAAAGGGACAAACTCTGAAAGATAGTGGTTATCAGTGACTCAGTGGCATTAGAAGAATATTGGGCAAAATATTCAGTTAGATATATGGATTAAGTTTAAGAGATTTATTGCATAGTGTGGTAAGCTACAAGTTAATAACAATATATTGTATATTTGAAAATTACTAAGAGTGTAGATTTTCACCGATCTCATCACAAAAATACATGAAGCCAGTACACATATCAATTAACTTTAGTTGGGTGTTTTGAAAGCTGTGTAGGCATCACTGTTCAGTGCCACATAAATGTACACAAGCTTCTTCAAGAAAGAAAAACATTCCTACTGGAATGAAATATATCAATATGTAAATGATAAGAATCCATGGGAGTCTTATGCATGTTTGATATTTGATCTTTCTTGAAGTATACATTTTTTTCTGACATTTCTAAATGGGAATTGAATGGTGTTAACTGAGATGAGACTAAATATTTATTTTTTATTAGATTTATTTATTTTACATGTAAATGTCTTGACTGTTCGCATGTATATGTACCACATGTGTGGTTAATACCCTTGAAGTTCAGAAGAGAGCATTGGATTCCCTGTAAGTGGAGTTACATATGGTTGTAAGCTCCCATGTCAGTGCTGGGAATTGAATCTGGTTCCTCTGGAAGAACCACAAGTGTTCTAACCATTTTTCTAGCCCTAAAACTAAATACTCAGATATTGTAATCAAATTCTACAGTCTGTGGACCAAAAATTTAATGTATGACCCATGCTATAAATGTGGCCATCATAGGACAACCTTAGATCTTGTGCCCCACTTTCTACCTCTCTTTTTTTTTTTTACCATAGCATACATTAGGCTAACTGGCTGCACGCTTCTGGGTTTCCTTTGTCTGTACCTCTCATCTCTCAGCAGCAGCACTGTGACTTCAGACATTACAGTTCCATCTAATGGATCTGAACTTAAGGTCTCATTCATAGACAGCAAGACTTTATTCACTTAGCCATTTTTTCCAGTACAACCCCACCCCCAAACATTTTTTTTTTTAAAACTCATTTAGGTCTCCCAATTCTCCAGTGTGCGCTATTACCCGACTTTTCCAGGAAAACTGAATGGTAGCAAAATAACATGCTAAAGGTCATCTAGCTAGTGAATGGCAGAGCTGGAGTCAGAGCCCAGGTCCACATGGCTTTAAAGCTGACATTCATTGATGGCATAAAGCATTGCCTTAGCATCTGCTCCAGAGTCACATATGTATAGCTCTTTGTAGCTTCAGACCATTAGCTCATGGAATCCTCAGGCCAGCACTGCAGTACAGATGGAGCAGATGTCGTTCTTGAGAGATCACAAGAACATGAACATGACTGAGAGCCTAATCTAAAGCTGCAGATATAGAAAGTGGTGGAGATGGATGGCAATCCAAGGATTACTCTCTTTTTCTAATTCACAGCTTATTGTCTGCATTTTTTTCATTTCAATAGTGAGATGCCATTGAACGGCACTGGAAGCTCAATGTCAGCTACCACCTGATGGGAGAGAGCAATGATCTGAACACATTGTTGTAAGAATGTTATAATCCAGATGAAAATCCTGCCAGGACAATGCATCAACTCTTCTTACTGGAGCAAAAATCTGACAATTCTGATCAGAAGTTAGGTTCGGATCTAATCCTCAGTATGGTTTTCATTACTCCATCTAATAATGTCTGTAGAAAAATCTTGAGTCTGTATTTTATGAAGAAAAAAGCCCTTAGTACCTGTAATGGCTCTCTTTTTAGCATGAAGAACAACCATCAGAATGATAGAAGTGTCCCTCAAGGACATAACTATGTCGGATTTTCTTTTAGCTTGTTTGAACCAAAGTACTTGCTGATTGAATGCTTTCAGGCCGGCTTAGAAGGAAGACTCAGAGCAAGATAAGACAGTTTTGGTGTTGACTGGTGATTGCCTTAATAGTGCAGGGTAACTACTCTGTTATAGGTTGAATCTGGAATGCTCCTAGTGAATTTGTGCTAAAGAACTGACCCCAGCTCTGAACTGTTATGAGACAGTGGATACTCCAAGAGGTATTGCTAGTGGGAAGCCTTTTCATCATTGTAAGGACATAGGATTATACCCTCAGTGGAGATCGTGGGACCTCAGTGCCAGTTACATTCTCTCCTTTTTCATTTCTTCATTTCTTTTTTCCCTGTTTATGTGGTTGGTAAGTAGATTTACTCTACCAAGTTTCTCCACCATGGTGTACCACCTTGCCAAAGGCCCCAGAGCAGACGAGGACCTGTAAAACAGTATGCCTACATAAAACCATTCCTTTAGAAGTTGATCATTTCAAGTACTTGGAAGAATCATGGAAAAGTGACTAATACATTCTCAAAACAAAGTGATAGTGTAAGACAGGTCATTCTCATTGCTGTATGCTTAAAGCTACAGGACTGCAGAATATTGCAGTTCCTTTGGCTCAGAGTAGGTTCTGGTAGATTGCTTTGCTTTAGGCTGTGGATTGCCAGTTGGTCATGGATTCTGATGAGTTAGATTCAAGTCCAGCTCATAATTATTTATTTTGGATCTGGAGCTGAAGTAGTAGCTAATACTAAGATCAAAAGGCCCAGCAAGGTATAAGCAAACCATTGTTGGATGGGTCAGATGTCAGCAGGCTAAGTCCTTATGGATTTGCAAAGGACTCAAGTGTCTTCAGCAAGGCTTTAGGGGCTCATAAAACAATTAAAATAAAGATACCTGTAATCCCACCTAAACCTCACCAGCCTTCTGTTGGAGTGTGATGAGAGATGGGCAGAGGTGAACATAGCTTCCTAAACACTCACCCCAGTGTGAGTCCAGACTTAAGCAAAAGTCAAAACAGTGGCACATGAATAGGATACCTCACTGTTTTGCTCTGAAATTCTAGTTTACATGGAAGAAATGAACATCTACCATATAAAACATGTAGAAAAAAAAAGAAAAAGTGAAGAAAAATAATGAATAAAATGTTGTCAACTTGGGTTCCTATTTTCAACTCATTCAAATGACAGACAGAAATGAATATGTGGGATTTTTTTTTTAAATAACAAAATGTTCTGTCATGATTATATTCTCTTGTGCATAATCAAAGGATAACACTACTCTAGAGGTCTGAGTTTACACTTGCAGGATTCATGTATCAGCATCCATAATTGATGATCAACTGATTCACATAGTTCATTTGAGAAGGCAGAAAGTGCTTGTCATTAAAAATTAATTCCTAGCACATGAAAGTTTTATCTCTTCTTTGTGTTGGATTCTTAATTGTTATTGACAAAATATAGTGTAGTATCTAATGTCGAGTTTTGGTACAGATTTTTATCCTTCCAATAAACTCTGAATGCAATCCCTCTGTCTGGGAATGTTATGATGGGTACAAAACTATGAAACAGAACATTTTCATATGTGTAAGAAGAAATATGAACATCCAATTACAGAAAATGTTCACTACATTATAACTTAATTTTTATTCATTAAAAAACTGTTTTTTCATAATGGCAGCCATATCACGTCTCACTGTCCACTGTTCAGCTAAACTCAGACCTATAAGTGTGTCTCTTTTGACCTCCTTGTGTCAAAAATACCATCCTGATATTGTCAACCTTCTTGTTTATCTAATGTGGACCATGGACATAAATCTGCAGACTGATCATAAAGGTTTTTACTGACTTAGTTTTAGACTTTCAGAAACTCTTATGTTGCCTAGTAAAGAGCTCAAGGAGCAGGAAGACCACTGCAAAAATCAGCTGAGTAACATATCTGTTAACACCCAGGACCTTCATGGTGGAAAAAGAAAACCTACTCGGGCAGGTTGTCCTCTCACCTCTGTACATGAATCCACATACACAGTCACACAGATGCACATATGTATGCTTTATTTAAAAGTATAATCATTGATGTTAATTACTAGCAATTAGCAGAGAGATTCTCTTTTAATCTACATTTTCTTATCCTATTAGTTTCATATACATCTCATTCAAAATATGATTATACATTCTTCAACTCGTTCTGAGGAGCATTACACTGCAGCCATCTCAGAGAGTTGAAGGAAATAACAATAATGCTCTTTTTGGAGCCTTGACTGGACTTGCATTTTAATCTATAGTTACCTCCCAGCTCAGATATCCACAGGAGCCATCAATGGTTTATCTGAAGTCATTATGCTTGTGTTTGTTTCAAGTCAAATTTACCACTTTCAGGAAGTTCCTAAAAGGTGACCTGGGTATTGGGGTAGGTCACATAGTTTAACACTGCCTGTGTGGCTCTTAGTACCTCCTTCCTCATCCCCCACTGTGCTGTTTTGCTAAGTGTCATAGGTACCTTGTCTTTAATGATCATGAGATTCTCACACAGACCCTGAAATTGTCTTTCCTTTCCTTACTTAAATCTTCATTCATCTTCACATAATACACAAAGCTTTCTGTATGAACACACTGATGTCTGGGATCACATGTATTTAAATAAATTGAATAAGAAAAGTTATAAAAGCTATTGTAAGTAAGCAAAGGAGGTAGTAAGCACAAATAGATTTTATTTTTGAAACCTTAAGTTCAGAAAGGCTTTGATTGTATATATTGGAAAATGTTCACGATGTTTGCAAATAAGAAAGCTTATCCTGAGAAGGCAGAAGAAAGATCAAGTTGATGCAAGAACTGGTTAGGAAAGCAAAGGACCCTAAGGAAAGCATTCTGTCTTTTACCCATCAGTTGGTCAGGTTTCTGCATCACAGACCAGACTCATTCTAAGTGACACAACTATGAACTTAGCTGTGGATTCTGCCAGCCTCTGTCTACTGATTATGGTCTTGGTTGGGCTTTCTGCCTAAGTTTCAGATCCCATCTCTTCATTCTTCCTTTGTCTGCCTCATGCAGGATTCCAGTGCTGTTTCTAATTCTACTCAGGATTGAGTAAATTCATTTCAATGCAGAGAATTCTTTTGAAAACACCCTTCTAAACTGCAGTGGTTGGAATATGAAATGTCCCCTCTGGGCTTGTGTGCTTCAGCACACTTGGTCCCCAGCTGGTGCAACTCTTTCTAAAGATTCTGGAACATTTATGAGGTGAAGCCTCACTTGAAGAAGTAGGTCACTGGGTATTTTCCTTGACTTTTGGAACCCTGCCCCACTGCCTGATCAGTCTGTTTGTTGACAGGAAACACAAATGTGACCAGTCCCTTCATATTCCTGTTAGCACACCTTCCCTACTACTATGGACTGTACCCCTCTTAATCCATTGTGTAAGTTGCTCTGATAGAATTTTTGTTACACTGACAATTTATAGCCTATCAGAAGTCAACATAGCACCACTCTGGAAGATTTTAGAGTTCCAGAGATGAAGCCAAAGCTTTGGTATCCTTTTCTATGCTGAAGCTGCCATAACTAAAATGGTTTCATCTCTAGATCCTCCTATGACCTTGGTTGGCTTTTCAGAGTAGTCATGCATGTAATTTACTTATTAGAGAAATAATATCACTGAATAATAAATTACACTTCTGGTCTCAGCTCAAATATTATTTCTTCATAAACTTTTCTGGACTGCTACAACTAAGCAGTGGTTTGGATGTATGCCCTCCAAAAGTCATGCTGAAACTTATCCTTTCTGTGGTATTAAAAGATGGGGCTTGTTGAACAAAATGATCATTTCATGAGACTCAAGATTTCATGTATGTATTAATGCAGCCCCAACAGTTTGTTCCTTTGACTAGAACTCTCATTTCAAAGCAGGTGTGTAGTATCTTAATAATTCTCTGCATCCCTAAGCCTAGTGTAATACAGAATGTAATACAAATTTTGACCTAGACCAGCATGATGGCTGAGCAGGTTGTCCTCTGACTTCCACACACGTACCATGGTAATAGACACCCATATTTCCTATAGGCAAACACACACACACACACACACACACACACACACACACACACACACAGGAACCTGATGCCCAGCTAGATGGAGAGGGTGGAAAAAAGGCAAGTGTCTTCGAGGATAGCCAGCATATGTAGGAAGTAAATTCAGAAAAACTGCAGAATATTGAGAGAAGGGAGGGAGAAAGGGAAGGAAGAAGGGAAGGAGAAGGGGTGGGGATTGACTTTGTTGCCTTTTGAAGGAATGCCAGCATAGTCTCCCTATGGGAAACACAGTTGTCAACTTATGGCTTGTTTGTAGAATGTGCTGCTGGAGAAAAACTATATACAGATATTGTGCCAACCCAAAACAAAAAACAAGAAACTTAGAGAAGGGACTTCGGTTTCAGAATGATTTCTAATCTTTACAAAACATTTGAACCACTAATATAATTTGATGTTTTGACATTATTAATTACTCCTTACTTCAGATGTGAAAAGCAAAATGTCAGTGAATAAACATTATGACAGTTTAAGCCAAGCAGATCACAGGCCATTCTAAGGGAACAATCAGTATGCAAGTTCTGTACTAGCATTTGTTACGAGCTTTTACAGTAAAAGAAACTCTGAAAAAAAGAAAAATGGGCTTGGCTATTAGGGTTGAAGACCTGAGCAGTGAGCCAAAACTGCCTTAGAGCTTCTCACAAGAAAGAAAGAGAGAGAGAGAGAGAGAAAGAGAGAGAGAGAGAGGAATCTAGTTTCTTCCAGTGGTGTTAGCTTCCAGTCATCAAGGGTGCTCAGTGTTATTGCTATTGGGTAGCTTTTTAGCCAGATGTACTGTAGCATCTTCAGGAGATTACTAGATAGTTCACGATAATAAGGCAAGCTATTAATTTGCTCGAATTTGCATTGCTAGAATGTTGACCCACCCATGAGCTAGGCGATGGCTCTGGTGCAACTACAGGTTGAAACTAGCCTGCAGATTCCCACCTCATTAGAGTCCCTTCTGAGGTTGGAATTTGGCACCAAACACTGATGCCCAGCTTTGTCCAGCACAGGAAGCCCTCTTGACACTTGGCAATCTGGATTGGAGGCAACCCGGAGAGAGATAGGAGACGACCAGATGGTATCTCTCTCTCAGACTTCTTCGGAGATTTATTCTCCCTGTGAAGCAGAGGGAATTGGCCAGGTCCGCCAAGCACATGGCCCCTTTTTGTACTTTCATCATATGAAGAACCCAGGCTAGTCTTTTGGCAGCTGAAGATTTGGCAGGCTGGTCATCTTGGCAAAGCCATGCAGCTCACAGACCTAAGGGCCCTTCAGAGCACAAAGCACTTCGTGCAATTTGCAAAGTCCCTAGATGAAGAGGAAGGAGGGGGATGAGTGATTTGTCACAGACACCTAAATGTGTTCTGGAAATGAGACCAGCTCTGCCATGGCAGAGAGTGAAGCAGCATGCAATGAAGAAGATTTCAATAGAAATCTTAGTATAAAAGTTTATAAATCCTTGTACAGTGATCAGGCAGCATAGAATTTTGGGACATCCTGATTTACACACAGTTCTGAGAGTCCATCCACTTTTTGTTTGTGATCATTATTTCCTATTTTATCTAAGTGAAGAGGGAACAAGATGTGGGGGGTTTAAATGCTTCCACTTTTCAAGTTTCAACTGACTTTAAAAACAGTTGATTGAGCTAAAATTTTTTCACCATAAAATATATGTGTCTAACATGTGTGACTAGGCTTGCTGAGGTAGCTTAGTGGGTAAAGGTACTTTCTATGCAAGCCTAAGGACCTAAGTTCAGATCTCTAGAACCCACAAAAATTGAGCACAGCAGTACATGTCTATAATACTAATACTTATACTGCAAGTTGCCATTACCTTGAGACAGGACAATGCCCTGAAGCTCACAGGCCAGTTAGGCTGGCATGCACAATGGCAAACATTTTTCTCAAACAAGGTAGAAGGCAAGGACTGACATCTGAGTTGGTCCTCTGACCTCCACATGCATGCAGTGATATGAGTGTGTCTATTCTCACACATGTATGCCACTGTAGTGGCTACTTTTGGTTGTCAACTTGACTATATCTGGAGTAAATTACAATCCAACATTAGAGGGCTCACCTGTGATCTAGATCTTGAGTCTGGAAGACAGAAGTTTCAGAAGTTTCAGGTGTGGTGGTATGCACACCTCTGATCTGGGCCACACCTGCGGCTGGAGAGCTACATAAGGACATTGGAAGGAGGAAGATTCAATCTTCTTCGCCTGCGATCCTTGTGGGACTGAGCGACTGCTAGATCCTCGGGTTTTCATTCACAGCTACTGCTGACCATTGTTGGGGAATTTGATTACAGACTGTAAGTCATTAACAAATCCCCTTACTATATAGAGACTACCTATAAGTTCTGTGACTCTAGAGAACCCTGACTAATACAGCCACACATCATTCACAGAACCACCTGAATATCAGACACATACACACACGCACATGCATACACGCTGTGGATCAAGCTCAGTGGAAGAGTACTTTTTTAGCATTCTTCAGCCATTGTCCACAACCCTGGCAAGAAAAAATAATTGCTAAAGGTACATGTCTGTAATCCCACGACCTGCGAGGTTAAGGCAGGGGTATTGTAAAGTTGGTGCTAGACTGGCAAGTTTAAGTCTAGCTTGTGATCCTGTCACAAAAATAAATTCTTGATTTTGTTATTATGGATTGGACATATTATATTATCAATTTATTTGTATTATTATAAACTATATGGAACATAATTTTCCATTTTTACCACAAAATATATAATCCGTGGGCACAAAACATAATACTGTGTGACCATCATCATGAGTTATTGCTAATATAGTTTTATCATCTTAACCATAATTCTGTAACAATTAATTGATAACCCTTTGCCCTATGGAGTAGCTGTACATATGGTAAGGTTCAAATGCTTTCTTGGGCTACAAAATCCCTCTTGGCAATATTTTTATTGTTCAAATTTTTGTTCTTTGGTCTGATCTAGTTCACCTAACATAATGTTTTCCAGGTCCATTCATTGTAGGGAATTTATCAGGATTATAATTCACCCTTTTAAAAACATGTTTGTGTGGGTGTGAATATACTCCTATGTTCAGGTCCCTCTTCACATATATAGGGATATATGTTGAGGCCATACTTAGGAATGCCCTGTCCTCCCTTGAGACAGGAATCTCATTGTCTAGGGTTTGTTAGTTAGGTAAGAATTTCTAGCCAGTAACCCCTAGAGGATTGCCCTGTCTTCCTTCCCAGTCATGCACCACCCCTCCAAGTGTACGTACGTGGATCAAATTCATGTTTGTGCAGCAATCACTTTACCTATTGATGTATCTTCCACACCCCTCTGTTCCTGCTTTATAACTGAATAATATTACATTCTATGGACACTCTATATTTTAAAAATTCATTTATCTGTTGACAGACACTTGAGTTATTTCCACCTTGGGCTATTGGGCTCCAATGACTTTGGCATTGCCTTTCAAAAGGAAGATGTGTAATTAGGTGCATGTTGCTGTCAATCACACATAGTTTCTGAACAACACAACAGTAAATGTTTCAGAGGGCTCCATTCTATGGCAAGGGACTATTAAAGAATGATTAGAATGGTTGCATAACATAAAGGATGGAATCTCTGAACACGTTCAGTGACACAGTCTATTTGGAAAGGGTATTGAGGTTTCCTAAGCAAAATCAGCTATACTACATTGAGGCGATGAACATCTACCTTGTTGGAGACAAATACGCACTGAGACTAGAGCCACTTTAAACTTTAGAAATGTATGGGAGAAAGTTTTACACTAAAGCTATTGTGTGTTAAGTAAATTACTATTGAATTGAAATGTGAGCAAGCTGTTGTACTGTTACAGAAAACTGACATATAGTGCAGTGCTCCTTTATTATATGCTCAGGTGAGAACTATGGAAAATAGAAATTAAATAAACACCTTGTTCTAGGCAAAACCCACAGGCTGGATGGAAAGGAAGATAAAAGAGCCACATAAAATGTGTTTGCCTTAAAGAACTACTCCTGGGGAAGAAAACAAGATGTGAACAATTGAATTCTTTAGAGCATCAGATCTAAGGCCAATCCGATTTTAACTATGTTTTAAGGAAACTGGTGGAGAACATCTATGATGAGCTCTCCAAGTTTGCACCTGTCAATCATTTCTTCCAGGAGGGAATAAACAATGACAATAACAAAAGACTAACACTTTCCACTGAACATTGGGCAAACTAACAAATCAACTGTATAACACAGAGCTCACTTAAAGAATGAGTTTCATTGAATAGTTAAGAGAAGGAAAATCAGACCAAGAATAAGACCCCACATATTTTTCCACCATTCTAAAATGTGATAGGTTCATGGGTCTAAGTAAAAAAAAAAAAAAAAAACCAAAATCATCAAGAGAATAAATAGGAAGATTATATGGATATCTGAGAAAATATCACATAATACAATCAAAATTTAGGACAGTCATATCCAGCCCTGTAATGATATATTTAGAATGATGGATTTATGGAATGAGTATTTATGCTTTCTCACAAGGCCTATCTCATAAGTACCATTAGTTTTAGCATAATTTATCTAAATAAATCAAGCCCCAATTTTATATGGTGTGCAAGAATTGAATGATACTGTAGGATTAAAAATTGGTTTTAATGGTTTAAGTATGTTTAAATTTATTCATAGTAATAAGAAAAATATAATTAAAAGGAGAATGACCAGAAATTGTTGTTTGACTTCTAGCAAGCCTTATTTTCATATTAGTAAGATCAACTCATTATTATCATGTAGTAAAGTCTGAGGCATGTAACTGTAGAAATGTCAAATATGAAAACATAAGCCTAAGCCAGCAAGATAACTCAGCAGGAAAATGATCTTGCTGTTAATAGTAACAGCCTGAGTTCAATACATGGGACCCACATGGTAGAAGGAGAGAACCAACTTCCTAACGTTGTCTTCTGGCCATGGTACATGAACACACATGCAATATAAATAAAATATTTTGTGCAACCCACAAGGCAATAATTATGCTAAAATATAACTTAAGAAGAGAACATTTCAAATGCGACAAATATCTGAACATACATGATTAGTAGATATAATTCGTAAAATGCAGTATAATATTATATCATATTCATTATATAATATAGCATATGTAGTTGTATTATGTTATGTAATAAAGTAAACTTAATGTAATAACACTAAATGACAATGTTTATTACATCCAACATTCTCCTTCACTTTTTTGCTCATTAAGAAATATTTGTCAGATTTAATGGAAAAATATGAATGACTTTGGAAAATGTCAGGAAACAAATGAAATGATCAGGGGAGGCAGGAGACTATCCATGAAGATAGAAATAAATCATAGGGGGGAAGAGAAAGGCAGAATGAAGCTGGCTTTGATGTTCTAGAGAGAATCAGTCTTCTCCAGGGATGAGCCTCCTAGTTGGTTATCTAACTCTAAATGGTCAATTTTGAAATCATATGCACAGGAGCAAAGTTAAACCAACTAAGAAGAATGTGTGTGTGTGTGTGTGTGTGTGTGTGTGTGTATATATATATATATATATATATATATATGCACTGTGTAAACATATATGTATATATGCATTTTATGTGTATGTTATAATAATGATTAAGAAAAAAAGGTCATGAATTTTAGAGGAAGTAAGGGTACATGAAGGGGTAGAGTAGAGGAGACAGCTCTTGTTAGCTGTATCTTACTAGCTGTGCTAAATAAAGACTACAGGCTGAGTCTTCATTCATAGTTCTCACACTTAATGTCTAAGGTAAGGTTCAGAACTGAGACTTCACTGCAGTTCAAGGAGAGATGAATACAAAGTCTGTCAAAAAGAGCTGGTTTCTCTCCCAGAGCCAAGTAACATTTGATTCTTCACTCCAAGCAACTCTACAGAGAGCAACTGATCTCCATTCCCCATAAGCCATAGTAGAGAACAAGTAAAGGAATCTAATCAGTTGTAGAGAAGTGGAGAGAAGACTCCAAATACATGCGAGTGATATAATTATGCTCTTAAAGCTGTTAGAAAATAAATGGGATTCACACTTACACATGGAACTCTGGTCTTCATCATGGTTACATAATTGTTTCATGATTGAAGTTGAGTTTCCAAGTAAAATTGGTTTAACTCTAGGTTCCCTGTTTATAATTTCTCATTTTTTAAAAATAAATTTAAATCTGACTTGAAAAATCATTGTGGTCTTCCTAAAATCTGTTAGTTTATTTTAACCGGAACAAGAAAGACAAAGATATAGATAGAAAAAGAGACAGAGAGAAGGAAATATACATTTATAGATAGTATGTTTTAGGGATCGCTGGTGTCTTGAAAGTTTCAGTCACTGTGTCTAAAGTAGGGAAGATGAGCCAGGGCTTTATCAGGAGAATAAAGAAATTATCAGGAAGTCAAACTGGAGTTGGAAGAATACACACAAGTTCCCAGAAAGCCGATGATAAAAGAACAGCTGACTTAATTCAAGACAGGTCCATTCTGTTGCTGCAATTCTGTTAGTAAGGACCAGAATGAATTCGTTCCTATGGTAAGAATATTTAAAACTAAAATAAATGTCTGTCTTCTATAGCTACCCCTGTTAAGTCCTTCTTCGAGAAATAACGTCTTGGTGAAAACTGATGAATAAGCAGTCAGTGAAAGTGCCTGAAAGTACTATATTAGCAAACAGACCATGAGCCACCTTATTCAAGGACTCAATATTGGGGTTACCAGGATGATGTGTCTGCTAATGGTCCAAATACTAAATCAAATCGAGATCTACAGTGCCTGGGGAAAAAATTACATTTCTCTTTAGAGGGATCAGCATAGAATTTGCCTGGTTTGTTCTTCTTCTTGATTTCTTTTTTCTTCTCTGCAGCCAAGATCTTCAGGAGGTCTCCCTCTGTCAAGTCTAATTTTCATCAATTGGACCGGAATCAACAACCCTTCCTGTCATGTTGAAAAAAAAGACAAAATCTCCTCCTCAACACAACATATTTCCTGCCCTCCACTCCAAGGCTATCACATATAAAGGCTGATCTAATTCACCAGTCCCTTCCAAATTCCAGTGTATTTCAGCAGCTATGTTGTATATCTCATTAATATTCAAAACAACAAAGTCAATAAAGCATTCTTCGATCTATCTCTGGAAGATCTCATATTCTCCTTCCATTCTATGAGCATTTCCTTTAAAGTTTTGTTAGATCTCTCCTAATCACTTGACCTGTAGGACTGTAAGCTATATTTGTAACAAGTTTTATGCTATAATGTCTAACAAGAATGTTGGATTCTATCAGATATATATGTTGAAACATAAGCAGTTTAAATATGCAAAATCATTTCCAAGATAACTATTATCTTTAATAAATGTGAAATCTTAGAATCATCTTCTTCAGAATTCAAGGCAAAAGCCCATTGGAATTCTGCACATATATCAATAGTATGGTATATCAACACATATCTTAATTCTCCAAACTCTATAAAATGAAACATATAGTCTATTATATGATATTGTTCTACAGAAGTATCAAACACAGTCTGTATTCTTAACTTAATATATTGCATCTCTCTGGGCTGTAACTAAAATTTCTCAAGCCTTTGTGGATCTTTCTCTTCTAGAACCATTCCTTTTGTTGTTATTGTAGAGTCCAGACTGAATTGTTCTGAATGTTCTTCATTCTGATTTAAAGAATCCTCTATCCTCTGTTCTATGGCCTCCAATCTAACATTCTATTTTTTCCTTATCTGTCTGTTTTACTCTGATCTTTCTTAAAGTAAATATATACAACTATAATCATTATTGAACATATAATTTTTTGCATGCTGATAATTGGAACAAAATTATGCAGGGTCCACATGCCCTCTGTCATTGCATTTTCTTCTTCTTTTAACAAAGAATATATTTTCTTTTTAATCCCTTGCTCTGTCCTTAAGGACTTTCCAAGTATCTTACCATATCTGCTGACTTTTCAGCTTTTCCTGCTGTTCTATGTGTCTATAATTGGTGTCTGCCAAGTCTCCCTGCCCCTGCTGTGCTTCTATGTGTGCAGTCTCTTTCTGTCACTCAACTAGTACATGTCTACGGCAACTAGCTCCATCCCCTTCCAGTTGATCTAGCTGGCTGCTCTTGCTGGTTCTAGGCTGGAGCCAATGTTTGCCCTTCCATGAAAGCCAAACCTCCTGCCCACTCTGGGAATGTGGATCCAGACCATACCATGTAGCCACCTGTTCTGGATCCAGGCCATAGCTCACATGACACACAAGCCTCATTGCTTCATGGGAGCTCTTAAGCAGCCACATTACAGGCTGACCTCAGATACTCTGCTGTCCCCCTGGCTTTCCTAACTCATTAGAGATTTCATCTTGGTCTGGGAAGTAATTGTTTGCCACTTTTCTACCCAGGGCTTTTCAGGCTCTATGTCTGGATTCTGTACACCATGTTTGTTTATTCCATTTGTAACAGCAGGTTTTTCAGCTGTACCCCAGTTCTCCAAAATAGTGACTCTGAGACTTTTTATACATAAACAAATGCTTAGGTTATACTTTTGGGCATGTTCTCCAACTAGCTACTAATTTAATTAGCCTGTTTTTTCTATTCTATGAGTACCCCATGGCTAGTTATTATGCATCTGTTTCCTCATAGTTTGGTGCTGATCTTTGTGCCTGACTATTTTGCAGAATCCTCTCTGTCTCTTCCAGATGTCCCACCTGCTCCAACTCACTAGTCATAGGCTTTTTATTGACAGGTGATGTTTCCATGCATTGCACAAGACAGTCTTTCTCTTCATTAAGCCTTTGAAAATTTATGTTTGCAGAGCCAAAGAACTAGACAGCAATAGAAACAAAATAAATAGCCCAGGCAATCCTGCCTCAGACTGCTTCAATGATGTTTCCTCAAAACATCATTGAATCTGCATCCAGGACAATTTCAAAATTGATGGCTATATCATCCAGCATCTTAGACTGTTCCAGTCAAGACTTCATTTGAGCCTGCAGTTTCAGACCATGCAGAGACTAGACAGCAAATGCTACAGCTAGCTTTCATAAGACTTACCAATATCCCATTTTTTAGGAGGCCCACAAAAGTAAAATGATGCTCAAAATCAGCAAGAAGCAATTTTAAGAAAATGACACCCCCATTCCCAAGATGTTCAATAGAGGAAGGATGCTTGTCGTTGTTTAAGAGGGTTGTCACAGGTTCTTATACTCTTGGACATGGAAGAAACAAAATTAGGGAGATTGAATTCAGAAATTTCTTTTTCTCTTTCTTTTTCTTTCCTCTATCCTTCTTTCTTTCTTTCCTATCTAGTGTTAGGGGACAAAAGGGGAAGAAGGGATGAAAAGAAAAAAAGAGGGAATATAGGAATAATAGAATAAAGAATAGATTATTGAGTAATAAACTATAAAGTTATATTGGCCAAAAAAATCTTACCTTGGTAAAGATATTTATATATTGAAACAAAATTAAGGATATATTTGGCTATAACATGTTATGTATCAACTCTTTTTAAGGCATTATAACTACATAATTCTTAAAAATACAGTGTTAAGTTCTATTCTATAACAAACTTTTTAGAATACTTAAATGCTAGCTAATAGTTAATCAATAAAACTTACGGTCATATTATATACTACTCTAGTTTATTACAGTAAGATGTTTTCAAAGGTGAACAGATAGTCAATAGCTAGAAATAAACAATTCAGATACACTATGGATAGATAGATTGTCTTCAAAAGCCTCAATGATCTACAGAATATGGCATTTAAAGATGTTTTATTATTAAAAGATCTTTTTGGACAATGAGGCAGGTCTGTTTCTAGCAACACACTCTTTCTACTTCATGGAAGATGATGAGCATCAAAGAGCCTCCATATAGAGTTTTTTTCATATATGGCAAGCTAACTACTGAGAAAGAAACTGTCCTGGCTTCAACTGCTGACATGATATTGTCCAAAGTGGACAAACAGGACATAGGGAAGTTGATTGTCAAGCTTTGCCAAGACAACATAAGCAGTCCTTCATAAATCTCACTTCAAAGATATTCTATGAATATCTGTCAGATATTCTCGACCAGAAAACTGAGATGATGCATGCTTCTATGACACCAAGAAATCTTGGGTAGGTGTCCAGGCAACCAGATCATCTGTCATTTCTATAGTTTTTGAAACTACTTGCCACTTCCTGCATACTCAGGTAATATTTATTCTGCCTCAGGTTTCTGATGGGGTTAAACACTAGATAATTATAGTCTCACAATTAAGTTTAAGTTGTTCAGGATGTATGAAAAAATTTTAAGTCTAAGAAGATATTTTATGTTAGTAATGCAAGTTATGATAGAAATTGATTTAGGTACAGAACTCTAAATTCAGTAAAAAAGAATAGATAGTAGAATACTTTCTCCAGGGTTTTCAAATGCACATGAACTCAACAATGTGTATGTAAATCTTACCTGATAGTTTTCATAATTGTTATCTTTATATAGTTTATTACTGTAAGAGAAAAAGCCTTTTATTGTACTAAAAAGGGGATTATGTATCGATTACCTCTTGTGCAGTGTTTGAAGCATTCACCTATCAGTAAAAAACTGATTGGCCAATGAGTTAAGACAGGATTTGAAGGTAGGACATCTGGCAGAGGTTGGAATTCTGAGATTGAGTCAGATGTGAGAAAATTTAACCCAAACTCTGAAGAAGATAGTCACACTAAAACTCATGAGAGGTAACCAACCACCTGTGGAAGACATTGAATAGAATAAATGGGTAATTAAGGTATCAGCTACTCAGGAAACAAACCAACATTTATGGCCTAAGCACATATTCATGAAATATTAAGTCTCAGGGTCATTAATTCAGGGATCTTATGTGAAGGTGTGGAAAGCTTGGAGTTACATTCCTCCCTCTGCCTAACACAGTAAACAGTTGATATTTAACTTTTAGGTCCTTTGGGGGTGTTCCAGAGAGTGTTATAAAAATAGACTGTAGCAAAAGATAGCCAAAGATGTTGAGAAAATTTGATTATTTTTTAATCAAATGGCCAACATGTTCTTGAAATAGTTTAACATCTATACTGGGTAATTTTATCTAACACGCTAACTCTTCACAGTTTTCATTTAGATGCCCCAGGCATCAAATTCCACAGACACACTTAAAATCTCATTTTTTTTTTTTGAACTGGGAAGCTAAGTGAGTCTCTGATTTTCAAAACTTAATTGTACTGAAAACTAATTCAAAGATCCTGGTAAGTGCTGAAGTCTTTTTTTCCCTTATTGAAAATAATATTATTGTTGCAAAACAGTCTGGTCAGGGTTTCCTTTTCCTCACTCAGCTCATCATAGATCCTCTCCACCACCCCCATTCAAACTTCATAGCTCCATTCTCTTTTTTAAGAAAGCAAACAAGTAAATACAAAAAAAAAAAAAAAAAGGCAAACAAGGATAGAGCAAAACAAAACAAAAAACTAAATCCAAGCAAAACAAAAAGAAAAACCAAAAAAAAAACAAAACAAAACAAAAACTACCAAACCAAAATTAAACGAAAAGATCATGAAAAACTAATACACACACACACACACACACACACACACACACACACACATTCAAAATCTAGATTTGTAGTATACAAGAAAATGCCCAGTAAGGTGGAAAAAAGTCTCCCATACAAACACACCAAAAATTCAAAAATACATTTGAGTTTGTTTTGTATTTCCTATCTAATTCTGGGCATGGAGCCCACTTTTAAATGTGGGTCATATACCCAGTGAGGCTCCCCACTAAAGAAAAATTTTCCTTTACGTGTGGTTGATAACTGGAGATAGACTCTCAGTTGGGGATGGGAACTCATGTTTTCATCTCAGCGCTGAGACCTTGACTGGCTTGGACCTGTGCAGGCCCTGTCCATGCAGTAACAGCCTCTGTGAGTTCATATGTGCATCAGTCCTGTTGTGTCTAGACCCTGTTTGCTTGGTATCATCCATCATCTCTGGCTCTTAGAATTTTTGATTCCTTTTTAACATATTTCCCTGAGCTCTGTGGAGAAATTTGATGAAGACATCCCATTGAGGATGAATTTTCCAATGTCTCTTACTCTCTGTATATTGTCCAGGTATGGGTCTCTGTATTAGTTCCCATATACTGCAGGAGAAAGCTTTGAAGATGGCTAAGTGAGACACTGATCTAAGGGTCTGCATAGTATCATTGGGAATCATTCTATTGCTGTATTGCTTTAGCAGAGCAGAAGTATTTTGCTCTCTCCTAGGTGCATGACTTATCTAGTCAGGTATTCTTGACCACCTGAGCGGTATCAAGTTTGGGTTCCATCTAATGTAGTGGACTGTAAAGCTAATAAAAAGGTAGCATTCTCTGAATTCTAACTAATTAGATCTGGTGTGTGGCATGTGATTCTGTCTTTCATTCTGCAGCATTGCACTATGTGTGTGTGTGTGTGTGTGTGTGTGTGTGTGTGTGTGTTATATGTATATGTATGTGCAAGTCTCGAGTCCTTGGAAGTGAGAGGACATTGAGGTTTCTTACACTATCATTTTACACATTATTCCTTTGAGACAGGGTCTCTCATTGCCTTTGGCATTAGGTCCTCCTGCCTCTGTTTCACCTAGTCTTGGAGTTACAGATGCCTGTGTGCAATCACTGTTTCTTGTTCTTGTTCTTGTTCTTGTTCTTGTTCTTGTTCTTGTTCTTGTTCTTGTTCTTCTTCTTCTTCTTCTTCTTCTTCTTCTTCTTCTTCTTCTTCTTCTT
>JADRCH010000074.1:7722720-7887333 GCA_019843965.1 Rhynchomys soricoides
TTCTTCTTCTTCTTCTTCTTCTTCTTCTTCTTCTTCTTCTTCTTCTTGTTCTTGTTCTTCTTCTTGTTCTTGTTCTTCTTCTTCTTCTTGTTCTTCTTCTTCTTCTTCTTCTTCTTCTTCTTCCTCCTCCTCCTCCTCCTTCTCCTCCTCCTCCTCCTCTTCCTCTTCCTCCTCCTCTTTCTACTTTCTTTTCGTCTTCCTCTTCTTTTTTAATTTAATGTGCTTGAATGTTTTCTCTGTGTGCACCATGTGCATACCTAGTACCCACAGAAGTCAGAGGATGGCATCGGATCCCCTAGGCCTAGAATTATAAACAGCTGATTTGTGTGTGTGCTGGGAATTGAAGCAATGTCAGCCTAGAAGAGCAGCTGGTGTGCTTAACTGCTGAGTCATCTCTCCAGGTCCCACTCAGGGATGTTTGTGTGGGTGTTGGAGACTAAATACAGATCCTAATTCTTATGCTGCAAACATTCTTACCTCCTGAGCCAAATCCCCAGTTCTGAGATTCTGTATTGCTAACAGGTTCTGTGATCTGCTGGTGGGGGTCTGAGGCCCATGCTTTCAGAAGTAGAGGTATGCTGCATTAATGAACTCTTTAGTCATAACACTTGACTGTATTTTGAGGACACTGTAACAGTGTCATTGAAATTTCATATGTTTATTCTCTAAATATTGCTGTATTTCTACTCAGGAATTGCTTCTATCTCTGCTTGCACCATTCAGCACAGTCCCTACCTAGCAGATAGGAATCAAAGCCCAATGGGAAAGGGTTGCACAACAGCCACATAAAGGCACCTAAGTGGAGAGCAATACCTTCAAGCACAGAATAATTACTTTTTGTTTCAGTAAACTTTATATATAAATGGTGAAAGTTGTTTTCTACTTTCAAGACATTCTTATCGAAAAAACTGACAGGGACTGTACTTCTTAAAGGCCAAATATTTACCTCAGGTTCCTATGGCTGAAGAGTTCATAACTGTTTCTGTGGACCGGTGAGCTGCTTGGACTTTGAAATGAAATATCGACTCTTGCAGAGATATCACACATTGTAGTTTTCATAAGTAGGTTTCTAGCTGAAAAAGGATAGGAACCACTGGAGGATAGGACAGATATGGTCACAGTCAAGAGAAAGTTTTAGATGTATACACACATAAGATGCAGACTAATAAAAGAAAATAAGACACATATGAACATAAATTTAAGATATAAACAATTCTATGGTTAAATAAATTAAGCAAGTTTCATAGAAAAAGAAAAAAATAGATAGTTTTTTAAAAATACATAGCAGTTGAAATTCAATGCAGAGGAGAAATTTAAGTGAAAATATAGGAAGTAGAAAAAAGGTGAGGGAGAGGTAAAGAAATAGAGGTGAACACGTGGAATAATGTGAATATTTCAACTAGATTAAATACTGAAAACATATGTCTCATACTCCAATCCCAAATTCCACAGATATACTTACTCTCTTTTATAATTTAGTTCCAAAACTCAGTGTTTAGTGTAAATTTAAAAATGAAAGCTAGCAAAGCACACATTGCACCTCACACAATAATAGTGGGAGACTTCAACACCCCACTATCAACAATGGACAGATATTGGAAACATAAACTAGACAGAGACACAGTGAAACTAACAGATGCTATGAACCACATGGGTTTAACAGATATCTATAGAACATTTCATCCTGCATTAAAAGAATATACCTTCTTCTCAGCACCTCATGGTACCTTCTCCAAAATTGATCATATAATTGGTCACCAAACAAACCTCAACAGATATGAGAAGATTGAAATAATCCCATGCCTCCTATCAGATCACCACGGATTAAGGTTGGTCTTCAATGGCAACAACAACAACAGAAAGCCCACATACACATGGAAGCTGAACAATGCACTGCTGAATGATAAGTTGGTCAAGGAAGCAATAAAGAAGGAAATTAAAGATTTCCTAGAATTCAATGAAAATGAAAGTACAACTTACCCAAACCTATCAGACACAATGAAAGCAGTGTTAAGAGGAAAACTCATAGCTCTGAATGCCTCCAAAAAGAAACTGGAGAGAGCATACACTAACATCTTAACAGCACATCTGAAAGTTCTAGAACAAAAAGAAGCTAATACACCCAAGAGGAGTAGAAGGCAAGAAATAATCAAATTAAGGGCTGAAATCAACCAAGTGGAAACTAAAAGAACTGTACAAAAAATCAACAAAACCAGTATCTGGTTCTTTGAGAAAATCAACAAGATAGATAAACCCTTAGCCAGACTAACCAGAAGGTAAAGAGACAGTATCCAAATTAAGAAAATTAGAAATGAAAACGGAGATATAACAACAGACTCTGAGGAAATAAAAAAAAAATCATCAGATCCTACTACAAAAGCCTATATGCAACAAAATTGGAAAATCTGGAGGAAATGGACAAGTTTCTAGACAGATACCAATTACCAAAGTTAAATCAGGATCAGATAAACCATCTAAACAGTCCCATAACTTCTAAAGAAATAGAAGCAGTCATTAAAAGTTTCCCAACCAAAAAAAGCCCAGAACCAGGTGGGTTCAGCGCAGAATTCTATCAGACCTTCAAAGAAGACGTAATACCAATACTTTTCGAGCTATTCCATAAAATAGAAACAAAAGGAACACTACCCAATTCATTCTATGAGGCCACAGTTACACACATACGAAAACCCCACAAAGACCCAACAATAAAAGAAAACTTCAGACCAATTTCCCTTATGAATATCAATGCAAAAATACTCAATAAAATTCTTGCAAACCGAATCCAAGAACACATCAAGACAATCATTCACCATGACTAAGTAGGCTTCATCTCAGGGATGCAGGGATGGTTCAATACCTGGAAATCCATCAATGTAATCCACTACATAAACAAACTCAAAGAAAAAAAACCACATGGTCATCTCGTTAGATGCTGAAAAAGCATTTGACAAAATTCAACATCCCTTCATGATAAAAGGCTTGGAAAGATCAGGAATTCAAGGAGCATACCTAAATTTAGTAAAAGCAATATACAGCAAACCAGTGGCCAACATCAAACTAAATGGAGAGAAACTTGAAGCAATCCCACTAAAATCAGGGACTAGACAAGGCTGCCCTCTCTCGCCCTATCTATTCAACATAGTACTTGAAGTTTTAGCTAGAGCAATCAGGCAACAAAAGGAAATCAAAGGGATACAAATTGGAAAGGAAGAAATCAAAATATCACTATTTGCAGATGATATGATGGTATACTTACATGACCTGAAAAACTCCACCAGAGATCTGCTACAGCTGATAAACAACTTCAGCAAAGTGGCTGGATACAAAATTAACACAAGCAAATCAGTAGCCTTCCTATACTCGAAGGATAAACAGGCTGAGAAAGAAATTAGGGAAATGACACCCTTCACATTAGTCACAAACAATATAAAATATCTTGGTGTGACTCTAACCAAACAAGTGAAAGATCTGTATGACAAGAACTTTAAGACTCTGAAGAAAGAAATCGAAGACCTCAGAAGATGGAAAGATCCCATGCTCATGGATTGGCAGGATTAACATAGTTAAAATGGCCATCCTGCCGAAAGCAATATTCAGTATTCAATGCTATCCTCATCAAAATCCCAACTCAATTCATTGTAGACCTAGAAAGAGCATTCTCAAATTCATATGGAATAACAAAAAACCCAGGATAGCAAAAACTATCCTCAACAATAAAAGGTCTTCTGGGGTTATCAGCCTCCCTGACCTCAAGCTGTCCTACAGAGCAGTAGTGATAAAAACTGCATGGTATTGGTACAGTGACAGGCAGGTTGATCAATGGAATAGAATCGAAGACCCAGAAATGAATCCACACACATATGGTAACTTGATCTTCGACAAAGGAGCTAAAACCATACAGTGGAAAAAAGACAGCATCTTCAACAAATGGTGCTGGATCAACTGTCAGTCTACATGTAGAAGATTGCAAATTGATCCATTCCTATCTCCCTGCACAAAGCTCAAGTCCAAGTGGATCATGGACCTTCACATAAAACCAGATACACTGAATCTAATAGAAGAGAAAGTAGGGAAGAGTCTCAAACACTTGAGCACAGGGGAAATGTTCTTTAACAGAACACTAAGGACTTGTGCTCTAAGGTCAAGAATTGACAGATGGGACCTCATAAAATTACAAAGCTTTTGTAAGGCAAAGGACACTGTAATTAGGGCAAAACGGCAACCTACAGATTGGGAAAAGATCTTTACCAATCCTACATCTGATAGAGGGCTCATATCCAATGTATACAAAGAACTCAAGAAGCTAGACTCCAGAGATACAAATAACCCTATCAAAAAATGGGGAAGTGAGCTAAACAGAGATTTCTCAGCTGAGGAAACTCGAATGGCCGAGAAGCACCTAAAGAAATGTTCAACATCCTTAGTCATCAGGGAAATGCAAATCAAAACAACCCTAAGATTCCACCTCACACCAGTCAGAATGGCTAAGATCAAAAACTCAGGTGACAGCAGATGTTGGAGAGGATGTGGAGAAAGAGGAACACTCCTCCATTGCTGGTGGGAATGCAATTTGATACAACCTCTCTGGAAATGAGTTTGGCGGACCCTCAGAAAATTGGACATAATACTACCTGAGGACCCAGCTATTCCACTCCTATGCATATACCCAGAAGATGCTCAACATGTAATAATAACACATGTTCCACTATGTTCATAGCAGCCATATTCATAATAACCAGAAGCTGGGATCAACCCAGATGTCCCTCCACAGAGGAATGGATACAGAAAATGTGGTACATTTACACAATGGAATACTACTCAGCTATTAAAAACAATGACTTCATGAAATGCATAGACAAATGGACGGATCTTGAAAACATCATTCTGAGACAGGTAACAGAGTCACAAAAGAATGAACATGGTATGTACTGACTGTTAAGTGGTTATTAGCCTAAAAGTTTGAAATACCCAAGAGTCACTTCGCAGGTACAGTAGTACTGAGTACGAGGTCCCAGATGGAGGGCTTGGAGAGAGGACTGAAGGAGCTGAGGGAGTGTGCAGCCCCAGGGAGTTAGCAACACTGGCAACTGGCCTGACCCCCCATATTTCTGGAAACTGATCCACCAACTAAAGAATACACATGGAGGGACCCATAGTGCTGGCCACAAAGACTGCATAGGAGGGTCTTGTTACCCATCAGGGGGAGGAGAAGCCTTTGGGCCTGAGGGTGTTATATCCTCCAGTATAGGAGAATGTCAAGGAAGGAAGACGAGAGTGTTTGGGGGGTGGGGTGGGGAGGTGGGTTGGAGAATATCCCCATAGAGGCAGGGGGAGGGCAGAGGGAATGGGGAAGTTCCAAAAGGGAGATCTGGAAAAGGGGAAACATTTGAAATGTAAATAAAATATGAAAATAAAAATAAAATAAAATAAAAATGATAGCTAGACAACATCAAAGGAAGTGAAAGAGTTAAATACATATTGAACTAATTCTTTAGAATCTGCTTAGATTGGAAACAAGGGTAATATCTGTAGGTATTAAAATATATGATTTTATTTAGGTAGATCATTAATAGCTGTGGGCATACAATAAATTGTGTAATTTAATAATGAATTGTCTTTTTATGGTTCATGGGTTTAAAAATGTTAAAAGTAAAAATATTATGTATTCATCTTGTTCATATAGAATGACATTCAGGATTGCAGAAATTTTAAAGTAACAATAAGATCCATTAGCAGTCTACGTGATACCTGTGAACAAGATTGAATATTAACGTATTGATCTTGGGTGACAGGCAGTCATTAACACATGTCATTACTGTCAGCTATACAATCTAACCAGAGATGGTAAGAAAAATACTAAGATTATAATAATAACACACTAACACACTAATGCACACACACACACACCAAAACAAAACAAACAAAGCCTAATTAATGATTGAAATAGAAATGTGGACATAACGCCATAGATAGAACTGGCTACAAAGATACATTCAATGCTCCAAGCCTTTCCTCCTATCCCAGGCTATTCTTCCTGATGTCACATTTACTTAGTATTGTGTGTGCCTTTGTGCATGGTATATGTTTAAAGGGTTGGGGTGATACTTGCATACCATGGTTCAGGTATGGCAGTCAGAGATCAACCTTCTAAAACTGGTTTTCTCCTTCCACTATGTTCATTTCTGAGATTATACTGATGTCATCATGAGGCATGGCCGCAAGTACTTTTCTGTGCTGAACCATCTTGCTAGCTGAGGAAATACTCTTTTTTCTAACTAGATTTGACAATGAAGGTACAAAAGAACCTTAGCACTCTGAGTCTTTCTAGAGTCTTTGCCTTTGCAAATCGCCTTAAAGAGAAGGCAATAAGTCTTCTTACAATTGTTTGGCTTTAAACCCAAATCACCTTTCTCTGAACATCCTTGATCATATGTTTTGCTTTGCTTTTGTGATCTGGGCCTTGATGCCTTAGTGTCAACTGCCATATGTTTAAACTCCTAACGTAAAGGTGCCCTATACCAATATCACAGCTAATAGAAGTTTAGAGTTACTTGTATGGTGCTAGCAATTAGATAATAAGACATACAGTTTTACCAGTGCTTACAAGGTTCTCCATAAGCACTTGATGACTAAAATATGTACTTGGGAGTAAAGAGCTAACAAAGCATGTACTCAGCATCTTAGGCAGTAATATTTGTGATTGTTGTTTCATTTCATCTTGTGAACATCTCCTAGGTCACAGGCTCAAACTAAAATCCTGCATTTCTGAGCTAAAGCCTTTCCTTGGGAACACCATCAGTCTGTAGCTCTGCCTATAACTCATTGTACAGGCAAGCATGGATATTTTGAGAAACATTCTACAGTGTCAAAGTACCTGTGGACACTTAACGCCACTGGAGTTTCCTATGTTGATGATACATGGTGTATAACTAATAGATACATATGCATGCTATATGCACAAAGAAAGCCATACCTGTAGATGTTTCTAACAGAGAAAGCCCAGTGAGCTAACACTTCCAAGGACATTTGTTTATATCTTCTCATATTGATAAATATTCATTTCCAACTTTTGCCAAGTTTACAAAATTCATCTAATTGGATTATGTGAATCTTCCCTGAGAGTTCTCATAATTGGCTTGAACAAGGTAAGATGGATCTGTCAAAATTCCTTAGTGAGCCAAGTATGGTGATGCCCACCCGTAACCCCAGAATTTGGGAGGTGGAGGTAGAAATATCATGGGTTTAAATTATTTCGCTACAAGAGAGCATCCTGGGCTACATGTGACTCATAGAGCAAGTGATAATAATAATAATGGAATGGCAAGGATAATAAAACTTGGTAAAAATATGGAAAGCTCAAATCCCTTCAAAATGAGTTCTAAATGTCATAGAAATGCTAATGCTTGTATGTCTGGGTATTTATTTGAAGTATAAAATAAGCAATAGAAAATATGGAGAAACAAACTTGGAATTTTTCAGTATGAGTAAAAGACAATTCTGAGTCACCAGGACCTTAGACTTAAGTCTAAAATCAAAATTTTGGAGCTATTGGAACAAAACTAGTTGATCTGGTTTGTTGATGAGTTTTCAGATAGAGTTCTCAGATTAGAAAAGACCAAAACTGATAATTAGATCCACTGTAGAAAATGTATAGTTTAGCCCTAGAAGTAAACTCTGTTCTCTTGGGAATACTCATTTTTAAATAATGACAGACGTGAGAGAAAATATTCACAAACAGCATATGACAAAGGAATCGGATTAAAAAGCTTTTGGAAGTCGCCTCCCCACCCCCCAAGCAGAAAACCAACAATCTGATTTTAACTGGGAAAGATCTGCACAGAACTTAGCCAAAGATTAACAGATGGTAAGAAAGCCTATGAAAAGACATGCATCATACACAGTAAAGAAACGATTATTTAAAACAACATTGAGATGCTAGGATACATCTGACAGAGTAGCTAAACTCTAAAACATTAATATCATCAAATGTCAATGGGTGGATGGAGCAGAAAGAGTGCTCATCTCTTGCTGGTAGGGAAGGAAAATGGTACAGCCCCTCTAGATGGAAAATGATAACAAAGTGTATAGACACTTTTGCTTTCTACTCAGTGTTTCTCTACTCTTAAAAGTGACACAAACCTCCACATATTTGGGAAGAGAGATTCATGACTGAGAAAATGTTCTTTCTGATTGGGGATTGGGGTGTAGATAAGTCTGTGGAGTTTTGTCTTGCTTAGTGATTAATGCGGGAGAGCCTACCTACTGTGGGTAGTATCACTCCTGGGTAGGCAACTCTGAGAAAGCTATGGAAAGCAAGATGGTCAGCAGTACTCCCTTATGCCTTCTTTTTTAGTTCCTGCCTCCAGATTCCTACCCTGATTTCTTCTATCAATAGTATGTTACCTGAAAGTGATAAGCTGAAATAAAACCTCCCCAACTACAAAAAAAAAAAAAAAAAAAACCACAGTGCTCAAAATATAGAGTGGATTTTAACAAAGATAAATGACTAAAGCTATTCCTTAAAAAAGGTGTTGCTGAGATGACTCAGCAGTGGGACCTCTTGCTACCAACCCTGACAATCTGTGTGGGACACACAAGGAGGAAGGAGAGAACTGATTCTTGCAAGTTGTTATCTGTTCTCCACATGCACTCTGAGATGTACACACATTAGTGCACAAATGTGCATGTACACACACACATGTGTATATAGATACATTTATGTGCATGCACACATGTGCACACATGCTTGCACTCACTCACACATATATGAACACAAAAATAAATATAATAAAAATTATAAAATCTGGAAATAAAACATTAAAAAATGAAAAACAAAATAGAAGCAAAGTCATATCATTTCTAAAAATATTTAAGGAAAGCATTTCTTTCAACTTAAAAACGAAATAAAATTTTCAGTAGAATGTCTATATTTATCAATGAGATTCTGAATCTTTTTTGAACATTTTATCATATAGTTATAGGTATTCTGAAGACCAGCATGCAGACCAGGCTGGCCTCAAATTCATAGAGATCTTCGTCTTCTTCATTCTGAGTGCTGGGACTGAAAACATGCTATCATGCCAAGAGAGATTATGAATTTTTAAAAGAAAAACAGAAATCATTAACTAAAGATCCAACAAAAACAAAGCTAAGTATAGTGGTCTGTCTTTCCCCAACAGGCTGTGTTCCAAGACCATGAACAGATTTCTAAAACTACAGACTTCACTAAAATATATGTATAGTGTTCATTTCCCCAAGCATACATCCTAACATAAACTTTAATTAATAAATTAGACACAGTAAAAATTTAACAAGAGCAATAAGGAAATAAAACAACTGTAGCAATATACTATAATAAAAGTTATGTAAGGTGATAGCTCTCACATGCTATTATGGCAATGGATCTACAGAGATAGACACTAAAACTAATGGGCTGATAACATATAAAGTACAAATACAATGGGTGAGGGATGACTTACATAGAGAGCAGACAGAATGCTGATGCAAGATTCCATTCACTATCTCAGAATGACATACAACTTAAAACTTTTTGCTCATCTGTTTCTGGAATTTTGTATTTAATGTTTTAGGATCATCATTGACGATGCCAAATTGAAACTATAACAAACAAAACTGTGAATCCAGGGAAATATTCAATTTTAACTAAGTGATGCTTTTCTTGAACTTCCCATGCTAAGATGCTTCACTCCAGCATGAATAAAAAAAGATAAAATAAAATGTCACCATATTGCTGACGAAGTCTTTGGGACACAAACATTCTGAACTTGTTCCCTTGAGAAATCAGCATCATTTGTGGTGAGCATCCTTACTCATCTCAGAATTATTCAAAATGGGATTTATTTTTGTTCTTGCTTTGTTTTGAAACATGGTTTCTTGTAGCTCTGGCTAGCCTCAAAGTAACTGTGTAACTGAGGATGACCATGAACTTCTGATCCTCCTGTATCCATATGCTCCCTGGTGCTGGGATTACAGGCATGTGGCACCATATGTGGTACAGTATATGTCATCCAGAACATCTTTCATGACTGTTGCACAAAGAGTGTCTTGTGGCTATTTTATCTTCAACAAACACCCACTAGTTACATCAGTGTATATTCTGCTGGGAGAAGGTAAGCTTCACCCTGGTTAGCTGATCCATGATCCCCATGCCCAACACACACTGTATTTCAAATGTGTGAGAAAAATCCTTATGATTGTGCCCCAGAATTGTTCATGGTTCTTATTTTCACCACAGTAGCTTATAAAGCCAAACTTCTCCCTCTTTCAATATCATCTTAAGAGAATTAAAAAACCAGAAGCATTAAAGATGTATTCTTCCCATTTAAATTTCATGTTGGACATAGATGAAACATTTAACACTCTGGTTCTTCTTCTAAGCCATTTCCCACTTCAGTTTCTCCATCACAGAACATGTCACTGTGGTCTCTATAGAAGATCAGGGATCCTTTCTAACTAGTTGGGATACAGCCATTTTCTGGTGTTTTAAGAATTTGTTCATTTCTCTCCTTGTCCCTTCAATAGTCTGTAGTACAGCTGCCCATCAAAACACAGCAAAGGAAGTGTGAAAGACATATGACACACCAAAATAATTTAAAAGAGGTTTTCTACTAACAAGAGTTGTTATAAAGATAAACAGAACCAGCCATCAATAAAAATGGAAATCACACTAACAATCTTTTCTTTTTTTTTTTTTTGGTTGTTTGAGACAGGGTTTCTCTGTGTAGCTCTGGCTGTCCTGGAACTCACTCTGTAGACCAGGCTAGCCTCAAACTCAGAAATCCACCTGCCTCTGCCTCCCAAGTGCTGGGATTAAAGGCATGTGCCACCATTGCCCAGCCACTAACAATCTTTTTTGTAGTCAAGTAAAAAGATGAGGAGGTCATAACTGGACTTGTCAAAGTGAACAGGAAAAGCCCACATGGTCTTAACCCTACACAGGGAATCATAGGTATCTATGGAAATGAAAGAAGTAGTCCTTCAAGGGAAAAGCACACAAATTCATTGTCCACTGTCAAATGGTCATCCCTGAAAACACACATACAAGTAACATTATACACACTGAGCATGTTAAAGTTAAGAATACACACACACACACACACACACACACACACACACACACACACACAATAACCATAAAGAAAAGCCCATGAATTTAAAGAAGAGTGGAGGGAGTATATGGGAGAGTTTTGAGAAGAAAAATGTTGTAGGCATGAATTTTTCTAAACCTACTTTATTTAGGATTCTTAAATGCTTTAACCTTCCTTCTAGCCCACCAAACATAGGTAGAAAAAAAAGATTAATAGAAACAGGGGGTTGTACACCGGTTTAGAAGTAGCTCATTTGGGGTGATTCCACTCCTCATTGTCAGGACATCAGCAGTCCAGTTCAATAGCAGAAAACAAACATGAAACAGTAGTGGTGACTCAATCCAACAGAAACTGCAAGGCTCCTCTGAATCAGCATGAGTCAGCAGAAGTGGCCAGAATCAGCTGAAGTACCATTAGAAGAAGTTATTTGGCCCAATTTTCTCTATGAAGTGAAAAGCAGGAAAGAAGAGAAGCATTGCACTGCATAGCATTGCAAGAGCCTCCTCTTACTGTCTGTGGGATTCCCTTTATATTCTTTCAAATCATCACTCCCCTCTCAAGTGTCTGTTTTCAGCAAAACATCACATGCTCTAGCTTCCAGTAAAACATCATGTGACACAACTGAGTTGTTAAAGAAGCCAGAAATTTCAACTTCATACTGGGAAGGGGTAAATGTTATAATTATATTAAAATCTCAAAAATTTAAAAAGTAAAAAAAAAAAAAAAAGTTGAAACAGACAGAATAATTTCAACAATATATTTTAGTTAGTCTAGTGCCAAAAAGATACAGATAATAATTATAAAAAATTAAACATAAATTGATATTTTTCCTACTATCTTTAAAGCTCAGTTTTTGTGTCGTGAAATATCCCAACTTATACTTTTCATGATATTTCAAGTTTTCACTAGCCACACTAGACCGATGATTGTAGTGATTAGCATGAGTCACCATATGCATCATAAGACAACAGTCCACAGGAATGGTGGGTGAAAACAGGGGACCTTCGTATTCTCAGATCATAGACATAGTATATTTAGAGATTAAGGCTGAAATTACACTGATAATTTATGGTAGCACTGGAGAAATTCTTCCCCTGCAAAATAAATGGCAGTGATCATAAACATTCCCATAATCATGGTTTTGTTATTTAGAAATCAAACAGATTGTCCACATTATACAACAAAGTTACCATAATGCCACATTGTAATGATTATTGATATTCTTAGGATTTAAATCATCCAAGGTACTTTTGATTTGATAGTCAAAAATTGATGAGTGAAAGGTAATTAAAAAATTACTTCTGTATACGGTTTACTTTTTTTGATTTTTAGTATCACAAATGAGAAACAAACCAATTAAATTTTGTTTCTGGTTAACTGTAGAGAGCACTCACAAAAAAAGAAAATAACTTCTTCAGTCCCCAAAACACCAACCTTAAGTCTATTATTTTATAAAAACTGGGCATTCAAGAGAAAAATTATCACAGTAATTCTCCTGAGTTGAGAGTTCTGGAAAAGTTTCCACTTCATAGATGTTGCCTTTAGGCTCCTATAGTTCTTCAACAAGCCAGTGCCTGATGAGACTCCCTAGAGAAATAAGAACCAGGGAAAAAATGATTGTGCTCCAAAAATAAAATGGTTGGTGGTTAGAGTAGGAATGTGCCTTATCATGAGGAAGGGATAGCTAAGCACTTGAGTATTTGTTAAATGAATCCAGAGAGTTCTCTGAAGATCACAGCAGGTCTAGCCACTCAAGTGTCTTGTGTCCCACGTGACTTCAGATTATATGCTACACCAAAGTTATTTAAATGTAAGTTTGAAGACAGGCTTTCCTAAAATATTTTAAAGTTAAATCTTGAAAGTTTGGTAAAACAGCAAATATGACTTCTGTATCTAAACAAACAAGAAGCTGGAGTAAAGTTACTATATTGCAAAATTCAGTGCTTATGTAATCCAATCATTATAAACAGTCAAAGAGAGAAATAGCACCAAGAGAAAGAAATAGAGACCAAACACCAAGCTTGAGTGTGGTATTGATACTGGAGAAATCATCCCCAGCCCCTACATTGAGACCGAAGTTGGTAGGTGAACTAAACCACCAGTGGAGTTATCTGTCACTGCATGGTGTTTGGCACAGATTTTGGATAGCCACCTATATTGTCCTGACAAAAGAAGAGAGGTGACTGAGTGATTGAGGAGCCCAGAAGATACACAGTGAGACTAAGAGTAAAGATTGCATGCACACCCTGCATCTCTGGACTTGCAGCAGCTGGGAGACTCCATAGCAAAGCACCATACTTCCATTCATTCCAAGTGTACCCAAAGTTTCCAAAGATGCAAAAGCTTACTTTGCACTCAGTTCATTTTAAAACTCACCTCCGAATTATAGGGGCTACTTATTTTGTATGTAAGTTGTAATGTGAAAAATTCCAACTGGTCTACTTCCCAAGCAGGAAGATGGAGCTACTGTGGTCTACTTCCCAAGCAGGAAGATAGTACTACTGAGTGCTGGAGTCATTTGCCTATTCTGTGAGCTATATATAAGGCTCAGGTATTTAAGGGGATCATGCAATCAGAGTCCAGATTTGAACTGAAAGAAAATAAAAAAAAAGAATATTGCTTCAAGTTGAATCTCAGAACAGTATTTTTCTCATTTTTACTTATTTTTAAATCTTCCTTTAGACAGTTAGAAAGTGAAATACTGCTTTGGAGGGGTGAACATTCAAAAGACATTGTAAGGGGCATGTAATTTGAATCTAAAACATTCTAAATTACCTGTCCACTAGCAAAAATAAGATTTTCAACTTTCCAAACAATTTAATTGAAAGTGCTCAAAAAGAAATATTCATAGGCAGAGACTTCATCTAATTTAGCCCTCTTCGAGTACTCCATCATGGGAATAAATGGGAAGTAATAAAATTAATAGGTTTAACTAATAAGTACTCTTCATTTACATTAATACAGACTCATGGGTTACCCCACAGTGATTAATATATAACAGGTAATCTCAAATTTAAGCAAAATGATGCATTATTTTTCCCCCTTGGTAACAAAAGTATTTTAAATTTAGACCTTACTGAAAACTTTTAGACTAACAGGGAAGTTTAAGAACAAGATAATGGATATTAGTATTTTATTTGTCCAAGTGTCATCAATCTTCCATTTATTTTTTTAATGTATGTATGTGTGTGCAAGAGTGTGTGTGTGTGTGTGTATGTGTATGTGTGTGTGTGTGTGTGTATGTGTGTATGTGTGTGTGTTGTCTTATCCAGTGTTCTATCTCTATGAAGAGATATCATGACCCAAGAAACTCCTATAAAGAAAAGCATTTCACTGGGACTGGCTTAGAGTTTCAGAAATTTAATCAATTATCCTATTTGTGGGAGCATAGCAGCATGCAATCAGACATGGCGCTGGAGAAGTAGCTGAGAGTTCTACATACAGATCCACAGGCAGCAGGAAGAGAGGCATGGACCCTGGGTTGGGCTTCTGAAACCATAAAAGCCCACCCCCAGTGATACCCTTCCCTCAATGTCATACCAACCCCAACAAGGCCAACACCTCCTAATTCCTCCAAGTAGTGCTATTCCCTGATGACTAGGCGTGTAAATATATGAGCTTATGGCGGTCATTTTTATTCAAAATGTCATATATGTCCACTAAAGTGTAGATACCTGCAGAGGCGAGAAGTGTGTGAGTCCTGTGGTCTGTAGTTACTTGTAAGTTGGCCAGCATAGGTTCTGGGAAATAAGCTCTGATTTTCTGGGAGAACAGCATTTGCTCTGAACTGCTGAGCCATTTCTCCAGCCCCCAGCTTCATCAATTACAAATCTTCTATCACACTAGATTTATCTCTCTTTCTTTTCATAACTGATTTAAGAATCACTTCAAATCTCAGACCATTTGTTGATAAAATTGTTTTTATACACTCATGATTCAATGTTCCTAGCACACATTATGGCTGATACAAATCTGTCATTTGAGTTCACAGCACTTTCCCCATTTTTCTCCTGTAATATCCTTCAAAATGTTTTAAAACAACAATTTGACAAAGGATTAAATGTTGAATTTAATTATTATGGCCACCTTTTCATCTACCTTAATTTATAATAGTTCACTGTTATTAATTCTGGTAAGAAATTGCAAATATTAGCCATAAATATATCAACGTGTATATCTAAATAGAAAGGGAATTCATGCTCACAAATACAATGAGACTTTAAAAAGCAAAGTCAAACAAACAAACAAACAAATCGCATCATTGTGTCTGGAAAGATGGTTCAGGCTTAAGAAATTCAGTTTAATATTAGGCATTCACATAGAAAAGCCAGGTGTGGTACTATACTTCTGTAACCTCAGTAATCAAAGAGCAAGATGGGAGGTGGAGATAGAAGAACCATCTGGAGACTCACTAACCAGCTGGCATAGAGTACTGAGCCCAGAAGCAGAAACAAGGAAGATCTCGCATCAATAAAATGAAAGGCAAATGCAACACCTGAAAGCTGTCCTCTGGCCTCCTGGTTGCCATGGCATGTGTGAACTCATGCTTGCACCTATACACACAGAGGTACAATAAAATATATATAATAATCAGTGTGGGTTTTGTAATATTGACTATAAAAGTTTACAAAAATAAAACCTAATTACTTCTTTTTATTAAAAATTGAGACAATATAAATAAGTGTGAAATACAGTGGGAAATTGTTGCCATAATCTAGTAAAAAGCACTATTTTTATTATATTGATTTTCCTGTTTTTTCTGTTACTTGCTTGATTATTTAATTAAAAATTGTATGTGAGGTATATAACTCAGAATTTTCTTCTCTCTCTTTTTAAAAGATTTATTTATTTATTTATTATATGTAAGTACACTGTAGCTGTCATCAGACACTTTTTCTTCTCACTTCTGCTCCAGTCCTGCTCACTCCAGTCCCGCTCGCTGAAGCTGTCTTCAGACATTCCAGAAGACGGCATCAGATCTCACTATGGATGGTTGTGAGCCACCATGAGATTTGTTGAGATTTGAACTCAGGACCTTCAGAGGAACAGTCAGTGCTCTTAACCTCTGAGCCATCTCTCCAGCCCCAAAATTTTCAGTACTATACATTATTTTATTTATTTATATTCCAAATGTTGCCCCACTTCCTAGTCCCAGCTCTTCAAGTTTTTCACCCCATGTCCTATCCCCTATGCTTCTGAGAGGGTGCTCCCCCACCCAACCACCACCCCTACATTACCACCACCAGCATCCCCCTTTCCTGGGGTGTCAAGTTTCTATAAATTTAGACGCATCCTCTTCCACTGAGGCCAGCCAAGGCAGTTCTCTGCTACATATGTGCCAGGGGCCATGGACCAGCCCATGTATGCTCTTTGGTTGGTGGCTTAGGCTCTGGGAGCTCTGAGGAGTCAGGTTACTTAATAATGTTGTTCTTCCTATGGGATTGCAATCCCATTCAGTTCCTTCAATCCTTCCCCTAACTCTTCAATAGGGGTTTGCAACCTCAGTCTGATGCTTGGCTGTAAGTATCTGCATATGTCTCAGTCAGCTGCTGGTAGAGCCTCTCAGAGGATAGCCATGTTAGGGTATTGTCAGCAAGCACAAGATGGCCATCAGTAATAGTGTCAGGGTTTGATGCCTGGGCATGGGAAGGATCCCAAGTTGGGTCAGTCACTAGATGGCCTTTTCCTTCAGTCTCTGCTCCATGTTTGTCCCTGAATTTCCTTTAGACAGGAACAATTCTGGGTCAGAAATTTTGAAGAGAGGTGAATAGCCTGAATCCTCAACTGGGAGGCCATGTCTATATGATAGTATACATAAGTGACCCTAAAAGTTCTACCAGAGTCTCCCCACAGCTGATAGACAACTTCAGCAAAGTGACTAGATATAAAATCAATCCAAAAAACCAGTAGCCTTCCTTTATAAAAATGATAAATGGGGTGAGAAAGAAATTAGGGAAACAACACCCTTCACAATAGCAAGAAATATAAAATATCTTGGTGCAAGTCTTACCAAGCAAGTGAAGATCTGTACAACAAGAACTTCAAATCCTTGAAGAAAGAAATCAGGGAAGACCACAGAAGATGGAATGATCTCCCATGCTCATAAATTCGTAGAATTAACACAGTAAAAATGGGCATCTAACCAATAGCAATCTACAGATTCAGTGCAATTCCCATCAAAACTCCAACAAAATTCTTCACAGATAAGGAAAGAACAATACTCAATTTCATATGGAAAACAAAACAAAAAACAAAAAAATCCATGATACTCAAAACAATTCTCAATAATAAAATATTATCTGGAGGAGTCACCATCCCTGACCTCAAGTTGTACTAAAGAGCAATAGTGATAAAAACCACATGGTATTGGTACAGAGACAGACAGGCCAATCAATGAAATAGGGTTAGTGAAGACCAAGAAATGAACCCACATTCCTATGGACACTTGATCTTTGACAAAGAAGCCAAAAACTTATAGTAAAAAAGAAACCATCTTCAATAAATGGTGCTGATCTAACTTGAGTTCTGTATGTAGAAGAATGAAAATAGATTCATGCCAGGAGCCGCCTGGCCCATAACAAAGAAGCCACCTGGCCCAGAGCAAGGAGCAGTGCTCTGAAAAGAATGCTGATTACTGTCTTAGGCAAATACCTAGATACTTCCCCATTCTCAGGTTTTACAACTTTAAGATATTTCCCATCCTTAGGTTTTACGACTTTAGATACTGCCCCAATCTTAGGTTTTACATTAACTCTAAGTCAACTGATTCGGGAGAATCGAAACCTATACTGTAGACCCTCCACCCGCTGAGGTCTGTGCTGCCATGGCTGCTAGGAATTTCGGTCACGGTTTTTTGCTTAAAAGCCCATGCTGTTGCCTACAATAAACGGAGCTTGATCAGAATCCTGTCTTGCTCTCCTTCTTCTCGTCTCTTGTCTCTCCCATACCTTTTCTCCAGGTTTTGAGGCCCCTGCTGACTGCCCTGCAGGTCGGGGCAGATCCATATTTATCACATTGTACAAAGCTCAAGTCCAAGTAGATCAAGGACCCCCACGTAAAACCAGATACACAGAATCTAATCGAAAAAAAGTAGTAATGGAGGGAAAGGGGAGAACAGGATTGGGTATGAGGGGATGCTGGAGTGAAGCTCAGAGGGCCAGGAGAATAAATTGAAATATGCAGTTGTGGAGGATGGAGGGCAAGGTGCACCTCTAGAGAGTCCCAGAGACCTGGGATGTGAGAGGCTCCCAATGGACTCAATGGGGAAGACCTTAGCTGAAATGCCCAACAGTGGGGAGATGTAACCTGAAGAGATCAATATTATATTTTTACTTGCACTGAATGGTCTATGAAATTGAAATGACAAATATAAAATACATCAAAAATAGTGTTATGAGAACATGTAAACCAATCAAGCTAGAAGCTAGTGTCAAGAGTTCCTGGACTGCAAGTACTGTGTTTAATGGTAACACTAAGTTGACATACTGAATATTTCCATCCTATTATTTACAGTTTTAGAACAATTTATTTTAAACAAAATTATAACTCCAGCCACAATAGTCTGAATTCCAGAATTTTCCAGTGTGGAATCTAATTGAAGAAAACTAAATATGTAACAGAGCCTATAAGTCAGGAGGGAATTTTCTCAATTGCGTTTGTGCAGATTACCCAAATTCCTCTTTAGGAACTTCCTGGAAGGCATTATGAAGACAAAATTACCATTTTTAAATGAACTTAGGGCAATAAAGGATGTAAAGATGATGAGTCCATGAAAGCTGGTAACAAATTAAAAACTAATTCTCACTGGAAATAATTTTATCATTGTGAATGAGCTTGTGTGTCCCAAAGGGAAAGGACCTCAGACAGAGCCATCAAGAAGGCTAAAAATGAGATGGCATGCCTCATGCGAAGTGACCAGGACAGGCACCAGAGAGAACAGCTGATGGCATGTAACATGTGTCGTAACCAGGACAGACACCACAGAGAACAGCTGTGTGATCTCACTAAATAGATGTCTATGCAGTTTTGTTATTTCTTTTCATGAAAACACTACGAGAATACACAAGCAAACAACTAATATTAAAATTCTGCTCTGAAGTATGTGTGTGTATTTCCAGTGGCAGACTTTTATGCCTATACTTGATAAAGGCACGACCATTTTTAACTAACTACTTTTCTGAAAGAAAAGAACACTACAAAGAAAATTAATATGTCCGCAAAGACATAAAAGTAATTAAATACAATTTACTCACTTTGAGCCACTATCCATGGAAACTGAGTTCTGAGCTGCATGTTGAAATTTTCTAGATTACTAACACATGGCCATTCTTTCTATGGCTATAAAAAAGAACAGCCCATTATTTCATCTATATATAGTAAGAAAAAATCAAGTAAAAGAAGTTTAAACCACAATAATTATTTATTCTGTGGTAAATAGAGATTTTAAATATTACAACTCAAAGAAGTGCTTTTATGAATATCACTTATCCTTTATTTTTCTTATGTTCTATTTTATTTTATTTATTTTTTTGTCACTTCCATTGGGGACCATGCCCCATTTTTTATTTAATCCTTTATTTACATTTCAAATGTTTTCCCCTTTCCAGGTCTCCCCTTTGGAAACCCCCATCCCATCCCCATCCCCCTGCCTCTATGAGGGTGTTCTGCCAACTACCCACCCATTTCCCTCTTCCCTTCCTGGCATTCCCCTTTACTGGGGCATCTAATTCTCTCAGGTCCAAGGGCCTCTATTCCTACTTGTGGTCAACAAGGCCCTACTTAGCCACATATGTGGCCAGCACCATGGATCCCTCCATATGCATTCTTTTGTTGGTGATCCAGTCTCTGGGAGCACAGGGGAACTGACCAATTGACATTGTTGCTCCCTTCCTATGGTATTGCAAATTCCCTCAGTTCCTTCAGTCCCTTCTCCAACTCTACCATCTGGGGCCTCATGCTCAGTCTAACAGCTGCTGTGAATTAAATCATGGGTGTTCTGAATATTTGGGCTAATATCTGTATATCAGTGAGTTCATACCATGTTTGTTCTTTTGTGACTGAGTTACCTCACTCAGGATGATATTTTAAAGTTCCATCCATTTGCCTGTGAATTTCATGAAGTCATTGTTTTTAATAGCTGAGTAGTATTCCATTGTGTAAATGTACCACATTTTTCCAGATCCATTCCTCTGTTGAGGGACATCTGGTTGTTTCCAGCTTCTGGCTATTATAAACATGGGTGCTATGAACATAGTGGCCATGTGTCTTTATTACATGTTGGAGCATCTTCTGGGTATATGTCCAGGAGTGGTATAGCTGGGTCCTCAGGAAGTATTAGGTACAATTTTCTGAGAGTCCACCAAACTAATTTCCAGAATGGTTGTACCAGCTTGCAATCCCACCAGCAATGGAGGGGTGTTCCTCTTTCTCCACATCCTCGCCAACATCTGCTGTCACCTGAGTTTTTGATCTTAGCCATTCTGACAGGTGTGAGGTGGAATCTCAGGGTTGTTTTGATTTGCATTTCCCTGATGACTAAGGGTGTTGAAATTTTCTTTAGGGGTTTTTCAGCCATTCGAGTTTCCTCAGTTGAGAATTCTCTGTTTAGATCTGTTCCCTAGTTTTTTGAAAGGGTTATTTGGTTTTCTGGAGTCTAACTTCTGAGTTCTTTGTATATATTGGATATTAACCCTATATAGATGTAGGATTGGTAAAGCTCTTTTCCCAATCTGTTGGTTGCCATTCTGTCCTATTGACAGTGTCCTTTGCCTTATAGAAGCTTTGCAATTTAAGTCCCATTTGTCGATTCTTGATCTTAGAGCATAAGCCATTGGGGTTCTGTTCAGGAAATTTTCTTCTGTGCCTATGTGTTTGAGACTTTTCCCCACTTTCTCTTATATTAGATTCAGTATATCTGGTTTTATGTGGAGGTCCTTGATCCACTTGGACTTGAGCTTTGTACAGGGAGATAGGAATGGATCAATTTGCATTCTTCTGCATGTTGACCACCAGTTGAGCCACCACCATTTGTTGAAAATGCTGTCTTGTTTTCACTGGATGGTTTTAACTCCTTGGTCAAAGATCAAATGACTGTAGGTATGTGGGTTTATTTCTCGGTCTTCAATTCTATTGCATGGATCTACCTGCCTGTCACTGTACCAATACCATGCAGTTTTTTTATCACTACTGCTCTGTAGTACAACTTGAGGTCAGGGATTCTGATTCCCCCCGAAGTTCTTTTATTGTTGAGAATAGTTTTTGCTATCCTGGGTTTTTTGTTATTCCAAATGAATTTGAGAATTGCTCTTTCTAAGTCTATGAAGAACTGAGTTGGAATTTTGATGGGGATTGCATTGAATCTGTAGATTGCTTTTGGCATGATGGCCATTTTAACTATATTTATCCTGCCAATCCATGAGCAAGGAAGATCTTTCAATCTTCGGAGGTCTTCTTCGATTTCTTTCTTCAGAGACTTGAAGTTCTTGTCATACAGATCTTTTACTTCTTTGGTTAGAGGCATACCAAGTTATTTTATATTATTAGTGACAATTGTGAAGTGTGTTATTTCCCTAATTTCTTTCTCAGCCTATTTATCCTTCGAGTATAGGAAAGCTACTGATTTGCTTGAGTTAATTTTGTACCTCGCCACTTTGCTGAAAGTGTTTATCAGCTGTAGCAGATCTCTGGTGGAGTTTTTCAGGTCATGTAAGTATACCATTATATCACCTTCAAATAGTGATATTTTGATTTCCTCCTTTCCAATTTGTATCACTTTGACCTTCTTTTGTTGTCTAATTGCTCTAGCTAGAACTTAAAGTACTATATTGAATAAATAGGGAGAGAGAGGGCAGCCTTGCCTAGTCCCTGATTTTACTGGGATTGCTTCGAGTTTCTCTCCATTTAGTTTGATATTGGCCACTGGTTTGCTGTATATTGCTTTTACTCTATTTAGGTATGCTCCTTGAATTCCTGATCTTTCCAAGACTTCTATCATGATGGGATGTTGAATTTTTTCAGATGCTTTTTCAGCATCTACCGAGATGACCATGTGGTTTTTTTCTTTTAGTTTGTTTATGTAGTGGATTACATTGATGGATTTCCGGGTATTGAACCATCCCTGCATCCTTGGATGAAGCCTATTTGATCATGATGAGTGATCGTTTGGATATGTTCTTGGATTTGGTTTGTGAGAATTTTATTGAGTATTTTTGCATTGATATACATAAGGGAAATTGGTCTGAAGTTTTCGTTCTTTGTTGGGTCTTTGTGAGGTTTTTGTATCAGTGTAACTGTGGCCTCATAGAATGAATTAGGTAGTGTTTCTTCTGTTTCTACTTTGTGGAATAATTTGAAGAGTATTGGTATAAGGTCTTCTTTGAATGTCCGATAGAATTCTGCACTAAACCCATCTGTTCCTGGGCTTTTTTTGACTGCTTCTATTTCTTTAGGGGTTATGGGACTGTTTAGATCTTTTATCTGATCCTGAATTAACTTTGGTATTTGGTATCTGTCTAGAAAATTGTACATTTCATCCAGATTTTCCAATTTTGGTAAGTATAAGCTTTTGTAGTAGGATGTGATGATTTTTTTGAATTTCCTCAGAATCTGTTATATCTTCCTTTTCATTTCTGATTTTGTTAATTTGGATACTGTCTCTGTGCCCTCTGGTTAGTCTGGCTAAGGGTTTATCTATCTTGTTGATTTTCTCAAAAAACCAGGTCCTGGTTTTGTTGATTCTTTGTATAGTTCTTTTAGTTTCTAATTGGTTTATTTCACCCCTGAGTTTGATTATTTCTTGCCTTCTACTCCTCTTGGGAGTATTAGCTTCTTTTTGTTCCAGTGCTTTCAGGTGTGCTGTTAAGCTGCTAGTGTGTGCTCTCTCCAGTTTCTTTTTGGAGGCACTCAGAGCTATGAGTTTTACTCTTAACACTGTTTCCATTGTGTCCCATAAGTTTGTGTATGATGTACTTTCATTTTCATTAAATTCTATGAAGTCTTTAATTTCTTTCTTTATTTCTTCCTTGACCAACTTATCATTGAGCAGAGCATTGTTCAGCTTCCATGTGTATGTGGGCTTTCGGTTGTTGTTGCCATAGATGACCAGTCTTAATCTGTAGTGATCTGATAGGAGGCATGGGATTATTTCATCCTTACATGTGTTGAGATTTGTTTTGTGACCAATTATATGGTCAGTTTTGGAAAGGTACCATGAGGTGCTGAGAAGAAGGTATATTCTTTTGATTTAGGATGAAATATTCTATAGACATCTGTTAAATCCATTTGGTCCATAACTTCTGTTAGTTTCACTGTGTCTCTGTTTAGTTTGTGTTTCTAAGATCTATCCATTGATGATAGTGGGGTGTTGAAGTCTCCCACTATTATCGTGTGAGGTGAAATGTGTGCTTTGAGATTTAGTAAGGTTTCTTTTATGAATGTGAGTGCCTTTGCATTTGGAGCATAGATGTTCAGAATTGAGAGTTCTTCTTGGTAGATTTTTCCTTTGATGTTGATGAAGTGTCATTCCTTATCTTTTTTGATGACTTTTGGTTGAAAGTTGATTTTATCAGAAATAAGAATGGCTACTCCTGCCTGTTACTTGGAACCATTTCCTGGAAAATTGTTTTCCAGCACTTTACTCTTAGATAGTGTTTGTCTGTCACACAGAGGTGCGTTTCCTGGATGCAGCAAAATACTGCATCCTGTTCATGCAATTGGGGAATTGAGTCCATTGATATTAAGAAATATTAAGGAATAGTGATTGTTGCTTCCTGTTATTTTCGATGTTGTTTTTATGTTTTTGTGGCTATCTTCTTTTGGGTTTGTTGAAAGATTACTATCTTGCTTTTCCTAGGGTGTAGTTTCCCTCCTTAAGTTGGCATTTTCCAACTATTATCCTTTGTAGGACTGGGTTTGTGGAAAGATATTTTGTAAATTTTGTTTTGTCATGGAATATCTTGGTTTCACTAGCTATGGTAATTGAGAGTTTTGCTGGGTAGAGCAGCCTGTGCTGGCACTTGTGTTCTCTTAGGGTCTGTAGGAGATCTTTCCAGGATCTTCTAGCTTTCATAGTCTCTGGAGAGAAGTCTGGTGTAATTCTGATAGGTCTGCCTTCATCTGTTACTTGATAACAGATAAAGAACTTGAGTTCTGTAGGCTTCTTGAATGTTTATGTTCATCTCTTTCTTTAGGTTAGGGATGTTTTCTTCTATAATTTTGTTGTAGATATTTACTGGTCCTTTAAGTTGGGAATCTTCACTCTCTTCTATACCTATTATCCTTCAGTTTGGTCTTCTCATTGTGTCCTGAATTTCCTGGATGTTTTGGGTTAGACCTTTTTTGCATTTTGCATTTTCTTTGACTGTTGTGTCAATGTTTTCTATGGTATCTTTTGCACTTGAAATTCTCTCTTCTATCTCTTGTATTCTGTTGGTGATTCTTGCATCTGTTATGCCTGATCTCTTTCCTAGGGTTTCTATCTTTAGGGTTGTCTCTCTTTGTGTTTTCTTTATTGTTTCTATTTCCATTTTTAGATCCTGGATAGTTTTGTTCATTTCCTTTTGATTCATGCCTGTTTGATTGTGTTTTCCTGTATTTCCTGTTTAAGGGCTTCTAGTTGTTTACCTGTGTTCTCTTGTATTTCCTTAGGGTAGTGATTTATTTCCTTCTTAAAATCTTCTATCATCATCATGAGAAGTGATTTTAAATCTGAGTCTTCCTTTTCGGGTGTGTTGGGGTTTCCAGGACTAGCTGTGGTGGGAGAACTCAGTTCTGATGATGCCAAGTTTCCTTGGTTTCTGTTCCTTATGTTCTTGCCCTTGCCTTTCGCCCTCTGGTTATCTTTGGTGTTAGGGGGTCTTGCTCTCTCTGACTGTGGCTTTTCCCTCTTGCAGGCCTTTTTGTCAGTACTCCTCGGAGATCAGTTCTCTCTGAGAAGAATTTGGGTTTGGAGAGTTGTGGTTCAGGGTCATCTCTGGGGTGTAGACAGAAACTAGAAATATCCTGTCTCCAGCTGTTCCTTGGTTCCTGTGTCCTGATGGCTCTTCGAGGGTCCCTCTTGAGGAATATGAACAGAAATGGTGATCTTCCTGTGCTCAAAGGTGTGTGGCACTCCTGGGAGATCAGCTCTCTCCTGGAACTGAATATGGAGCCCTGTGTCAAGGGATCAGCTTCCCGGCCTCAGAAGTAAACAAGAAGGTCACTCCTCAATCCCTGTGTCCTGAGGGTTCTTGGCAGGTCTCTCTTAGCAGAGGTGCTGGCCTTAACCCTGATCATAGGCTTGTCCACACTCCTAGGTGGGTAGATCTTTCTCTGTGCACTATTTGGGTTTGGAGCCTCGAGGCACAGACCACAGTTGTAAGCTGGAAGACTCTTGTGCCAGGCTGTTCTTCTGTCCCAGTGTTCTGCAGACTCTAGGCTGGTCCCGCTGAGCAGTAGTGCCCTCTTACCTCCTCTCATAGGGTTGTCCACACTCGCTGGATGCTAGCCTTCTCCCTGCACTATTTGGTTATGGAGCTCTGGGGCACAGACTTGGGTCCCTGGCCACAGAAGGAGACTGGAAGACTGCTGTCCCAGGATGCTTGTATGTCCCTGTGTCCTGGAGGTTCTGGGCAGGTCCCTCTGAGCAGAGGTACTGGTCTTACCCCTTGATCACAGGCTTGTCCACACTCCTGGGAGGATAGCTCTTTCCCTGCACTATTTGGGTACGGAACCACGTCTTATGTTCTATTTTTAAAGATAGGCATTTGTTAACATTTATTCTGAATATATGGCTTTTGCAGGAAATATTATAATATGATAGCATAATTGGTTCATTTTAAATGTAAATAAAGATTTTATGTGAAAATATAATCTGATATGAAACCTAGAATACATTGCAGAATGTAAAGAAAATTAAAATATTATGTGGATGGAATTCTTTCATACAAATGGAATAAAATAAGAGATTAACTCTCCATCAGTACGGTCATATACATTAAGTGCAATCTCTGTAAGTGTTATCTGTCCGAGTCAGAAGATAATAAAACAAAAAAAAAATGCATTGTTACCCTGAATCATTATCTCAGCCCACACATCCAACCACACACTCACCAAGACACTGGTGATTACGAATGAAGATAGAAATGAGGTGTGCATGCCTCACTTCTAATGACATATTCAGTTATTAAATAACTCTTTCAGTTCACAAAAAGGATTTTCTAAAGCTATTTTAAAATTATTTCCCATAGAAAATAAAATATTCACTGAGCTCTGTATCCTCCATTTCTCAAAATGGCATTGGAAATTTACATTTTCTAAGAGAATTCATGATTTGAAAATATAATTTAAGATAATTTTCAACAGCTAATACCCCAAGTAGTTATTTGGTAAATTGATGCAAATTATGAACTATAAAATGTTCATCTCATGAACTACACATGAAGCTGAAGCTGGATGATTCAAAAATAGGCTTCTGTGCTGTACACTGTGAAGACATGCAGTGACTGGGCTTATTAATAAATGGGAATGCATCTTATTTAGCTCCATAATCATTTATGGGGACTAATGGGACATAAATTAAGCACTACATGGAATTAACACTTTAATCACAATCTGAACACAGCAGCTCACATCTGTCCTCCTATTATTGAAATAACAGATTTTTAAAAACTGCAATTATGGGGTAAAGGTATTTGTTGGACAAGGTTGGCAACCTGAATTTGATGCCTAGAAACCGTATAAAGATGGAAGAAGAGAAACTGTATACACAAAGTTGTTCTTTGATGTCTACAAACATGCCATGGTATATGAGCCCCTGTGCAGGCACACACACCCGCACACATACACACACACACACACACACACACACACACACACACACACGGTGTAACTGGTGGTGGTGATGCTGAGGATATTTGAGATGTAATTATGGTACTGGAGAGATAGCTCAGTACTTAAAGGGAGTCTCTGCATAGTTATTAGGGTTGAAGGTCAAGTCCTAACATTACAAGCTGGATGCCTGCAGATGCCTATACCTCCATTCTTGAATGGCTCCAAAATAGGAGAGTCACTGAAGCCCACTAGCATCAACCTAGCCAAGAATGCGTGAATCTTAGGTTCAGTGAGATACCTTGGCTCAAAGGAATAGACAAAGAGTAATAGAGGAGGACTGATGCACACAGGCAATTATGACTCATACATGTATGTATACATCCCCAAGCAATGTGCATAAACACACAAGTAACTAGTAAATCTTTAAAGGTGTCTTTTTATTTTAATTTACTTTATTTTTATTGAAAGTGAAGTCTTCACTCATAAAATACATCTGAACCACACTTTTCCTCCCTCCACTCTTCTCAGCTACCCCCCACCCAGCTTACCCCTAGATCCACTCCCCCTCCATCTCCCTTCAGAAAAGAACAGGCCTCCAAGATACAAACAAAACAAAACAAACATTAAAAACAAAATATAGTAAGACAAGCCCTCATACTAAGGCTGGACACGGTGACCCATAAGAAGAAAAAGAGCACCAAGAGCAGGCAAAGAAGTGAAAGGCACCCCTGCTTCTACAGTTAGGATTCCCACAAAAAGAATTCCTAAGCCAACAGTCACAACATATAAACCAAGAACCTGGCACAGACCACTTCATGCCCTGTGCTTATGGCTGCAGTCTCTGCAAATTCATGTGTGCTGCTTAGCTGATTCAGTGGGCCATGTTCTCCTGATGTCCTCCATTCCCTCTGACTCCTAAATCTTTCTTCCCCCTCTTCTGAGGCAGTTTTCCAATCTACAAGGGAGATGTGGAGGAGATACACAGTGACCTCTAACTTAGACTCTCTCTGCATAATGTCTGACTGTGTGTCTTTGCACCTGCTCCCATATGCTGCCAGAGGAAGTCTCCCTGATGATGACTGGATGCCAAGGCAGTGATCTATGAGTATAGCAGAATATCTTTAGGAATCATTTCATATTTCATTTTTAGAAGACTCATGATTGGATCTACCCTTAGTTTCTGGGCTATCCAGTCTCTTCTATCTGGCCATTCATGCAGTGTCAAGCATAGACTCCCTTTTGAGGAGTGAGCCTCAAGTTAAGCCAAACATTGATGGCCACTCCTACAAGCTCTGGTCACTGTTTCGTCAGGACATCTCAAAAGCAGGACAGATTGTAGGTCAAAGGTTTTGTGACTGGGTTGGTGTGTGCATTTCTCTTTTGGAAACCTTCAGAGAATCTGCCTGCACCAGAGACTAGAATATAGGGATGAAGGTTCCATGCAGGCATCAGCTCAATGAATCTCTGCCTTCATGGAACTGAGTGGATTTTTGTCCTCAGCATTGAGGCCATGTTCTCACTTTTCAGAAACAATTCTCTGTCTTAAGAACAACCTGGATCTCATTTGGTGATCACCATTGGACCTTCTTGGCCAACAACTCAACCAAATGCAACCCAATCCTGCCACCAGGAGGCTTGTCTGGCTACAAGAGATAGCCATTTCAAACTCCATATTTCCCATTTCTTGGAGTCCTCCCTAGGATCACCTTCATAAATTCCAGGAAGTTTCCAGCACACTAAGCTTCTATACTGTCCCCCAAGTGTCCCCAGTTCCAGCCATCTTCCCTTTCATTCCTCCCCTGCATTCCATCCCCCCAACCTAATCCCTCCTGTTCTAGTTCCCACCTACAAAATCGATCCCATTTCTCCTTCCTGTACATAGATGTCCATCCCTAGATCCTTCCTCTTTACATAAAAATATCTCTGGCTCAACAGATTGTAGCTTGACTATCATTAAAGTTAGTATGTACCTTTAACTGAATACATATAAGATTTATCATTCTAGGTCTAGGTTACTTTACTCAGGATGATTGTTTTTCTAGTTGCATCCATTTGCCTGAAAATTTCATAATGATATTTTTGTAACAGCTGAGTAATGTTTCAATGTATAGATGTACCATATTTTCTTTATCTATTCTTCTGTTGAGGACATCTAGGTTGTTTTCTGTTTCTGGCTATTATAAATAGGGCCTCAAGTAATACAATTGAGCAAGTGTCCTTATGGTAGAATGGAGTGTCCTTTGGATATGTGCTCAAAAGTGGTATATTTGGGTCTTGAAGTATATCGATTCCCAATTTTCTGAGGAAACACCATACTGATTTCCATAGTGGTTGTACATGCACACTTCCATCAGCAATGGAGGACTGTTCCTCTTGATTCACTTCCTCACCAGCATGAACTGTCACTTTACTATTGATCTGAGCCATTCTGACAGGTGTAAGATGAAATCTCAAAGCAGTTTTAACTTGCATTTCCTGATGGTTAAGGATATTTAACATTTCTTTAAATGTTTCTCAGACATTTGAGCTTCCTCTATTGAGAATTCTGCTTAGATCTGTGTCCCATTTTTAATTGGATTATTTGATATACTGATGTTGAGTTCTTAAGTTCTTTATATATTTTAGATATTAATCCTTCATTGGATATGGAGTTGGTAAAAACTTTTTTCCATTTGTTAGGCTGCTGTTTTGTCCAATTGATGGTTTTGCCTTATAGAAGTTTCTCAGTTTCATGAGATCTTATTTATTAACTGTTGTTGATCTAAGTTTCTATTCTAATACTGTTCCATTAAGAAAGTCATCTCCTGTGCCAATACATTCCAGGCTATTCCCCACTTTCTGTTTTATCAGGTTCAGTATATCTAGTTTTGTGTTGAGGCCTTTGATCCACTTGGACTTGAGTTTTGTGCAGGGTGAAAAGTATGGATCTATTTGCACTCTTGTATATCTACATCTAGTTTGACCATCAGCATTTGTTGAAGATGCTGTTGTTGTTTTTTTTTTTTTTCCCAGCGTATATTTCTGGTAGGTTTCACATACTGATTTTTGTATGTTGAACCAAAACTGCATCTCCAGGATGAAGTTTACTAAATTGTGGGAGATGATCTTTTTGATATCTTCTTCGATTCTGTTTGGAAGCATTTTTTTGAGTATTTTTGCATCGATGCTTACAAGGGGAATTCACCTTCATTGAATTCTATGAAATCTTAAATTTGTTTTTTATTACTGTTTTAATGCAGTTTTTATTCAGTAGAGAGTTATTCAATTTCCATGAGTATGTAAACTTCTATTTGTTTTGTAGTATGTAGTCATTTTTGGATAAAGCTCTATGAGATGCAGAGAAAAGGTCTATTCTTTTGTGTTTGGATGGAATGTTCTGTAGGTATCTGTCAGGTACATGTGGTTGACAATATCTGTAAGCTCCAGTATTTCTGCATTTTATCTGGATGACCTGTCCATTGTGAAAATGGGGTATTGAAGTGATCCAGTATTAATGTGTGGGATTTAATATGTGATTTAATGTTAGTGCTATGATGGTAAGAATTGAAAATCAATGGATTTTTCCTTTGATGAGAATAACGTATCCTTCCCCATCTTTTTGGGTTTATTTTGGTTTGAAGTCTATTTTTTTAAATATTAGAATAACTATACCAGCTTTCATCTTGGGTACATTACATTTAAGGATAATTTTTTTCTAGTCCTTTACTTTAAGGTAATGTCTATTCTTGATATTGAGGTGTGTTTCTTGGATGTAGCATTCTGTTAGTTTGTGTCTTTTCATTGGGGAATTGAGATCATTGAAATAGAGAGATGCCAATGACCAGTGATTATTGATTTATTTTATTTTGCTGCTGCTGTTGGTGGTGGAGTGTGTGAGTGTGTGTGTCCTTCCATCTTTTGGTTATTGAAATGAAATTATTTATTTCCTAAACTCTTTAGGTTGGAATCCTCCCTTGTGTAGGGCTATATTTGTAGAAATATATTGTTTAAATTTGATGTTATTAAGGAATATTTTATTTTCTCCATCTATGATGATTGGAAATTCTCCTGGATTATAGTAGTGTGGGCTGGCATCTGTGGTCTCTTAGACTCTGCAGCATATATGTCCTTTCTGGATTTTAGAGTCTTCATTGAGAAGTCAGATGTAATTCTAATAGGAATGTCTTTATATGTTACTTGGTCTGTTTGCCTTGTCGTTTCTAATATTCTTTCTTTGTTCTGTGTACTTGGTGTTCTGGTTATTATGTGCTTAGGAAACGTTCTTTTTTGGTGTACTGTATGCTTCTTGTACCTTTATAGGCTCATCTTTTTTGGGGTTAGGAAAATTTCCTTCTAGAATTTTGTTGAAAATATTTCCCATACTTTTGAGCTATGATTTTGTCCTTGTTCTCTATTTGCTTTGTCTATTCATAGTGTCCCTGATTTCTTGGCTGTTTTGTGTCAGGAATTTTTTAGATTTAACATTTTCTTGGAACAATGTATTCATCTCTTCTATAGTTTCTTCAATGCCTGAGATTCTTTCTTCTATCTCTTGTTTTCTGTTGGTGAAGCTTGAATCTGTATTTCCTGTTTGAATATTTTAACTTTCAGAATTTCTGTGGTTTGTGTTTTTTCATTGCTTTTTTCCTTTCTATTCTTTTCTGTTTGTTTTGAGTCTTGGTTTTGTTGTTTTGTTTATTTGCTTGTTTGTTTTTGTTTTTTCAGGACAGGGTTTCTTTGTGTTTCCTGGGTGTTCTGGAACTCAGCCTCTATAGACCAAGCTGGTCTCTAACTCACAAAGACCTAACTGCTTCTGTCTCCTTCTGTGCTGTGATTAAAGGTGTGCACCACAACTGCTTAACATAGGTCTTATATTTTAATTTTCAGGTCTTGAATAATTTTGTTTCAAACTGCCCCTCCCCAGGCTTTTTCCAATTTCCAATTGTTTATTTGTGTTTCCCTGGATTTTATTTCCTCTTTAAGGCTCTCGATAATCTTTGTATAGGTGGTTTTGAGGTCTTGTGTGTGTGTGTGTGTGTGTGTGTGTGTGCGTGTGTGTGTGTGTGTTTGTTCTGCTTTGCTTTGTTTATGCTGATATCTAACATCTGGCTTTACAGTAATTATATGTCTAGGTGATGATTTCTGGGAAGTCAAAAGGGGATGTTCTATGGGATCCACAGGAGGCTTGCACAGGGGTGGAAGGGAGAGTGCATCTGGGTCAAGCCTGAGACTGTGTGCCTGGTGTAGGAAGCAAGGGAGCAGAGAAGATCTGAAGGCAGTCTACCTGTGTTCTGGCAGGCATGGCCTGTGGTTGAGCAGGGCTTGTCCTGAATAAACTGGGGGTTGGGACACAGGCATAGCTGTAGGGAAGGAGATGAGTAGGGGACTGTTTGCAAGATCCACAGAAAACAGGGAGAAGGGGAAAGGAAAGCTGTTAACTAGTTTTCTTTTGCATCACTAGGGAGAAACCTGAAGGATTTCAGCTGCTGAGGCAACAGAGAACAAGATAATGTTTTTTAAGATGTCATTCCTTTAAAAAGTATGTGACTTAAGCTGTTTACATCTCCCACACCAAACAATGGAGATCATTGTGACTCAGTCATTACTCAATAGACTTATCTCTTTAATTCTGGTACAGAAACAAAATAGCAATAGGCAAAAGGTTAAAAATCTATCTATTAAAATACATTTTCCTGTCAAAATCTTCCAGGCTATGGTATTCTGCTGGAGCAGTCTGGATCAATTATAAGATTATTCTCAAGCCTTATGATTTTGATATGACACTTATATTCCCCATATGAGAAATACACTTTTGAATCTTGTTCCACATATCTCTTTTCCAATCACTGTTACTCCATCCTTACCTCATTCCCTAAGTGTGGCCTTCTTGCCCTATATACACACACATCCCTCTTCATTGACTATTTGGTAAAGGCTCCAGTTGTTTTGACAAAATTCAACATCAGATTCTATGTTCTAACAAATGTTTGAAAATTTGAAAAAAAATGAATTGTAGCTTTTTCTTTGTTTATTTTTAGGATCCAGTCATCGTTGCTCCTTTCTTATGTAAGCATATCATCTTTACTAGTATGCTAGAAACAGATTTCTTCCCAGTTAGTATTCTGTAGCAAGAGCAGGCACTGCTCTCAACATGCAGTAGCCTTTTCTTCTATCCCCACTGCCTTTGGGCAGATGATATGCTTGGCATTCAGAGGAGTGGAGAACCGCATAGTGAGTGTGAAGGACTGAGCGTCCCTAGAGTTTAAGCACAGCTTCATTAAAATGCTCAAGCTTTTCTGCAAAGAACACGCGTATTCTGTGAGAAGTTTAGAAATCTTAGCATTATCTCACTACTTCCAATAAGGAGTAATTCAGATAGCCATTTATAGATTTTTTTAAAAAAAATTTCTGACACTTCTACTGTGCAATTCTAAATGAAGAACTCAGCCAGAGTACATAAAGTGGTTCGGGTTTCTCCCTCCTGATGGTGGAAAAGGTGATATAACTTAGTCTCGAGTAAATTCCAGATGTCACCCCATAAGAAATCTAAATATTAAGGGACATCAGAGAAGCCATGTACCAAGGGGTACACCTGTGCCAGTTGGATTTTGTTCTTTAACTGGGCAAAGAAATATTTTCTAGGCACAAAACAAAGTCCTTCTCTGTACAGTGTTTTATTTCTTATCTGCAACATGTTAATTTCATATCTGCAAACATTAATATTTTTGTATGTACATATGGGCATATTAAAGCTAAGAGAGTATACTGACTATTTAAAGTCCCTAAACTATTAAGTTGCTAACCTTAGCTTGAACTCAATTTTCTTGACTCCACGTTCCATCGGTATTTGCCTGTTCTTTTCATATCCCACCTGTACTGGCTCATTTTGTGTGCTGTCATGACACAAGCTAGAGTAATCAGAAAATAAGGAGCTTCTGTTGAGGAAATGCCTCCATCAGATCCAGCTGTAAGGCATTTTCTCAATGATTAATCAATAGGGGAGAGTCCAGCCCTTTGTGGGTGGTGCCATCCCTGGTCTGATGGTCCTTGATTCTATGAGAATGCATGATGAGCAAGCCATGTGAAGTAAGCCAGTAACAACATCTCTCCATAGCTTCTGCATCAGGATTCTGCCCTGTTTGAGTTTCTGTCCTGACTGACTTCCTTCAATAATGAAAAGCACTATGGAAGTGTAAGTCAAATAACCTCTTTTCTCCCCAACTTACTTTTTGGTCATGACACTTCAGTACAGCAATAGAAACTTCAACTAAACATCATCTATCCACTCCTTTGCAAAATATCTATTTGTAAAAAGCCCTTCTCACCAAATCATTCCTGGGTTATCAACATAAGAAATGACCATTAAATGTATGAGAAATAGAGAACTAGCTACACAATCTAAGAAGAGTTCTGAGTACTTGACATATATTATCCAAAGAAGAAATTGCTCATGTCGTGGAATTCTTGTTACCATTTACAAACATTTATATTATAGAGAGTGATAGAGCTTTATAAGAAATTAAACAATGTGAGTGTAGTAAAAAAGGATTACAACCATTAATATGGTTATCAGAGAAAATTTCCTTGAGAGGATAGCATCTAATCAGAGGTTGGAGTGAAGGCATGAGTCATTTAGATATCCTGGAAGAGTATCCCTGGTAGAAGAAAAAACTTAGAGGCAGGAACATGATTGGTACAACTGAGAAAACTAAGGATACTTATGTGGATAGACAACTATGGAGAACGTGAAGAGTGTTGGCAATGATGTCAGTCAAAACAAGACCAGTTGACAGCTCAGGAATGGCATGATAGGAAAGCTGCAAATTTTATATTGTTCTGAGTTGAGGATGCATTAGAGGATCTGACAGTAAGGTAATACTGAGAACAGTAGAGAGATAACTGTGAACAGCCTTAGAGGAAGGTAGGATTGTTTCTGGGAGCTTTGTCTCTGGGGGCTTTGTCAAGTTCCTGGAGGAACAGTTTATCTGATTAGGAATAAGAATTAGATAGAGGTGCTAGCAGCTGGTCATAGGCATAAAGGTTAATGCATCATTTTGATTACTTAGCTTAATAACAGACATGAGTCTATAGGGGATGAAAAAAGATAAATTCTTGTCTTGAATTCTCTGTGCCTTGTTTTGAATACTTAAATCAATAGCAGAAATGAGACTATAGGAGATAAAATAAGAGGGACATATGTCTTGAGTTTTCTGTAAATACCATTGGGTCAGAAGAAGACAAGGCCTGGAATCTGAGGTATCCGCTGAGTCTAGACTAGATAAGGACTCTATTAGGTAGATACAAGGTTGAAATTATGAGGTAAACAGGGCGTGATTCTTGAAATATTTAACAACATATTGCATTGTGGTTTGAGTAGGATTGGCCTCCATAGATTCATGTGTTTGAATGCTTGGCCATAGGGAGTGCACTATTAGGAAGTATGGCCTTATTGGAGGAGGTGTGACCTTATTTAGGAGCTGTGGCTTTATTAGAGGAGATGTGGCCTTATTGGAGGAGATGTGGCCTTGTTAGAGGAAGTGTGTCACTGTGTAAGTGGGTTTTGATGCTCAGGCTCCACCCAGTGCCATAAAGAATCTCCTCCTGGTTGCCTGTAGAAGACAGTATCCTTAAGGCTGCTGCAAATCAATATGTAGAACCCATGCCTCATTCAGTCTGCTCACATGGTGCCATGCTTCCCACCATGATGAGAATGGACTGAATCTGTGAACTTGTAAGCTAGGCCCAATTAAATGTTGTCCTTTATAAGAGTTGCCTTGGCCATGATATCTCTTCACAGTAATGCAAACCTTAACTAAGACACACAGTTTAGAGGTAGGTTTTTTACTTATAGCTTTTCCATGATATCCCATTAAGATATTTTAAAGCCAAAATGTATCCCTAACTTTAAAATGATAAAAAAAATGAAAGAGAACACTTTGACTAGTGCTGGTGATTTGATTTTTAATACATAGAGTGAGAATCTTCTCAACGATTGAATAGATGTATGTGTACTTTAAGGTTGTCTCATTTTCTGAACACCATTATGCTAGGTGTGCTTCTGCTGCTCAGAGGCCCAGAGGACAATCATCTCTGCTAGCAGGTACAGTTCTTCAGTAAGTTCCCTTTGAAGAAGAAAGGCATATTTCCTGGCTTCCCGTTTCAAGACTACTAAATGGAATTGCATTTTCAGGTGCTTTTAATTGATGGAACAGAGAAAAAAGAAATCTGATGGTTTGGCTCAAGGCTTTTGGCAAAAGAAAAAGATTTCAGTGGGAGCAGTCTCTTTTCTAGAAATGGCAGATTTCTTGCTGCTCCTGCAGCAATGAGGCAGCATATTTTTAACTGCAATTTCTTTATTCTGAAGCCCAGAATTCCCAGAGATAGCTTGTTTGTAGCCAAAAGGGATGTGAGAGACAGCCTAGAAACAAACTCTGAGGCATGTCTATCATAACTTGGGGTTCCTTCCTTCCATCATGTGGGTCTGGAAGATTCATCTCAGGTTCCCTGACTGACCTGCCAAGATGTCTCACTGGCTCTTTCCCCAGTGTATCTAAAAATTGCGTAGAAAAATCATATCTGTTTGACCCTATAAGGTCTTACTGTATTGTGCTAACTGTATAGAGAAAATAGGCCTGTAACATGGTCAAAATTGTGACTAACATTGAGAAAATGTGAATGTTAATTCTGTTTTGAGACATACATTAAGATGTTTGCCTTTGTCACAAAAGAATGAACATGGTATGTACTGACTGTTAAGTGGTTATTAGCCCCAAAGTTCGAAATACCCAAGAGTCACTTCACAGCAACAGTAGGGCAGAGTGGGAGGTCCCAGATGGAGGACCTGAAGAAGGGACTGAAGGAGCTGAGGGAGTTTGCATCCCCAGAGAGGCATCAACAGTGGCAACTGGCCTGACCCCCTGATACATCTGGAGACTGATCTACCAACCAAAGAATACACATGGAGTGACCCATGGTGCTGGCCACATATGTGGGAGAGGGGGGGTCTTGTTAGACATCAGGGGGAGGAGAGGCCTTTGGGCCTGAGGGTGTTAGATCCCCCAGTATAGGAGAATGCCAAGGAGGGAAGACGAGAGTGGATGGGTGGGTGGGTGGGGGAATATCCCCCATAGAGGCAGGGGGGAGGGCATAGGGAGGTTCCAAAGGTGAGATCTGGAAAAGGGGAAAACATTTGAAATGTATATAAAGTAGAAAAAATAAATAAATATCTATATTTTTAGGTTAAAAAAAAAAAGATGTTTGCCTTTGAGTAATCTGTTTAGGAAATCTTGTCTAGATGTATAACAATCATTTTCCTGAACAAAGTTAAAGAAGAAAGGAGAGCAGATCCAAGTTCCCAAGGGAATTGCACACATTTTCTGAGCAGGTACTGTACCCACAGGGATTAAATTAGTAGCCGAGGGTCTAGAGTTGATATTACAATACTTTGTGACATGCCGTGGGAAGAAGAATCATGACTCACCAAAGGTATCCATCCCTGCATCATCAGAAATGTGAGCTATTTATGTTACATAGTAAGGAGAATCAAATCTGTAGGTGGAACTCAGGTTGCTTTTTAGCTGAAATTCAGAAGTAAGGTTAACTTGGATTAACTGCTCACTGTAATCACAAATGCAAGTAAGGCCCAAATATACAACATTTGCTTTGAAGGTACAGGAAGAGGACCACAGACTTCCAGAAGGAGGTCCTTAGAGGAGAGATGCAAATTCTCACCTGGATTTTTATAAAAAAATACAACCCTGGGCTGACATTACACTGCAGTATAGTGTCTAATTGTCATTCTTATATAACTATAGCATGACAATTTTATGTTGTTTAAACTACTATATTTGTAGTAATTTGTCACAGCAGCAAAAGAAAACTAATTCATTTTTATAAATGTTATGTTCTTTTATATTTACATTTATATATGTGTTATATTATATGTGTATTATATATTATATTATATTGATTATATTTTAAATATATTTATATTATGTATAGATAAATATATTATAAATATTATATATAATTTATATATATAAATAAGTATATACTTATATAATATATAGACTATATACAGAATTGTAGAAAGACCCAAGTCAAATTTCATTGTGTAAACTGAAAAAAATTTTAAAAATTAAGTCTTTGTATATAATGACATAAATGGACATACTAAAAACTTAAGTTGAAAAGCATGGTGCTAGGAGGCAGCAGAGAAGTTTCTCCACTTGTGACATAAAATTGTATGTATAGTTGGATCTTAAGTGTTCTGTAAAGGTTTAGTCTCCAGAGTGATAGTTAATACTGATTGTCAGTTTGACAAGATTTAGAATTATTGACCACACAAGTCTTTGGTATTCTTGGGGGAATTAACTACATTAGGTTAGCCTTGGAGCAAGCCTATAAAGGATCAAGGGATTATCTACAATAGATTAATTGAGGTGATAAGAGCCCTCTATATTGGGCCAAATAAAAAGTGGACCATGAACTGAATACTGGCTTTCATCTATCTTGGCTTCCTGATTGTGGACATATTGAGACCATCAGCTTCAAGTTTCTGTTGCCATGCCTTCCCCCAGCCACAAAAGACTTCATCTTGAAATATTAGCAGAAATAAACCCTTCATTACTTCTGTAAGTGCTTTGTGCAGGACTTACATGGTGCAACAAGAAATGTAATTATATACCTAGTAAGGCACTATTGGAGTGGATGGGAACTTTCAGCCGTGGTACCTATAGTAAGAAACTATATCACCAGGAGATGGGTCCAGCCTTCTTCCATTTTTATTTCACAGTATGTTTCTTCAGTTATATGTGTACAATCTCTATGCACTCAAGATGTGAACATTGATCATGGACTGAAGTTTCCAAAACCAGGAGCCAAAAAAGACTTTTAACTTCTAGACTTATGATACCAAGCATTTGTCATAGAGATGGAGAGTTGACTAACACAGAGAAATATCATCTATGATACAAGGACCTAATTCTAAGACAGACCAGCTGCTTTTCCTGGAGCAATCCAAAATTTAGCAACTCGGAATTTTTCCCAAGTATGAAGAGCTAAGAAAATAGTCCACAGAGAGAATGCACATGGAAATTAAGCAAAGGTTATAATTTATATGAAACAGAAATCTGCCTGTCTCTGATATACAAGAATGCTCATGGAATTACTAGCATGGAAAAATGAGAATATTGGAGGAAAAAATGCTAATCATTGATTCTCATTCTTCTTTTGTTTAATTTGTTGCTGTAATTGTTGTTAGTTATAATTTTCATACAAGAGTCTAACACTAAGAAAGGTACTATTATCATAGACCAATATTTGGTATATGGACGGGAATCAAAATTTTAGTTATAACTGGTTGTTTTCTTCTTACAATTTTTTATACAACTCTTTTTACAATTGTGTTTAAAAGCTGGAACTATAAAATAAATATCTTACATTTGCTATTATTAAGAAATTTATGTTATGAATATATTTCTTGTTAGAACTCTACTTTGGAAAGCAAAGATTCTGAAAGTGACACTAATGGTACTTTTTTCTTCATTGGATATTTGTTTATTTGGTAAAATCTCTGACTTCATAGTCAGAGATTTATTCCTGTAGTGCACTTATAAATTAGATCATATGTGGAGACTTTAGTTTCCCCAGGGATCTTTTTCTTCTAATTCTTGAATAATCAATTTTTTCCTTTTCAAATTAGCTACTGGGCAGATATCATTGTCTTTTTTTTCCTTCTGTTATTTAATTGGTAAATTTCACCAGATTTTCATCTGTAAATGATTTGGTTTGTAATTAAAACAGTTCACCAATCTTTTGTTCAAATTCAGAAAACTTGTATTTTTCATTGTAAGATTTTCAATTTTATTTTGTAATTGGTATGCCTTGAAATAATTAGATGTTGAAGAGTTAGGCATACAAAAACATTTGAGCTAGTGCTAATTTTATAATTGCTTTACTCATTAGTTAATAATATTCTGATGACTTGTTTCCCCACATGATTGCAAGTTGGCAAGAATGTTCATGATGAACGCCCAGATAAAGAGACCTCCTTGTATATGAATAATTTTATAATATTCAATCACACTTATTCATAAGGGCACAAACATTCATGAATGCAGTATTGTTATTTGCAAATGTAAAAGCTTAAATCAAAATTCTGCTGCCATAAGGAAAGGTCTTGGTTCAGCCTTGCTGGACAAGTGCCAGGAGCCACAGAAAACAGAACTCACAAGTTTTCAGTGACAGTAAATCCATGTAAGTAGGCTGAGTTTGTTTATTTATGGACAATAACAAAACTAGTGAGAGGAACTGTAGTTTCAATTTTTTAAGTCCTACTTTTAATAATGGCTCTTAAATGCTTTAACCTCCCCGCCAGTCTACCACCTACCAGAGGAAGTGGAAAAGAAAGGTTATTAGAATATGGGAAATGTGGACATGCTTAGAAATTGTTCTTTAGAGCAAATTCAATCTACATTGTCAGGAAACCATCAGTTCAGTTTACAGGAATCAGAAGTGGCAGCTCTATCCACTCACAAACACTTCACAAACATACCAGCAGTTTGGTTCAGTGTCAGGATAGCAAACACAAATCAGCAGTGGTGGTACCACCTAGCAGAAACAGCCAGGCCTCAGACAAATCCACAGGAGTCAACAGGAGGGACTAGGACCAACAGGGACACCAGCAGAAGATCTCTGCTGTGCCTCTCTCAATAAAGTGAAAATCAGCAAAGATGATGACTCCAGAACAATGAAGCATTGCAAAGCTAGCTATACAAGCAAGCCTCCTGTCACTGTCAGCTGATTCCTATTTATGCTCCTTCCAACCATCACATGTCCTCCCAATTGTCTTGCCTCACCATGTGAGTCTGTGTTAGCCAAACTCCACATGAGTCTGTATCAACTGACATTACTCTGCCAATCGGCCAAGTTCAAGGAAGCAGCAAAAATCCTCCGGAGTACAACCAGAAGTTTTTTGGTGTGTGTGTCTCAATGGAGTCAAGACAAACAGAGCTCAACATGGCAATGTAAGGCAAACAAATACAAGTGTGTAGTTAGCAAAGAAGCCTTCATCATGAGTCCTTTCAAGTTTCCACTGCAAGGTACAAAGACAAATGTCTTTACAATCACATTGAAAGTCATTGGTTGACTATGAATGCACATGTGGATCCTTTTGTACATAGCACCGTTCTATTGCATAGTAGATCTGCAGCTTCTTTTACTACTGGAACTTGCGTTGACTTCATACCTCATTAAGCATAAGCACAATCCCTCAGAGACAGGATACTGTGAAAACATGCCTTTTTCTACCTCTCCTTAACATATATGTGGTAAGATTCTCTGTCCAGAGTAAAGTAGTCTTATGCTGGAGCAGAACCCTAAAGGATGAATAGAAAAAAGTAAAGATTCTAGCATTCAAAAGGATCGTACCTCTCCATTGTCTGTAAACCCCAGTGAACATCAGCCTGTGCCCAGGTGAGCAAAGTGTCAGAATATTGACCACTGATACAAGAACTGTGGACACTCCTGACTAAGCTTTACCAGTGAACCACAGGCTTTGGTCAGAACCACAAGTCCCATTTGTACATATGCTATCTCAGATGCTTAAGAGATGCTAGATTCCCAAGAGATGTGCTTCCCAGTGTAATTCAAGCTTTATTTTGCCACTTAACTCCAGTTCCAAGCTTATTATCAAACCTTTCTGTGGCAGGTTATTGTGTTGCAGCCCTCTCCAAAACCTTTTCTATGCCTTTCTCTCACATTCAGTATCCCCTCTGTTCCTCATATCACACACATCATTGGCCATATTCTTCCAGAAGCATCTCTTGTTTATTACATGATAACTTTATCACTATTTTACTCTCCTTTTTTGGTTGTGCATGGAAGAACTTTGAGATTATATATGATAGGCAGGCAGAAAGACAGATGATAGATAAAAGAAAGATAGATAAATAGATGATAGATAGATAGTTGATAGATAGATAGATAGGCATATATATATATATATATTGATATGATATCATACATAGCTCTAGTCTTAACTTCAAGCTAAAAGACTAAAATAGCCAATTTTGTAATTTATTTTATTTTCCACCTCAATTTGCTTACATTTTATGGCACATCCCTACTATACACTCTTTGGACTGCTGTGGTCAGCTCTGAATTTGAACTGGAATTCTTGGTGCATTATTGGCCTCTATTTTTGCTCATTCCCTGATCCTATCACTCAAAGTCATGCCAACATAAATGATGGTATCTTCCAATTAAAATCTTTTCCTACATTTGTATATCCTTGTTTCTTATTTTTGACATGCTGTTTGTCCTTAATGTATCTCTGACGTGACTTCTGAGTCTGTAAGTTAAGCTTACTAATCAACTGTTAGACACCCCACTCGGGACCTAGGAATATTGTGGCCTGCCTGAAAATACTAACCTTCCTTTCCATTGGATCTTCGGGTGATGATAGAGAATGATTGTTAGAGTAAAATCAAAAGACTTAACTCACTGTAGCCCTCTTTGTTAACTAATCTATACCTGGTGATGCTCTATTTCCAGAGCTTGGTATCTCTCATGGGGAATCATTTGTCAATTTGTGTCTTCTGGGTCTGGAACATCTCTATTCTCTCTCTCTCTCTCTCTCTCTCTCTCTCTCTCTCTCTCTCTTTCTCTCTCTCTCTCTTTTGAAAAATAAAAGGTTAGAAAAAATCTATATATACTTAAAATTTTTTAATAATCTGCCTGAAAGCTGTCATTTACCTACACCCCATACATCAATGCTAATTATCGCCAATAAACATATCTTAAAATCTGAGCCCACCATCATTCACTTAGGACACAGAACTTAGATGATTCAAAATGAAATTGTTTGTAAAGTCTCTTTCCTGCCATTCAGCTACCCTTAATTCCAGAAAAGTCAAGCTACCAAGAGAAGGAAGCATTGAACAGTCCTACTCAGCTCCAACACCTATTGATCACAACAATGGCCAGCCTGGTAGGATATGCATAAAGAACAAAAAGTAGCACTTAGGTTGACAGCAACCAACAGTGGTCTAATTGATCATAAGGCTCATTCAAAAGGAGAGAAATCATGCCCACTACTAGAACATGAGCCAGCTATTGTGAGCCAGTCAGTTCATGGACCTTAGAAAAAAGAATTTGCTCCTCCCACTTTGCTTGACCAGAATAATTTTCTTCTTCTTTCTAAATCTTATCTTTATACTCACAGATAAGTAGAGCTATCATCCCTCACCAAAAAAGCTTCTCTTTCCAGTAAATGGAAACTGTCACAGAAAACTATAACTGCACATAATGAAGACACTAAAGGATCATGGGAAGCCAAGTTGCAACAGATAGAGGTTCATTACAGCTCCTCTATCTATGGTTCAGGGAATATCATGGAGAAGGGGATTAGAAAGATTCTAAGAACCAAACACTAGGAAGTCTGATGTAAAACAGTCTGTCCTAGAAATGACTGCACAAACAACACCAAAACCATGGCAATATCAGTAGACAAGTTAATATGGAAAGGCAAAACTTTGCAGGGTCTTACAACTAAACATGAACCACAAACCACAAATGACATTTGTGAAAAGAGGAATTAGAATCTTTTAGGGATAAGCCATTTTATTGTTTGTCCATTGCAAAGTTGTCAACTCTAAAACCCATGTACACAAACAATAAAATCACACTCAGCTACAAACACACACACACACACACACACACACACACAAAGAGATACATATATATCTATATATGTATGTATGTGTCTGTGTGTGCATGTACATACATGTAATGATAATAAAGCAAAATTGAGAATGAGGGGTCATGGAAATTGTTTGAGAGAGAGTTAACTAGGAGGTTCTGGAAGAAGAAAAGAGAGAAGAAAAGGTGATGTAAATATTCTATTTTAGTTATAAATATATTTTTAAAAAATGGGACTTAGAAATTACAGTCATCTCCCTTTAGGAGCATGAGTGGGTTTCACTGTCTTTTCCTAATTTGGTAGCTCCTCCACAATAGGCAGGATGAAAAAGAAGCAGAGACCTGTGGGTTTTAATTATGAGTTTTATCTTACTTGAGCCAAGTGCTCACCAATCTAAGAAGGAGATACTGCTGTGTCTACTTTCTTAGATATATAATAGAGGCTCCAGGCTCAGGAGATAGTACAAGGCAGGGTAGGAGACTTGCATGATGCATAATAAACCCTATGTCTCAATGGCATTAAACCAAATAAAGGCACAAACAGAGCTAAAAGAAATCTGAGGTTTAGAGACCTGCTATGACTTGTGTAGAGCCACACACATTGATTATCAAGTAGAGCTGAACCTACCCTACTGAGTTCATGGTTAATCTCCAAGAAGCAGTATTTATTCTTTGGATGAACTCAATTTTTTTTCATAGAAAGTCACAATAATAAAAACTTCATATTCAATATGAGGTCACTAGTAGCTAAACTAAACTTGTTACTTCTCTCTGTCTCTGGGATAAAGTATATGATTGAGCAGTTTACAAGAGGACTCTATTTAGCCCATGTTCAAGAGGGTGCTGTACATCATGGTGATTGAGTTTGGTAGAATAGCTTCCTGGTAAGAGAGTGTATGTCTTGTTTCCTTACATGACAGATTGATGGGGAAACAGAAGGTTCAGGCTGAAAAGAAGTGAATATAAACTTCAAAACTCTTCCTAGTGACCAGCCAGACTTGACCATGCAAGGGTCCCATAGTCTTCAAAATAGTGTTACCAACTGGGAACCAACTGCTTTAATTATGAGCCAAGGGCAGGCACTTTATAATTATACATTCACTCTATGTACTCTATCTGAAGTAAACAGGCATACTGGTTATCAGGCTGAAGATGTACCAAGAGAAACATCAGAAAGAAGTTATGCCATGTCTATATATAATCTCAGAGCTACATGTGACCTTCTGTAGAGTGGATGATGGGAAATCTGACCTGCACCATAATCATTTTTAAACTCAATGAATGCACAAGCTTGCCTCCAAGTTAGCTAGGACATCAGTCCCAACAGGCTAAAATCATGACCACTACACACCTGAAAAAATGAGGCATGCCCACGTGATGAGGAACACAACGGCAGCAGATGAAATTTCTTTTTGCCCAAATGCAAATCCCCAGGATTTAAGAGGAGTGACCTACCCCCCCTGAGTCTATACCTCCTTAGCAGTAAAACAGGGAATTGAACACCTGTCATATATATAAAGCACGGCTGCCTAGATGATTAAAAACTGAAGGCTTGTTTTGATTCTAATTTATGATGAACACTAGTGATCTTGATAAATAAGAAAAACAAGACCTCTACAATAAAATGACACAGAATATCATCATTAACGAACATGGCAAAGCTCATTTTAAATAAGCCTAAGGAAATATGTGTTCTAATACACAGAAGATAGGGCTGTAGTCTTTGGAAAGAGGATGGAGTTGATATTATATCCTAAAATATTTAAAATGGACTTCATTAGTGATTCTGTATTTCTAATAATTATATCCTATAAGTTTTATGTATGTATATATATATATATACATAAATATATATATGGTGTATATGTCTGTGGAGTGATAGGGAAATTTAAAAAATTTATTTAATATTCAGACGTACAATTGATATACTACTGTTTCTAAAAAGGATATAACAATGTTAATTGTTATCTAAGATATATTACTTAAGAGAAAGTAGTAGTTAAAATTAATGTGTAGTATTAACTGATTAATTGCATGTACGTAATTATCTAAAAATGTAAAAATCTGAAGACACATACAATCACACTTTATCTACCTGGCTCCTAAATCTCTGGATTTTAGAAGGATGAGAAATCATAATTAACTTTTCAAGCAGCCACAATGTTATTGCTGTCAAATGATATGAGAGCTAAGATATCCCTGGTACAGGGAATAGCTAGAAACATGTATTTAGAGATTATGAAATGTTTGTATTAATAAAGCCATGGTCCTGCATCCCAGTTCTTGCATAATACTGCATGTCTTGATATCCCCATAGTCCTTGATGTTTGGATCTGTTGGTGGGATGACATACATTAATGTCTCTAGATCGAGTTTGCCTTAATCAAAAAGCAATTCCTTTAGGAAAAGTCCTTCAAAAAGAGAGGAGCAGTAGGAACCACTTGGATGAGTAAGAAAATTTTCAGATCATTCTGTCGTTGGCTTATTTCTATAGTATGGATACTCCTGGCCTATAGAAAAAAGAAGAAGCTTTACTAGCATTTTTTAAAACTTTTATTTGATTTCTCAGTGGAAAAGAAGAAATAGTGAACCTAAATCCTGGAGTTTATTACCCTGCAATTGTTTATGGCTTTTGGTGCACCAGACTCTAGTAGCTGAAATACCTCTCAATATATTTTAAAGATGACTTTACTTAGGTGACAGCTTATATAAGTTTTATTTCTGAATTGGTCTTGCTGACAGTCTGAAAAATACTGTTATTTAAATAAGCCTCCTTTTTTTTTTATTGCAGCTTTGATGTACTGAACATGTCCTAGGGAAGAACTATGCTACACCAAGCATGAAGGCCACAAAGCTCACTGTCCCCTTGCTTTTAAAGGGATTCAGGCAGATGCAGTCTTTTCAAAGCATCACACAGAGATAGACAAGTAGAAATATATAACAGGATTTTTGAAGTATGCTGAGCTATGAATAGGTAACCAAATATCAAGGTAAAAATAAAATATTATTTTATAGACTGCAATGGATAATTGGGGAGGCAAAATTTTGGTAAAAAGATACAGAATTAGCCTCAAACAATGCTAGTGAGGCTGGAGATGTTGTAGTTGTTTTGGAAATGTTTGGTCATTTGTTGAAATGCTAAGTATAAAGATCCATATGCTTACTTTTTCTTCTCCTAGAGGAATAAAAATGCATTGTCAAACAAATCTTTGGAACATTACTTATGAAAGATGGGGAGGGGGCTGTGTTTGAGCATGGTTTGTACCTTCCCAAACTCAGACTGAAATTTGACTGTCATTCAGGCAGCTGTGGTAAGAGATTCTCTAAAAGATAATTAATTCATTACTGTCTGGGTGCCTGTACTCCCTGATTTAGTTAATGTTTGAAAAGGTGAATGTATTTTGTTATTGTGGCTACCAACACCACGCCATTTTACTTTTCAGTTTCCAGAATTATGAGCTAAATAAACTTCTTTCCTTTATAATTAAGTAAATCTCAGATATTGTGCTAAAGGTCAGAAAACAGATGAGAGAGAGAGAGAGAGAGAGAGAGAGAGAGAGAGAGACAGACAGACAGACACACACACACACAGAGAGAATATAAAACTTTCCATCATCATTTGGTTTTCTTTATAACAGAATACTATGTACCTACAAAAAGGATGAAAAGTCCAGAAATGGAAACTTTACATGCAGAAAAAAGTAGTCTACTGGTTTCCTGTAGAGCAAAGTTGGAGAAAAATGGGTGAATAAAACTGTTCATTAGTACAGGATTCAATACAGTCGAATGTTTTAGATTCGACTGTGGTATAATGACTACACAAGTCTCTAAATATGTTAAGCGCTGAATTTACAATTTAAGTGAATTTTGTGGTGTGTTAATTATACCACAATCATACTATTGTTTAATGTGATTACCAGTAGTCCCAGCAGGGAGTTCTGACTGGGTCATTAGGACATCTGGACGAAAAGAAGTGGGTGGCTAAGGAGTTGGGTATGTCCTGTTTTCACTCGCATGGTATTTAATGTGACAGGACATGATTCAAGAAAAGGAGACGATCTTTAACTCTGAATCATTCATCCTTGAGAGACGTTTTGGAGGCTAGATACAGGATGTTCACCTTGAAAAGTGTGTCTTCAGACCTGCTTTTCCTTTAAGCAAATCAAACCATTTCCCTCCTTTCTTCCTCTCTGTCTCTCTTTTATAAAAATGCCACAAATATGTGGAAATCTTTGACATACTGTAAAGCCCAGTTTATTTGTTTTAGACACTGCAGGAAATGCTTCAGAGTTTTGTTCCTTGAGGAATTCACAAACAAGCAAGAAACGTAATAAGGAAAACCTGGTCTGTCTCACCCACTCATTTTCTCTTCCCTTCAGAGGGAGCCAAGCTGTGATAACCTTAATTTCTTTTTTTCTACCCATTTTTCACCACAGAAGAAAGCATGCAAAGTTGAATTAAGTGAAGAAGGTCCACAGCCACCTGATTAGGGCTTATGACTCTCACGAGGTGACCATCTGACAATATTAAGAAGCCAAATACCAAAGCCAAATAGCAGTCTCAGCACTGAGCTATCTCAGACATTAATCCTTTTATTAAAAGATCACTTAATGAGTAATTGCCGAACATTAGATGTGATCAACAAAGGGGTAGAATGAACCTTTGCATTTAATCACTATAATAGCAAGAATTCTGTGTGTGCAAGTGTCCCAGAAAACTAATTTCAAATCCAAGTGGCATTCTTCATTAACTAAAGATGGGAAAGGATTCTGTAGCTATACAAACATAGACACAGTGAGTCTGAAAGTCATTGACTTGTGCACACACACATTTGATTTGATTTGATTAGCTACCTCAGTGTAGCTATTAGAAACATAATGTTTCCCATGTGCAAAAACCCAATAGCATACTAAGAATATTTGCACCTTGAAAACCCTGAAATATTGTTAGCAACTCTACTGGGATATAATTTACATATGATCAAAATTTATTTATTTGTATTTATACACTTTAATGACCTTCAGTGAATTTATAGAGATGTACAGCCTTTCCCACAATCTATACTTTTTTCTATATTTTGCATGTCTAGAATCCTTAAAGGTGAAAGAAATTTAAGAAAGGGATTAGGGAAAATGCAATGACCTGTTCAAAATCATCTTAAGTTTACAAAACTTATCCAAGTAAAAACATACATTACAACTTTAAAAAAAACAAAAAAAAAAGATTTATTTATCTACTATGTAAGTACACTGTAGCTGTCTTCAGACATGTTTTCTGCCTGCTTGCTCTGGCCCCACTCACCTGACACCCCAGAAGAGGGCATTAGATCTCATTATGGATGGTTGTGAGCCATCATGTGGTTGTTGGGATTTGAACTCATAACCTTCAAAAGAACAGTCAGTGCTCTTAACCATTGAGCCATCTCTCCAACTCCACATTACAACTTTTAAGTAGAGGCCCAGTCTTACTTTTAAATGGAAGGGTTCTGTTACTGATGCCATAGGGTATTACCAAGAACACTAATAACCTATTTTATGTTTGCTTCTAACAAGTAAGAATCCATACATTTCTCAAACATTTAAAAATCTAAAGCTCACCTGGCCATGGTGGTGCACACCTTTAATCCCAGAACTCAGGAGACAGAAATGGGTGGATCTTTGATTTTAAGGCCAGCCAGGTCTATAGAGTGAGTTCCGAGATAGCCCAGGCTCCACAGAGAAACTCTGTCTCAAATCACTAAAAGAAAGAAGAAAAGAAAAAAAGGAAGGAAGGAAGGAAAAACAAAGAGAGAAAGAGAGAGACAGTGAGAGAGAAACAGAAACACACACACATATAGAAAGAGAGAGAGAGGGAGGGAGAGAGAGACTCTTGGATCGTGCTTTAAATATAACTGAAAGAATAAAATGGCTTTTTGTGGATTATGGCCAGGTTCACCCACTTCTATAACAATGTCTTTCTTTAAGGAAAAATGAAAAACAAATACATAGAAAGAATCAAAGAAAGTTGTTTATCAGACTGGCAATTGTTCCCCTAAAGAGATACCGACAGCAATTGAGAGACCTCAGAAACAAGCCAGCGTTGTTATGTTTGATCTGTATTAACTCTGTGTGGAAGGGACTGTGTATTTTTTTGAACTCACTGTTTATCTATTTTATTAAACAAAAAGCCTATTACTCCACCCACATCCACTGCTACCTCACAAAACTGAAATGCAATCAATGAAAATATAGCAACATCGTGCCTACACAGTAAATAATGTTGGCCACTAGTATATGCCCATAGGCACAAACTATATGTGTGACCACACAAGAATGTTTGGCAGCAAAGGGTCTGGACCACAACCACAGTTGTCAAGACCATTTTCCTAGGTGAGTGACATGGACTTCACAAGCCTGGTCACCCAAGTTCTGTCCCCAGAACCCATGTAAACATGACAAGAACCAACTCCACAAAGCTGTTCTCTGCCCTCCAGTTGTAAGCCATGGCATGAGTGCCAAGCTACACAAATGTCATGCAAACACCAAAAAATACACAATACTAATGATTCTGACAAGAAATTCTTCTTAAACATTGTTTCCTTTCCAATGTTATATATGGTATACAAGAGAAGTAACAACTTTACTCTAAATAATAATTTAAGAAATAAAAGAAACAACACATCTAAATTTCTCCAATTGAGAAAGCCAACATTGATCACAACTTTTTGAACTATGTGTGGGTCATAGTCATGTAAGTATGCAACCAACTGGGGTCATGTAACTAAATATGTGAATCATGAAAAATTCCACATCACTAAAGATTTCTGAATGTCCAGCAACTCAAATTTTAGTTCAAAATACTATGCATAGTGAGTATTTGATGTTTGTGAAAGTGTTCATCTGTGTGACATGGTGCAACTCCACTGCAGCCTTGATTGTAAACACAGATAATATGCACTGTATAATGGGCATGCTGTCTTCCCACAAAAGACCAGTAACAATGTCTGAGATTTGTAGGCTTAGATTAGGCACTACTGTTTGTTACAAGCTACAATTTTTCTTGGATAGTCAAACTTGTTCCTAAAAGATGAGATGGTTTGTGGAAAATAAAGGCTTTTAATATTTTTCTACCATAAATCTTCAGAGTACATTAAGTTACAATAATTTTGGATTGTATGGTGTTAAAATATTTCATTTTAAAACCTGCTGTTTGAGTTACTGACTTGAACCATTAAATGAATTTTGACTGAAGATTAGAAAGGAATTTCCAACAACTCGTTAAAAGGCTCTAAGCATACTTCTGCCATTTAAAACTACCTATTTGTGCAAAGTGTCATTTTCATAATTAATAATTAAAAATCAAAATATCAGCCAATTCTGAAGTACACTGAAGATATTCTGTTTCTCCTTATTAACTAATCAGCAAGATTCAGTACTGTATGTAAAACTATCAACCATATCTATCTTTTAGTATATAAATTTCCATCTACCTTTAATTAATGATATAATTATATGAATTTCAAATACTTGTTTTGAAATAAATTTCTCTGATTTTTATTAACAATAAATAGTTGATTCATGTACTGATTTTTTAAGCCTATACATTTAGGCTTGCATAAAATCGGTGGAGGAGAGCAAAAGGAATTGAAAGTAGAAAGAAGTTTCAAGCCTCTGCTCAGAAGACTGAAGCAGGGCCAAGTCCAACACAGTGGTTGACTCTTACATACTTTGACTCATTGTTTTGCTTATTCTATTTAACTGACATTTACTAAAGACTCAAAAAAGACCAGAACTCTGCTTTATACATCTCGAGTGAATCTCGACATCTAGCTCAGTAGTGTATGAACTCCCCAGATACAGTCTGTTTAGAACAACTTATCTCTGCAACAATATACATCGAGTAATTGTAAACTTACAATTATTGTCAAATAAAGGAAATTTGCTTCTTCCACCATCTAGCTACAACAAATGTCTCAATAAGACAACTGTCAATATTGAATGCAAATTTGCAATATTTCTTCTTGGATTATTCTCCACCAGCACCAGCAGCATTACCATATATGAATGCAGTGATGTCCATCTATTTTTAGCCAATCCTAACTTTTAGATAGTCCTTTATTATTTTTTTCCAGGAGCTCACAGATCCTGAAGTGCCATGGAAGTTGAGGTACCTGCAAGTAAATCCATGAGTCAGTCAACCTGTAGACTAGGTTTATCAGATGTTCAGCATGCTATTTAGCTAGCTGAATAGCTATTTAGCTGTTCTGCCAGCTGCCTGGGATTTTCACACTGCATTACTGAGGTACCATCTTTTCTAGCTGGTACTCTTTATAATTTTACACTGCTTTTAGGATGTTAGTGAAATGTCTTTATGGCTTTTCTGATATTTCTATAGCTGATTCTTGAGCCTCTGTCTCAAAGCACTCAGGTTTGGATTCCCCAATGAATACATTTATATTTTCATTACTAAACACAAAAATGAGAACACATTGTTTGTCATTGTTCTTCAGGTTCATTAAAATTCATGTTGATGAAGGCATATAAATGGACTAAATTTTTTTACAAATCCATCATTCACTTTCCCAAAAGTGTGTGAGGTTATAAATAAAATAGACGCATGACTCATTAATCACCATACAAGTGCTAGCATAAAATCCTAGTCTTTATTCTTCATGACTCATCAGGTTACGGAAATTGACCTGAATCAGAACTACTGTTCCGTTTTTTGTTTGTTTGTTTTAGAGATGTGGGAGGGGCCTCGTTTTGTTTCCTAGCAACCTGTGTTTTTCTATAAAGGCATTACAATCTACTTAGGAAGCCTCAGTACTCTCCTGGAATTGGCCATGATCTACTGAGATTTCTTTTCTCTTTATAAAGTTTCCAGATTGGGAGATATTTTTTTCCTATTTCCAATCTACCCCCTATCTCTTTCCTCTCTATTCATATGTCCACTGAATCCTGAGAGGTGGGTGAGTAAAGAGCCATTACACACTTCTAAAAGCCACTTAAAATAGCATTTATTCTGTACTGAAATTCACAACAAAAAAAATCCACTGTCTATCCCTTCTCTCTGCACTTTAATGTCTTATGAACCCTGCTGTAAAATTGTCAAGACCAAGAATGAGGAGTCAAGGAATTTCATTAACTACTTATCCACTAGAAGACAGCCTCCATGTTTCCCTCTCTGTATTCCTGTGATTTTGCTATGTAACAGAAAAAAATGAAATAAAGTAAAATAGAATAAACTCAAAGGACAAGAAGATCAAATGTCCATGGAAGGCCATAGTATAGATGCTTTCTGAAACACTCATGATGCCGGTAGCTAAGACCACAGTAATGATGCTAAGACTCACAGAAAGAAGAAGATTGAGAACATTGGGTATAGCTTGCTTTAAAATATGATGGCCTAATGCAGGCAAGCTTTCTTTTAGGAATAGAAATAACTATGGAGCAAGCTGTGACTTAACATGAAACTCCTATGTTTATAAAGTGCAGGTTCCCTTGTCAGCTCAAGGGAACTCTTGACTTCAAGAGTCAAGAGCTTGTCTTGAAGGGCTTCTAGACTCTTGAAGTCTGAGAGTACACAGACATGGCTGCTTTTGGATGAGTGATGTGCATATTTCCCAATCCACCTGTGATTGGTAACTTTTAAACCTTCCTTCATTATCCCTGAAGAAGACAGTACTGCTTAGGAATGTAAGACTTGTTCCTTCTTAGGTTAACTGCTGATATAATGCTAGGACATTGGTATCTGCACTTAATGTAACCTACTTGAGTAAGAGGCAGAGTCATCCCAGTAGAAAGAAAGCCATTCTGTAAATCTAAGGAGGAAACAAACATTTAAGAATTTAGAACACTGCATCTGTGGTGGAAGACCTCTGCCTGCTCCATCAGGGCTCCACAGTCAAATAGTGCTAGGAGAAAGCTAGCCTCCCAGGGATGTGGAAACAACCGTGAGAGGAGGTAAGAGGATTAACCCTGCTCAGTGGGACTAGGCCGGAATCCTTAGGACACAGGGACTGAGGAACAGCCAGGAGGCAGGAGCCATCCAGTTTCGATCTGTGGCAAGAGACCTCTGTATGAGCCACGAGGGTTCCATACCCAAATAGCACGGGGAGAAAGATAGCCTCAAAGGAGTGTGGAAAAGCTCTTGAGAGGGGGTAAGAGGACCAAAAATGCTCAGTGGGACTCTCCCAGAATCCTTGGGACACAGGGACTGAGGAACACCCAGGAAGAAAGAGCCTTCCTGTTTCCACCTGTGGCTGGAGACCTCTACCTGGGCCACCAGGGCTCTATAGCCAAATAGCACTGAAAGAAAGATAGCCTCCTAGGAGTGTGGGCAAGCCTGTCTGCTTAGAGAGACCCACCTGTAATACCCAGGACACAGGGACTGAGGGGCAGGCTTCTGGTTTCTTTTGGTGGGTGGAGAGCGGATCCTGTGAAACAGGACTCCATACTCAAATAGTGCCAGAAAAGAGCTGGTATCCCAGGAGTACATTCAAGCACAGGCAAGACCATAACTTCTTTTCAAATTCACTGGACCAAGAGGGACCCTTGCAGAGCCAGCAGAACACAGGAAACAAGGGACAGCTAGGGATTAGATCCTTCTTATTTCTGTCTGCACCCCAGAGCTGACCCTGTCCCACAGTTCTCCAAACCCAAATTCCTCTCAGAGAGAAATAGTCTTCAAGGAGTATTAACACCTAGGCTTGAAGGAAAGTCAAACCACAGTCAGAGAGAGTAAGACCAGCTAACACCAGAGATAACCAAATGAGGAAAGGCAAGGGCAAGACCCTAAGGAACGGAAACCAAGGCTACTTGGCATCATCAGAACCCAGCTCTCCTAACACAGCAAGCCCTGGATACCCCAACACATGAGAAAGGCAAGACTCAGACTTAAAATCACAGCTCATGAGGATGATAGAAGATTTTAAGAAGGAAATAAAAGCACCCTTAAAAAATACAAGCGATCACAGGTAAACAACTAGAAGCCCTTAAAGAGGGCTTAATTCCTTAATGAATTCCATTAAGGAATTCCATTAAGGAACAAATGGAATTAAATATAATTCCATTAAGGAACAAAAATTCCTTAAAGAATTATAAGAAAACACAATCAAACAGATGAAGGAAATGAACAAAACCATCCAGGAACTAAAAACAGAAATAGAAACAATAAAGAAATCACAAAGGGAGACAACACTGGAGTTAGAAAACGTAGGAAAGAAATCAAAAGTCATAGATGCAAGCATCACCAAGAGAACACAAGACATGGAAGAGAGAATCTCAGGTGCTGAAGATACCATAGAAAACATGGACACAACAGTCAAAGAATACACAAAATGCAAAAAGCTCCTAACCCAAAATATCCAGGATATCCAGGATACAATGAGAAGACAGAACCTGAGGATAATATGTATAGAAGAGAGTGAAGATTCCCAACTTAAAGGACCAGTAAATATCTTCAACAAATTTATAGAAGAAAACTTGCCTAACCTAAAAAAAGTGATGAACATAAATATACAAGAAGCCTACAGAACTCCAGATAGATTGGGCCAGAAAAGAAATTCCTCCTGTCACACTATAGTCAAAACATAAAATACACAAAATAAGGAAAGAATATTAAAAGCAGTAAGGGAAAAAGGGCAAGTAACATATAAAGTCAGACCTATCAGAATTACACCAGACTTCTCACCAGAGACTATGAGAGCTAGAAGATCCTGGGCAGATCTCAAACAGACTCTAAGAGAACACAAATACCAGCTCAGGCTGCTATACCCAGCAAAACTCTCAATAATCATATATGGTGAAACCAAACTATTCTATGAAAATCCAGATTTTCACAGTATGTTTCCACAAAACCAGCCCTACAAAGAATAATAAATGGAAAATGCCAACACAAGGAGAGAAACTACACCCGAGAAAAAGCAAGAAATTAATCTTTCAAAAACTCAAAAGAATATAGCCACACAAACATAAAAATATCATCGAAAATAACAGAAAGCAAGAACAACTATTATTTAATATCTCTTAACATCAATCAGCTCAATTCCCAAATAAAAAGACATAGACTGACAGACTGGATGCATAAAAAGACCCAGCATTTTGCTCCATCCAGGAACACAGCTCCATGTGAAAGACAAATACTACCTCAGAGTAAAGGACTGGAAAACAATTTTCCAGGCATATGGCCCCAAGAAACAGGCATGAGTAGCCATTCTAATATCGGATAAAATCGACTTTCAAACAAAAGTCATCAAAAAGAGTTAATAATAAGGAAGGACATTTCTTACTCATCAAAGGAAAAATCTACCAAGAGGAATTCTCAATTCTGAACATCTATGCCCTCAATGCAAGGGCTCCCACCTTCATAAAAGAAACTTTACTAAAGCTCAAAGCACACATTGCACTTCACACAATAATAGTGAGAGACTTCAACACCCCACTATCATCAATGGACAGATCTTGGAAACACAAACTAAACAGAGACACAGTGAAACTAACAGATGTTATGAACCAAATGGATTTAACAGATATCTATAGAACATTTCATCCTAAATCAAAAGAATATACCTTGTTCTCAGCACCTCATGGTACCTTCTCCAAAACTGATCATATAATTGGTCACAAAACTAACCTCAAGAGATATAAGAAGATTGAAATAATTCCATAACTCCTATCAGATCACTATGGAATAAGACTGGTCTTCAATGGCAACAACAAAAACAACTGAAAGCCCACACACACATGGAAGCTGAACAGCATTCTACTCAATGATAACTTGGTCAAGGAAGAAAGAAAGAAAGAAATTAAAGAGTTCCTAGAATTTAATGAAAATGAAAGTACAACATACCCAAACCTACGAGACACAATGAAAGCAGTAATAAGAGGAAAACTCATAGCTCTGAATGCCTCCAAAAGAAACTGGAGAGAGCATATACTAGCAGTTTAACAGCACACCTGAAAGCACTAGAACAAAAAGAAGCTAATATACCCAAGAGGAGTAGAAGGCAGGAAATAATCAAATTAAGGGCTGAAATCAACCAAGTAGAAACGAAAAGAGCTATACAAAAAATCAACAAAACCAGGACCTGGTTCTTTGAGAAAATCAACAAGATAGATAAAGCCTTGGCCAGACTAACCAGAGGGCACAGAGACAGTATGAAAATTAATAAAATTAGAGATGAAAAGGGAGATATAACAACAGATTCTGAGGAAATTAAAAATATCATTAGATTCTACTACAAAAGCCTATACTCACCAAAATTTGAAAATCTGGATGAAATGGACAATTTTCTAGACAGATACCAAATACCAAAGTTAAATCAGGATCAGATAAACCATCTAAACAGTCCATAAACCCCAAAGAAATAGAAGCAGTCATTAAAAGTGTCCCAACCAAAAAAAGCCCAGGACCAGATGGGTTCAGTGCAGAATTCTATCAGACCTTCAAAGAAGAACCAATACCAATACTCTTTAATCTATTCCTCAAAATAGAAATGGAAGGAACACAACCTAATTCATTCTATGAAGCCACAGTTACACTGATACCAAAACCTCACAAAGACCCAACAGTAAAAGAAAACGACAGATCAATTTCCCTTATGAATATCAATGCAAAAATACTCAATAAAATCATTGCAAACCGGATCCAAGAACACATCAAAATGATCATTCACCACGATCACGTAGGCTTCATCCCAGGGATGCAGGGATGGTTCAATACCTGGAAATTCATCAATGTAATCCACTAAATAAACAAACTCAAAGAAAAAAAAACACATGGTCATATCGTTAAATGCTGAAAAAGCATTTGACAAAATTCAACATCCCTTCATGATAAAAGTCTTGTTAAGATCAGGAATTCAAGGAGCATACCTAAACATAGTAAAAGCAATATACAGCAAACCAGTGGCCAACATCAAACTAAGTGGAGAGAAACTTGAAGCAATCCCACTAAAATCAGGGACTAGGCAAGGCTGCCCTCTCTCTCCCTATCTATTCAATATAGTATTTGAAGTTCTAGCTAGAGAAATTAGACAACAAAAGGAGGTCAAAGGGATACAAATTGGAAAGAAAGAAATCAAATATCACTACTTGCAGATCATATGATGGTATATTTAAGTGACCTGAAAAACTCCATCGGAGATCTGCTACAGCTGATAAACACCTTCAGGAAAGTGGCCGGATACAAACTTAACTCAAGCAAATCAGTAGCCTTCCGATACTTGAAGGATAAACAGACTGAGAAAGAAATTAGGGAAATGACACCCTTCACAATTGTCACAAACAATATAATGTATCTTGGTGTAACTCTAACCAAACAAGTGAAAGATCTGTATGACAAGAACTTCAGGTCTCTGAAGAAAGAAATCGAAGACTACAGAAGATCGAAAGATCTCCCATGCTCATGGATTGGCAGGATGAATATAGTTAAAATGGCTAGTCTGCCAAAAGCAATCTACAGATTCAATGCAATCCCCATCAAAATTCCAACTCAATTCTTCATAGACGTAGAAAGAGCAATTCTCAAATTCATATGGAATAACAAAAAAACCAGGATAGCAAAAACTATTCTTAACAACAAAAAGAGTTCTGGGGGAATAACCATCCCTGACTTCAAGTTGTATTACAGAGCAATAGTGATAAAAACTGCATGGTATTGGTACAGTGACAGGCAGGTAGATCAATGGAATAGAAGTGAAGACCAAGAAATGAACCCACACACTTACAGTCACTTGATCTTTGACAAAGGAGCTAAAACCATTCAGAGGAAAGAGGACAGCATTTTCAACAAATGGGCTGGTTCAACTGGCGGTCTACATGTAGAAGATTGCGAATTGAACCATTCCTATCTCCCTGTACAAAGCTCAAGTCCAAGTGGATCAAGGACTTCCACATCAAACCAGAATCTAATAGATAAACATTGAATCTAATAGAAGATAAAGTGGGGAAAATTCTCAAACACATGGGCACAGTGGAAAAGTTACTGAACAGAACACCAATGGCTTAAGATTAAGATTAAGGATCAACAAATGGGACCTCATGAAATTACAAAGCTTCTGTAAGGCAAAGGACACTGTAAATAGGACAAAACGGCAACCTACAGATTGGGAAAAGATCTTTACCAATCCTCTGTCTGATAGAGGGCTAACATCCAATATATACAAAGAACTCAAGAAGCTAGACTCCAGAGATACAAATAACCCTATCAAAAAATGTGGAACAGAGATAAACAGAGAATTCTCAACTGAGGAAACTTGAATGGCCGAGAAGCACCTAAAGAAATGTTCATCATCCTTAGTCATCAGGGAAATGCAAATCAAAACAATCCTGAGATTCCACCTTACTACAGTCAAAATCAAATGGCTAAGAATGGCTATGATCAAAAACTCAGGTGACAGCAGATGTTGGCGAGGATGTGGAGAAAGAAGAACACTCCTCCATTGCTGGTGGAAATGCAAGCTGATACAATCTCTCTGGAAATCAGTTTGGAGAACCCTCAGAAAAATGAACATAATACTTCCTGAGGACCCAGCTATTCCACTCCTGGGCATATACCCAGAAGATGCTCCAACATGTAATAAGGACACACGTTCCACTATGTTCATAGCAGCCATATTTATAATAGCCAGAAACTGGAAACAACCCAGATGTTCCTCAACAGAGGAATGGATACAGAAAATGTGGTACATTTACACAATGGAATATTACACATTTACACAATGGAACAGCTATTAAAAATAATGACTTCATGAAATTTGCAGGCAAATGGATTGAACTTGAAAATATCATCCTTAACGAGGTATGCAGTCACAAAAGAATGACCACAGTGTGTAATCACTGATAAGGTTTTATTAGCCCAAAAGTTTGGAATACCCAAGATCTACTTCACAGCAACCACTGGGTTGAGTGTGAGGTCCCAGATGGAGGAGTTGGAGAAGAAACTGAAGGAGCTGAAGGAGTTGGCAGTCCCATGGAGGGAGCAACAGTGTCCACTGGCCTGACCTCCCGATTCTCCAGGAGACTGGATCACCAACCAAAGAATACATATGGAAGGATCCATGGTGCTGAACACATATATGGCAGAGGAGGGTCTTGTTAGCCATTAGGTGGAGGAGATGCCCTTGGGCCTGAGGGTGTTAGATCCCCCAGTGTAGGGGAATGCCAAGGAGGGAAGACGAGAATAGGTGGGTGGGTGGGGGAATACCCCCATAGAGGCAGGAGGAGGGGGGAGGGAATAGGGAGGTTTCGAAGGGGAGACCTGGAAAGGGGGAAACATTTGAAATGTAAATACAGTATCGAAAATAAAAAATTTTAAAAAAATAAATAATAAAACTCTTAAAAAAAGAATTTAGAACATTAAACAGACCAATAAATTGTGAACAATATGAGGACATAAATGATCATAGCTAATTACCAAAGAGCAAACACAATGAATTTACAAATTTTGATGACAGGATACAGTAGATACTTTATTCAATTCATATTTTCCTTGCAGCAGTTCACTTCAGAACTCTGAAATTGGAAATTATAACCCGAATGCTGTGTATCTGTATGAAATCATAAGAGAATTGATAGTTTGGATATTGTGGATCTTGGTGTTATGCTCCAGACCTTCTGGCTACTGTACTTTCTATCAGAAATCAGGGCTTACTCTTGAAGCTCTCTCTAGAGACTCAGTAAGCAACTCTGCAACTCATAAAAAGTTGAGTCCTTCCGTCCCCCACCCAGCTGTGAGCAAACCCAATTCCCTTGAAACGCAGATGAAAATAATCTTGCTGTTCATCTGGTGCCTTTCTGCCTTTCACCTTCTGGAATGTAGACTAGGGAACTCAATGTGAAATTTATGCCCCTGACCCCTTCACACACACACACACACACACACACACACACACACACACACACTAATACACTACCTTTAAGACTCAGAAACTATTAGAATTGAGGGCTGTCTCCTCCTTTGGGATCATACCTGCTACTCACGGTAAGATGCCATAACTCTTATAATCTGAAAACTGAAGAAAATTAAGTGTTCTTTCCTTCCAGCATCCCCACCATGATGCCCACAATGACTATCTCTCCTAACCAAGTTCTTCCTAAGATCTGAAAGTTTGGTCTCCCACTTTAGGCCATGATGTTCTAGCTCTTTCTATAAAGCTCATCTGAAAGGTAATTTCTTCTCAGCTTTCACAAACACAAATCATCCTTATTACTAGCAGTTGCTATCACAGTGGAATACTGCTATATTTTGTCCCATTAGAATTCCTCATGTTCCAATATCAAAAAAAGAGAAACAAGAACAGAGGAGGGTAGGGCTTGCTTGAATTACTGCAGACTGGAGTGGACCTATGGAGCCTGGAAATACCATTATGCTTGTCAGCTTACTGACCCAGAAACAATGGTACAATGAGAATGTGATAATGAAGACTGACATTTCATACAAGAAAGCCACATGGCAAAGACCCAATGTTGCTTCTTTTCAACTCAAACCCATTTGCAGTTGGTATTCTGTAATCAACATTATAATAACCCCAATCTCTCTGCTTTTCTAGACCCTTATTTTTCTGTCACTACTAACACATGTTTATATAAGTGTCATAACTGCAAAAGGCAAACTGGCTACAGTTGTCTGTATGTAGCTTTATTTCTTAATTTTTATTGTTTTCTCATACAATATATTTTGACCATATTTTCTCCTTGTAACTTTAGATTTTATCTTATCTATTTATTATTGTTTTGAGTCAGCCTTCTTGGGCTTGGCCTCCCTCGTGCTGAGTTTATAGATGTGAACTGCTGTATATCACTGAGTAGTCTATCTTTAAAAATTATTATAAAAGGCTTTATGATGGCCCAGTGGATAAAGGCACTTGATACACAAGCCTACTGGCTGGAGTTGGAGTCCTATGATCTGCATAAATGTGTCAGATAAGAATCAGCATGATAAAGTTGCTTCTAACATTCAAATTCTTGCTATGCCATAATCAGCCTCCCTCATACACATAACACACACACACACACACACACACACACACACACACCCCTAATAAAAGTACTTTTTAGGATACACATGTGAAAAATAACACCAATACATTTTATCAAATGGGTGTGCTCTTAACCATTTATCTTCCTTCTTCTTGAAAACAAGGCTTTGCTTGATAGCAAATTCAAAGGAACCACCCTCATTTATTACCAAACCAATAAATATTGGGTCAAAACATATTAATGTGATGGTGGATAATTTCTAGAAAATAAAATGATAAATGTACCTAGCCAAAAGTTTTTAAACCAAATAATTGCCTGATATTGGACAGAAATAATAACTCTTTGTATTACCTTGTCCTAAAGATAGAGACTGGTGGTGGTTCATCTTTAGGAAGACATGAAATTATTTCATCATACAATAAAAATATTAATATCAAAATGATTATGTGAGTACCACAAACTTTATTGATATTATTCTTTATGTCTGTCAGTGTATAATATCAGACTAAAGAAAGAAAAGTTAGATGTAACTGTTCCCCTAACAAGTCATCTTTATTTTCATGATAGTGTTTACTATAGGCACACAATTTTATTTCAAACCTTGGAATGTTCTAGCTCCTAAATACCTAGGTAGTTTGGTTTGGTTTGGTTTGGTTTGGTCTGGTCATTCTAAGGAAGCAGATTTTTTATAGTAATGATTCCTTGTGATTCAGCAATCTATTGAAATATTTTCTCCTGTCACACTGTATTGTGGACACCCCAGGCAAGGGACCTCTACTGAGGGTCCCTAAGAGGACAAAAAGAAAACAGGCTCCAACATGGCAGGAAGGACTAATATAAAGAATGAGTTTCCCCAATAACACAATGCTAACACAATTGCCCTATGCAGTCTGAAACAGGAAATACATTCTGTGGAATATAACCATCAGCATGTTTTTTTAAAAAAAAAATTGAATCAAGAAAATAGCCTTACTCACTCACATTAGCAGGAAAATAATCCTCTTTGCCTGACTTCATGACCTGTGTTAACTCATAGTATACCCTGATAGGTAGCATTTTGTTACATTAAGGAAAATGAGAAAGAAACTAAGGAGCAGTACTGATACTGGACCTATTAATTTCATCTAATTCTTTTGTATGTATGTGTGTGTGCATGTGTTCACACATGTATGGGTACACATACATGTTGAGGTCAGAGGCAACCACAGGGTGTTACTGGTCTAAAGATCTACCATTCCACAATAGAGAAATCTAGAAAGCCCTAATAAAACACAGGAAAGTAATTTTCTTTGTGAATCCTTGAGGCATTTATTAAACCATCACTTTGAATTTAGGTGACAATTAAGGGATGGAGTCTATTTCAGACATGACACTCTGAATCCTGTCTTTATGATTTGTATGCTTAGGCCTAGCAAGGTGAAGTCCATTCCCAGACACTTTCTTCACACAGTTGATTGTTGCTATCTTTGGATGTACATTAAGTGTATTCTCTAAGGGATCATTCATATGTCAGACACTTTGTTTTCTAGTGTGGTATGGGGTATCTAAAAGCTAAGGACAGTGATAGGGTCTTACATCTTTGGGAGGGGGGTTATGATTTTTAAGGGATTGATGTTTGGGAAGACTATACTTAGTTCCTGAGAAAATGGTTGGTATGTAAGAGTAATTGGTCCCTCCCAACTCTCTGGCTTTCTTCTTTGCTGTGTAATCTCTTCTTTTCATGAAATCTCTTCCATGAATCTGCCATGTTATAAAGCAGCTGCAGGGGAGGGGCTCACAAAGTCAGCACTGTGCACCTTAAACTTTCATCCTGCAAAGCTGTGTACTAAATAAAGCTCTTGTCTCATACATTGTTCAGCCCTAGGTACTGAAATAGAACAGACAATGGAAAGCAGACTCTTTTTGGTTAATCATATATTGTGAAATCCCATAAAGGGAAAAAGATTCTTAAATATGTCAGCTTCGAAATCACAGTATATTCTGTAAAGATTTATCTACATTTTCTATAGCAACCATCAGGCTCAATATTTCATTTTGCTTTTGCAGAATTGCTGTGAAATAGCTACCATAAAAATATGCTTCTAAAGAAAAGGCACTAAAGTTGAGAAATTGTGGTAACGCCCTTGAGAAGAACACACAGCAAGGAAATAATGAGGCTGGACTGTGAAACCAGAACTCCACATAGCCAGTGTAAGGGCAACCGCTCCCTACCAAATGCTAATATGAGGCTATCCAATGGTGCCCGGAGGAAGACACAGAAGGGTCAAAGTGCCTCTAACTAAAGCTTCAGTATCTCAGCTATAATTGGTTTATTATTGTTGTTGTTGTTATTACACATGTGAAAGAATTGTGACAGAGGTGAAACTAGAAAAGCAGCGTTATGTCCTCTGTCACCACCATGTGTCCTTTTTCCTACATTTTATATCCTTACCTCTAGACATATACCCTTTCTTTATCTCCTTTCTGAATGTTGTAATAAACCCACACTTACATACACTGCTTTTCACTTGTATGCTAGAAAAACTGCAACTACAACATGTTCTGTTTTGTTTCTGTGTTTGTATTGCTTCCTAGTACAATTTCTCTCTTTGCCACATCTGGCCTTGCACTTGTTATGTAGCTGAGGGTGACCGTGAACTCCTGAACACCTCACAAGTCTGGGATTAAAGTATTCACCACCACCCCTGATTCGCAAGTGTGATTCATTGTGTGGTTGTGAGACAACATAAAGCTTTAGTTTGAAAGCTGCGTTGTGTTTACATTTGTTCCTCCACTGAATACACACAGCAATCCAGGGAGGGGCCATGTAAAGAATAAGACAATGTCAAACCCTGATTTAACATAGAAAAGACTCTTCCCACATAATGCATGTCACCCACATTGTGGGGATTGGATTATATACATCTGCAGGGTCACTTTGTAGATAAATCAGACCCACACTGATAAGACAGCCCAGAAATATTGGACACAAACCGTTCTTGAAAATCAAGCCTGGGTTCTGATAGTCTTCCTGAAGAAATGTACAGGAAAGAGAAATTCCCTACTTTCCACTCCCATCCTGCAGCGACTGAAGGTGGTTTCCTGATAGCAAGATGAATCATGAACTCCATAGTGTGTGCCAATGTGAAGGAAATGCTCTCCTGACACAGGTGGTACACCTACTGCACTGCAGGTACCTTTGGCATTCAGTTTTGTTCTAGTCTCTAAATGTCCTAAGATCATGGAAAAGCAATGGGTTGTGAGTGACACAGCTATGGTACCTTCTCCTCGCATCCCAAGCAACATTTGATCACAGTTCTCATGTCACATCTATCAGAGCCAAGCACTTCAGTGATGGTAACAAATGCAATGCAGTCTTTATTCACTAAATAAGGACTGATTCATAAAGCTGGCTATAACCCACCTAGCCATCTCTCTCACCCTGTTCTTCCTTTGATATAAAGAATGAATAGAGTCCTCCCACTTCACAGTATGTTCAGCTAGCAAATTCAGACTCCATCCACTTGAGTGTGGTAGCAGATGACCAATTTCACTATGTAGCCCAAACTGGCTTCATACTCATAGGTGACCCTCCTGCCTCAGAACACACACTCACAACCCAGTGCTTAGATTCCAGACATGCTCTACCATGCTCAGCTCACAGTATAATTCGCATGTTGATGCATTAACTTCTTGTGCTCCTGTCAAAATACCTGACACAAACTCAACAGAGGACGGATTTGTTTGAGCTCATGGTTCAATAGATGTAAGTCCATACATAGTCCCTGCCTCCATTGATTTGGGACCAAAATGAAGCAAAACATCATGAAAGAATACGGTAGAAAAGGCTGCTCACCTCACAGTGTTTTCAGGAAGCAGAGAGGGAGAATGAGACTGGAACCAGATACCACTGGGACCTACCTACATCCATGAGCTAGATTTCCCCTCTTAAGATTCCCATCTCCTCCCCAAATAACACCGACAGCTAGGAATCACGGTTTCAGTACACAAAATATTCAAGTATAGCAGTTGAGGATTCTGGACTCATGCTATGTGCTTATTCATGATGTTGTTTGGGGTATGTTTTTAATTTATTATATATATTTATTGTTTATTTGTAGCTCTGTATATGCATTGCTTGCTGTGGCATAAGTGAAGAAAACAGAGGACAACTTGTTGAAGTTAGTTTCTCCTTCTTCCATGTGGAACCCAGGGATTGAACTCGGGTCCTTAGGTTCAGTAGCAAGCATCTTTGGTTGTTGAGCCATCTTGCTGGCAGGGCTTAGTGGTACTTTTAAGGAACATGTTCAGAATTTTTAATCTCATCACTATTAAGTAACCAATTTAGCTCAGCACAATGATCCCATTAACAAGGAATGTCAGCAACTGCTACCCCAGACATCAAATGCAGGTACCTGCCTAAAAACAGCGAGACCAGGTGACCTGAGCCTCTTCAGTAATCACCATTCATTATCCATGGCATGTCACTTACCTACCCACAGAAACTTTGAGGATTCACACACATACACACACACACACACGCACACGCACATGCACATGTGCGCTCTCGTGGGTTCTCCACATAGTTTAAAATTTCAGAGTATATCTGGGATTTCGAAGTTTGAACTACACATGTCTAGTTTCTTAATGGGACATTCTCTGTGACTTTGGAACCCATCAAAGTCTTAGACATTTTACCCCGAGGAGTTTTATATGGAGAGCAACAGGGCACTGGAATATTGATAGAGCCCACATAGGTGTCTTCATGCAAATAAGCTTCCTTCTGAGATGCTCCAGTGACACATCAAAAGGAAAAGGCAGACACTTCTGGACACACTCAACTTTGAACTGTCACTCTTTGGAAGTGCTCAATACCAGATATTCACCTTATTGTTGAGAACTCAGAAATTTTGTCATCCCATTTCATTTAGAGTTTTTCATGACAGTAAATAGAGCCAGCCACTGAGGTACATATTTTCAGTCATTTCCTAGAGTAAGATGCCATCTGGGATACTTTTAAAAACAGCAACTTTGGAAAGAATAATTTATTAAATATATTTATTGTTTTTTGTTTTTGTTTTTTGTTTTGGAAAGGATAGTATAAAAAAGAGCAAACCAATGACCCATAATTTTTCACCCAAAGGAAAAACATCAAGTAAGTTTAAAATATTTTCATTCTAGTCTCTTTTAAAAATCTTAACAGTTATAGATTTATTTTGTGCTTTCTTAAACATACCATGTTTTCTCATACCATTTAAACATCATTCAGCAGGATGGAGAGATAACTTACCTGGTACGGATGCTTGCTATACAAGTCTGGCAGCCTGTGTTTGAATCGTGGAACCTCCGTAAATGCAGCAGGACAGCAATAGCTCTACAAAGTTGTTCTCTGACCTTCACATGTGACACATGCATCAGACACAAATTCAAAGATAAAGAGTATAAACTCTTCTGAAAATGTAGATGCTATCTCATAAGTTATGCATCAGTCACTACTCATTAATCAATCAGTCAATCCATAATCCACTTACTGTTACTCTACCCAACATGACTTTCTGCATGTTGTGAGGTGGACCCAGTTTTTGCAGCATCAGGATTTTGAAGATTCTCCCATCTTGATTTGTACTCTTGGCATTGCTAAAGATACACTTCTGTGTATGTTTTTTAGTCTGTTTCTGGGATAGCTAGTTTGCTTCCCTGGTCTGTGTGCCGACTTCTGTTGTATGTTGGTTTTATTATCACACCTTTGAAGTACATGAGAGATGAGGAAATGTCAAACCCTGAGTTTCCTTCTTGATCAAGATTGTTTTGATCATTAGGGGTCTTTTGGGTTCCTGAAAAATGTTTAGATTGTTTGGTTCAATTACTATTTTTTAAAAAATCATTGAATTTTTGTCAAGAACTTTTTTTGAGTCTGTGGGTCTTGGACACTTTTACAACTTAACAATGCAAATTCTTCAAATCCATAAACAGTCAAATGGGCCCTTTTCACCTGTGTCAGACTCAATTTTTGTAACATAATTTTTGCTATTATATTTTCCTTTTGTTAATGTGTTTATTTATTTATTTATTTATTTATTGACCATTTCATACATGTATTTTATGCTTTCTGTTGATTTCCTTCAAGCTGTTCCTATATATTCTCATTTAGTTGCATACAGGCATAAACATTCATGTTTAACTTTCATGAATTAATTGTAATTAAAGTATTCATTTATCTGTGACATAGAAACCTATTGTAGTATCTGGTCCTAAAAATAGAATACAAATATTTTATTATTTATGTAGGTATTATTTGTTCCATAATCTTTTACTCTCTTGCTTCTTTTTATGGAAACACTAAAGGATATTACATATTCACTCTTATTTTTATATTGGAATGACATCAGTTTAATTTTTACCTCCTCATTTAATAATTAAAGTTTATCTTCTTGAAAAAATATCAGGCAAAATGTTACATCTCATGTCATTTTCATGTTTGTGAGTCATAATTTCAATTTTCAAGGCTACCTCATTTCCCAAACACTATTTCCAGAACACATCAAATGGACACTGCTGACATCTCATCACTTCATCATAAAAACAATTTCTGTCCACATTAGTCATTCACTCAGTAGCAAGCCTGAGCCAAATTTCCCTCTATAAAAGGCAATTATAAAATATATGTTTGACAGGTTCAGTCAGGAAATTGCATTTTCTACAAGTATTTTATTATTTATCCAAAAATAAGAAAATTTTAAAAATCAAGTTAGGTATTTGCCAAACATCACTTTATGAGATTGAAAATCAGATGTGAGCTGAAATATATGAAGACACCATATTTAGTAGACCACCCTTCCTCATGATGTGCTCTGCTTGCTAGGATGAGGATCACAAAGCTTGTTACTTCATTTTCTGTGATAGGCTGTACAAAACCTTGACAACATGCTTGTTGGTGCCACTTCATAGATATTTATTACACAGTACCGATTGCTCTCTGAAGATCTATAAGGAGTTTTGTAAGATAAACAAAAGAAGACAGAAAAATAGTTCTGTTATGGAACTCATAGCTAAGATTTGGGGACAGGGACAAAGAAAAAGTAACATAGTTCAGGTCAATGCTTTGATAGTGTGATTAACCATCTCAGAGAGCATAGTTACTGCAGAGTTAGCCGGGCTTAGACACACAAATGTGCATGAACAAAGGCGTGCAAGCAAACCCACCAAAACATACACACACACACACACACACACACACACACACACACACAGGTTGGGGAAGGCAGAGATAGAGAATTGAAGAGAATCATTTTATGTTTTCCCTCGCTTTATTAGGTGCATAGCACCTCTGAGAATGTCCATTGTAAACACCCACCTAAGAAAAATCAGCTTGTGGAACCATAATGGCCCAGGGTTAAAAAGGAAGGGTCTAGCGCTATACCTCAAACATGAGGATGGCAGAAGTAGGCTCCCTTGCCCACACAACATGGTGCCATAGAGCTGAACCCCCTCCCCATCAACCCTAGTAGGAATTTATTATCCTGACAGCTATCAGGCTCCAGTCTTTGACCTTATAAGGCTTCCACCTACCTACTGTACAGCCCCTGAGTATGCAATCGAAGTATCTTCCAACACTGCTACTCTGGCCAATGATGCACAGCCACACAAACCTTGCCCCCAAAGACCCTAGACATCTCCCCAGGGTCATAAATACCCCCAATAATCTGAACCAGTTCTCTGAAGCTGTTCCTGGGTGTTTTTGCCCACCTACTCATCACCAATGGAGATTCTGCTCTGCACCTACCTGCTCCAGGCTAAGCTTCCCTCCCTCCAGTCCAGCTCTGTGCTCAACTGGCCTAACTTCCCGGAGAGAGAAGCAGACATCTGGTGGCAACTAAATGCTGTCACTTAGTAACAAATGTCTTCTTATACTGCCTGTCTCCATGATTACAAACACCCCTTGGCTGGAGAGGACTCCTGGATGAGATGTTACAGCTCAAAATGGGTCTATTACATGGTGTCATAAATAAGCTGGATGTAGACTAGGAACCCTCACTTCCAGTTCAGGTGTGATCTCTGACTCCTAAATGATAGAACTTCTTCACCTTAGGCTCCTAGAACTTAAAATCCCTCTGGGATCATAGTGTTTTTGGAACCCAATTAAAGAAAATAAGTAGTTTAGAACTGCATCTGTATCCACTCATGAGGCTTCAACAGTCTGGGGTTTAAAAATCAAACAATTTAAAATCAGGAAGTTTCTTTTCTTTCCTTGGGTCCATTTTATTAAATCTTGTGTGTTCAGTCATTTTACAGCTGACATTTGATTTGGAAAAAAAATGCTGGTCATTAGGAAAGCCTGATAGACATTCCCAGAGACTGTGGAACCATAGACAGTTTCCTACTGATCAATATGGAGGGAACCTCGTGCTTCTTGTGGAGAGAAGTTGCGCTTCCCCAACCATGGAATCGTGGAGATCTATCTGGAAAGGGGAGATGAGAAATGGATGGTCTGAGTAGTCATTTCCAATGAGGTTTGTTTGTTTGTTTTTCATCCAATCTAGTTTGGATGGCTTAATTATTCCAGAGGTCTGAGGAATTCGACAGTCTGCAGATATATTTCAAACACAAATGACAGCACTGGAGACAAGGCTGAGTTTGAGCCTTTTCATCATAAAATGATGGGCTTGAAGGACAGAGGAGGTTTCCTGGAAGGATTAAGATAGAAAAGCAGGACTGGAGGCTGTGCTTTCCCAGGAAGGACGCTTTAGGTCAAAGCGAAAAACATGAGCCCTGGCCTCTGAGCTAACCAACTTAACTGCTAATTAAAATATTCCATTCATTAAGCTTCAAGTCTGTGAAGCAACTACAAAATTAACTACAACCTCAGAGATGAACTTTTCCAGCAACAGGGTTTGGTAAGGGCTGAACTGGGAGCAAAAATATCTACAATGAATACTGCTTTTGAGTCCCCTAAGGCTTTGTCAGAAATACTCTATCTATCCATCCATCCATCCATCCATCCACCTATCTACACATCTATCATCTATCTATTCCTCCATCCATCATCTATTATCCATCCATCTATATATCTACCATCTCTCTATATCTATTATCCATCTCTCATCTCTCTCTCAACTATGTACTTCCTAGCAAAGGAGAAAGCATTTCTTTTTCAGTGATCAAATGGAGGAACTGTCCTGACTCACTAGCCTTCTAATCCTCTGTTTGGCACTGAGAAAACTTACCCACTGGACACTTGAGGATTTCAGCAGCTAACTAAACTCTGTCTAACAGATTCGTGTTTTTCTGCCTTGAAGTAGTGAAGCAGGCCACTCTCTTATATATTAAAATTTGTTATCAGTGGAGGTTAAGACTGAGTGAGTTGCACTAGGGTTTAAACAGTGAGCATGCTCAAAGAACACCTCTTCTCTTATTCACCAACATTTGTTTATTTTGCTTTTCTTAAAAACATGAGTAGGTCCTTTATGGAAAATTAGAAAAATGCAACTCCTAACAAAGACTGAAATAAACTAAATCTAAAACCCCAGCCCACACTGATAAACTCGGTCCAGTATTCCTCCACCCAGTGATTTAATCTTCATAAATATGAGACTTGACTAAAAATATCCTCTGAAAGTAACTGTTCTCCATTGTTCATTGGGGTGATGCTCTTTTGAGATTTTATTTGTGCATCTGCATTGGTTCCTGATGCTTTGGGTGCATCTAATCTGTTTCTACTATATGAGCTTTATACCAACATTTTTACTTCCTCCTCCACCAGTAGAATCATTCACCACCATCTGTTAGCAGAAGTGGGATCTGAGGAATGTGGATGACTGAAATATCAGAGAACAAAGCCTTGCTCAGGCTCATGTGTTTGCCATCTAATAAAATATCAACTATCATAGAAATACTAACCCAATCCTCATCCAGGGAAGTGCATCAAAATAACAGGTGGTTTTTCAGTACTTAATTATTTATTACAGGAGGGGGCAGAGCTCTGGCCAACATGTGGAAGTCAGGGACAATGTGAGGAAGTTGGTTGTCTTTCTTCATCATGTGCCTCTGGGGATTGAAGTTACATCTTGGAGCTGTGCTGCCCACTGAGCCATCAGCAGCCCCCAACTAAGTTCTAACTGTACATTAGACCTCACCTGACTTTATACCAAGAAAGAAGAGTCAAGAAAGACAACATTTTAATGTGTCAGATAGAAATGGTCCCAAAGTTCATCAGGATATTTTACTGAGCTTACTGACCAAAAACAATAGGAGAGAAACTTAGAAACAAAAACAAACAGGGGGAAAAGTCAGGCTGTGTGTGTTTAGGATGTGTGGAGATAGAGATCAGCCCTTAGGAGTCAGTTGTCTCTGTTCATTCTACTGAGGCAGGTCACTCTGTTTCTGTAGGTCTCTCTCTTTCAGCTGCCTTTCTTACTCTAGGTGACCAGCTCCTGGGTGGTTCTGTCTTTCTTCCATTTATCTCACTATATGAGCTAGGGTTGTAGCTATGAGCCACCATATCCAGCTTTATTGCATTCTGGAAATAAAACTCAGGTCTCCAGGGTTGGAGGAAAGAACTTTCATCCACTGACCAATCTCTCTGGTCTTCCTAATTAACTCTTTCTTTCAGAATGCATGTGTAAGTTTCAAAAATAAAATTCGCATTTTGTGTGTCACTGTGCTACAAAATGATTATGTTATGTGAAAAATGTTTGTAACTTTCTAACATGATATTATATACCTTTCTAAATATACTGCAGATAATTAATAATTATTAAATCATAATAATTATGTATATATAAAACCCAGGTACAGTGGGACATGCTAGCCCACTGAAATGCCTAGAAGGATTAATATTTCAAGGCAAGTGTCATTCTCATACCAAGTTTGAGGCCAGAGGATATATATTATATAAATATATTATATAAATATATTATATATATTGTATATATATTATATAATATAAAATATATTATGTATAAATATATTATTATATTATAAATATTTATAATATATAAATATATTATATATATATTATATAAACCCAAGACCATTGGGTTTTGGTCTAGACCATTATACCTACAGACCATGTATAAAATATTATACAATATGTATAACTGATTCCCTTTCATATAACATATAGATTTCTCTACTGCTATTATTTACATTAAAAGAATAATGCAATAAAAATCCTTTGAAACAAAACTCATCAAAGAGGACTCTTGCATTCTTAAACTTAAATTAGTAAATCAATAGGAGCACACATTTTGAGGCTTTGACTCTATGAGCCAAATACTCTCAAATAAAGTTCTGACAACTACCCATCATGCTAATAGATGATGAGGAGGAATAAAATGTATGACAGTTATGAACAAAGTAAAGCTGATATCAGAACGGAATCTTGTATTTGCTTTTTATTAATCCATCACCTTGACCATCCGATTTGATCAAAGCTGAAATTTAGGAACAGTTTGCATGGAAGGGGTAGTGGAGGTACCAGTGTTTCAGCTATACTTTCTTGGTATTCTGGCACATTACTCAAGGTCTCTGAGTTCTCACATTATTTCCTCTAGATAGGTTGTTAATTACTGTCAGTTTTATTTCATACTAAGTTAAACATCGATTATATTTAGGACTTGTGCCCTCAGTTTTTATCTGGGAAATTTTCTAGCTTGCAAAGGGATGTTTACACATGTATGGGTTTATGTTACAGTATATTATAACATCAAATTAGCTTGCTATGACTAGCTTTATTTCTCTGCATTTTCAGCTCACTGTTGCTACTAAACTATCTTCCATACATAAATAGTGTGTCACCAGGGCAGGGTACCAATGAGCCAACAGTGAACATGGAAGGCAGGTTACACAAACGGAACATAAAAGATAAGAACTGAGTCAGATTTGGAGGCACAGGCTTGTAGTCCCAGAATTTGCAAGGCAGAAGCAGAAGGAACACACATTTAAGACTAACACTGACTACATAGTAAAAAGGGAACCTTTTTCCTTTCCCCAACACCCCAAAACACATTTGAACTAAAGAGGGGCTTTGAAGTTACCCCCTAAACAATAGTTATTTCATAGAAACATGGACCCTAAGTCTCTGGAAGACACATTCTAAAGCCAATAGCAGTGTTTGAGAACAGCTTTGTATTTGGCTACAGTACAAACAAGATTAGAAACAGTACCTTAAAAATTAGGGACATATGGGGTTGATGTTTTTCAAGTATGCTTAAATTGAGGACCCCTTAACAAACCTGAAATAGATCACAAAATATTTGTTAAATTTAGATACTTGTCTTCCTCTGAGTGTCCAGTCAGAACTTAGACTGTGCCATCAGAGGATCCATGTTTATTGTCAAGTATTTCAAATGACTCGGGAGCTATGGGTGAGTCACAGAAATGTCACCACAAGCTGGAAATACTCCAAGTCAGTACTTAGGAGGCAGAGGAAGAGAAGGCCAGGATAGATAATCCTGGGCTATATAGCAAATTAGTAGCTAACCAACAAATTAGGGCTACTTTGACTCTTGTCTGATATCAAATAAACACACAAATTATTACTTTGTCCTTTAAAAATATTTTATTACATCTATTTATGTGGGAAAGGGGATACAAACACCATGGTATGTACGTAGAAGTCAGGGAACAAGTATGGAGACTCAGTTCTCACCTTCTACCACACACATAGTTTTCAGGGTTCAAACTCACAAACTCAGGTCTTCAGTCTTGTTGGCCCTCCCACCAGACCCCATCATTTGATTTTCTGCATTAAAATAGTAAAATTCATTTCATACACTGATTTTCTGCTTTTATCCAATGGAAGACATAGATACATAATAAATCATCTGTGTACTTCTTCGCTTATAATCTGTAGACAACATAAAACCAAATTCCATGAGTGGTGACGAACCAGTGTCAAGCTTGGTATATGCTTGGTGAGAACTGTCCAAGTATATAAAGATGAACTCTTGACCAGAAATGAGATAAGGGGAATGCTGTCTTATACTTGACTGGTCTACATGTTACTTGATTCTTACCAGCAAGAAGAAAAATCAGATAATAGCAAAAAGAGAAAAAGACATTTCCAATTTCCAGTACATGAGAGGAGTCTGGGATATCTTGAGAAAATATCTTGCACAAAGGTTATTTTTTAATGTAGCATTCCACAAATGATTTGTGCATATTTGTCAAATATTGTTCTAACACAGTGCTACTCAGAGATTTCTTTAGTTACCACATTGTTTGTGTTCATATATCTAAGACTGTCTTGCTTTGAGAATCACTCTTGTCTTAGACAAACTGCAAATTGCTGTTTGGAAATATGTGAGCAATATCACATCTGCAAAATAAACAGAAAATGGGGAAAGCTATATCTTGCCTGATTTCAATTGCTATAGCATACAATGAAAAGTTTTTCACAGCAAAAAGGTCTAATTTGGCTCACAAAATGGAAGTTCAAACCCAAGACACATTGGGTCTACTGTTTTGGATCTATGGCATGCAAACTATTAGCCTGATAAAAAGGAGGTGAATGAGACAAAAAGAAAAAGATTGTGGGTCTCTAGAATCATATGATCCTCTTCACTGGCATCCCCCAGTGATAAGGCCTTACAGCCTAACAACTCCATCTCCTATAGAGCAAGCACTCTGAGGACCAAGCCCTCACATATAGACTTTTAAGATGCAAACAACAGCAGACTGAAATAAACCTTTTTGTTTTTATCCTGAACCATTTTTCATGACTTAGGAGAACTGTATTAAACAGAGCATTTTTCTTCATTTCATCTTTCTCAAACACTTGTCAAACTGTGTTAGAACTGAACTGTGTTAGCTGTTGCTTGTAAGACTCCCATTAAGTGCTGTGCAGTTTTCATAATCACATTTGGTCCTATAGGGATCGTCTTATAATGATCGTAGTAGCAAATATACAGCCTAATAATACAGCAGGTGTGATTCTTAGCATCAGAGAAATGTTAGCCCGTCAACTCCTCCAGCAGACTTCAAGACAGGCACAGCCCGTAATTCTGTTCTTACAAGCTAGACAAAGTCAAGAAGGCAAGGCTGATAAGTTAGAGATCTTCTAGCTGCTGCCACTGCCTCCCCCCTCACCCAATGAATGGGAGTGAATGTGAGAAGCTGTGATAAGTTGGATGTCACAGTCTTTGATAGCACCTCCTGGAAACAATGCTGACTACCTCAAGTAAAAAAGGTCTGCCTCTCTTCTTGACTTTGTCTAGTTTGCCTGTAAAAACAGAATTATGGGCTGTGCCTACCATATAATCTGCTGGAGTAGTTGATGGGCTAACATTTGTCAGAGGCTCAGAATTATACCTACTGTATTATTAGGTTTCACTGTATGATTGATACTATGGTCGTTATAAGATGATCACTGTAGGATCAAATAAGAATATGAAAAATGCACAGCACTTAATAGGAATCTTATAAGCAACAGCTATTTAGTTGCAACACAGCTTGACAATCTGTTTGAGAAAGATAAAGGGAATGGAACTCTAACTAAAATTGAACAAATAAATAAATATAGTCATGAATCAAAATGTGGGGTCAATAAAATCTCTTCCAAGGCCGAAAGCAATATCCTCAACTTCTAATCAGCTCTCTTCAGGTATGTGGCATTAGCACTTCATGTCTCCAAAATTCTCCAAAAGCAGAGAAATTCTATCAGTCTTTGCAAGAAGGCATTCAGAACTCCTGATGGGAATGTAATAATCTGAACAATCCATGTTCAGCTCCTCTGGGCATTAGGGCCAAGGTGCTCTGAGCTGCTGAAAACTGATGAGTCTCTTGAAGAAGTAGTAATTTACAATGCCCCTGTGGCCAGGCAGAGTTTGTACAGCTTTCAGTAGACCCTTAATTATCTTCTGGAAGTAGTTTGAGCACTGAGATAGCAGGACTTATTGAACACTCAAAGAGATGAGGGCACTAATTACCCCCAAAGGACATTTTGGCTTTTGGTTGGCCAGCCTGCATTCTATGCCAGGCCTCACTATGGGGTTCATCAGGATGCCCTGTTGATCCAAAAATCTATCCCCAGAATTAAAGGCATGGGTCAATGAGGAATTAAAAAGCATCAAGTTGGCAATTTTAACTACTAGTGAAATTGAGTTGATGCCCTTCACTTAGCCTAGTACATAACATCCTGTTAGATGCTCAGAAATGGCACAATAAAAATTCTGACTCCAAGCTATAATCACATAGAGAGAACATCAAAGCTATGAAACAGAGAGCCTGAAACTAAACCTTTGAGTGTCTATTGTTTGTAGCAACCTGGCCATAGATGACATGGACAATATTTTGTACCTCTATTCTTCAACATGGGTCTAGTTAAAACATCTTGCCTATAAGTACCTGAAAAGTCTTCATGCATGTATTAAATTATACATATGTGCTCAATTCTGCAATCATATGTACAGTCTAGACCACACCCATGACATTTCATTGCCTAGGTATCTACTTATTTTCATTATGTGTAGCATACCTTTTAGCCCTAAGCCATCCGTTAAGAAAGTCACTAGCTACAAGTGTCTACCAAGCACTTGAAGTGAGACTATCTTGCTTATGATGCGTTGTCATTTTAAACTACATATGGGTTTACATTTAGCATGAGTAATAAAAGCAATAAGATGGCTCAACAATTTTACATTTACTACATTCTGGACAAATATATTTACTTCCTTGTGTTATCTTTATTTCTTTGCTTACTTTTTGAGTCAATGCTTTATGTATTCCAGGCTGGGCTCAAACCAATTATATAAATGAGGTTGTCCTTAAACTCCTGACCTCTAGACCCTAAATGCTCATGTAGCTGTGTTGTCACTACCTGATTATGATATCTTTTTTAGGTAGCTACTAGAAATTGTACAGTTACATTTCTTGTTGACATATTTCTATCAGATATCTGATGCTAGACCACCAGACTTCAAGAAAGGAAACTGTAACCAGTTCAGAAGGGTATCTATCTTAGGGAACAACTGGATAGATGTCATGCTCCCCTAATAACTAGATAACCAAGGCAAATCTCTGGTCTTTAGGAACCTTTCTGCAGATTTCATCTGGAAGAATACAAACTAGGTTGCACATAATCTCAGTAGTGACATCTACAAATCACTGATCAAGCAAGCCCTTCATGTGCATAAGCTCAAATGTCTAGTATCCTGTGATTTTTATCCCCATTAAAGACTAAGTAGATGGGCAATTAGTGTATTTAAGCCCCCCCCTCTCTCTGTGTGTGTGTGTGTGTGTGTGTGTGTGTGTGTGATTTACTCTAATCAAGTAAAACAAAAATTCAAGGAGTCTCTAAACATTTTCTTGAGAAATTCAATTGAGTAATCCAATAGAAGCATAATTTGCCACTAAAACAGTTAGTAGAAAAGATTTTCCTCAATGAGTTAAATTTTTGACTCTGGAGAGATAACTCAATGTTTAAGAGCATGGGTTGCTTCTCCAGAGGACCTTGGTTCTGTTCCCAGCACCCACGTGGTAACTCACAACTGTTTGAAACTACAGTCCCAGAGGACCTGACACTGTTCTCTGGTCTCATCAGGCAAAACCATACATACTAACAAAATATCAATGAAATAAATACCAAATTTAAAAAAATGAGAAAGGAAAAGGAAGTAATACATTTACACATAAAACAGTAGTCTACATTTCAGGTATTTTTAGTATATTAATAATATTTCAAGCCTTTTATCTGTTCTGGCTAAAATGATATCAATTTACTTTTGTACACAGGATGACAACCCAGAGCAGAAAAAAAAAAGTATGCATAAGTCTTTTTACATCGTGTATGGGAGCAGGCAAAGCTACAGACAGGTAGCTTAGGGTTTGAGCTTCTACCTCTGACTCCTCAGAGTGCTATTTGTCTGGGTCTTGAGAAATGCATTCGATTCCTGGAATAGAGAAGCAAGTGTTCCAAACAAAGGGAGTGTATCATTATTTCCTAAGCTGGCATGACTTATCTGAATGGGATGGTTTGTAATTCTGGAGAACATAAGCCCAATATCAAGGTGTTGGAAGATACCATCTAAAGATATTGAGGGAGCTTTTCTGGTGTGCGTCTTCTGTCTCTGATGGCCCTTAGACATTGCAGATATCCTGCTTCAGTTCTTGCCTGCATCTTCACAGGGATTTTCTCTTCTGTCCATCTCTGCATACTCTTAAACCAGACACCCATCTTTAACCTTAGAGCTCACCCTTATTCAGCATGACCTTGAGAGCACAAGCTTAGTAGTATCTGCAAAAGCATTTGGTTCAGATAGCACTCTGGATTTTCTGGTGGGAATAGTTGGTAGCACTGTGAATGGGTACAAATGAAGCTGGCAAAGGAGAATTTTGAGGAAAGAATTGACCTTATAAGACTCCTTTGGGGATTTTGTGATTCCAGAAAATTTAAAAGGGATGAACTAAGAGGAGAGTATCTGACCATGGGACAGTACCAAGTACCATGAGCTAGAACCTGCATGATCAAGTGACTTCTATGCTAGCACTTCCCAAGGGATATATACACAAAGACCTCATTGAACTGAGAATCCATTCTTCGAATTTTATCTTCTTAATTCTGTTCCCTGAACTGCACACAAGTATTCTAACTAAATCTAGAAAGCAATCAAATGAGTAATTTTAAAATAGCAATTTTAGTTTTAAAACTAATATCACATACCAATTCACTGGAGTGAAACTGCCTTGGACTTCAATTGGTCTGGCATTAAGTAGTTAATAATGTGAGATCAGTTAATTACTATTGACTGATATACACCATGATGTACATTAACTCCTGAATAACTTATTTATGTAACTAATTCACAAGCAAGTCTATGCTTTCTAATCATGTGATGCTATGAACATATCATCTGTAGAAATCTAAACATGATTGAGCAACTCTGCCTTATTCGTAGGATGAACCTGGTATTTACCCACTATACAATGAAACTTTGAATTGCATTCTGTATATTTGAATGCTTAAAGTTTCCTTTTGCCTACCTCCCCCACACAGCAAGAGCAAAGGGAAATGAGCATGATATAAACAAACATTTCAAATATATACATATATACACACATATATATATGTGCCATATATATATATTATGCCATATATATATAATATATAATATTAATATATTATATTAAATGCCATACATATATATATATGTATGGCATTTAATTTCCATGAGACTTGAAGGTTCTCTTGTTAAGAATCGAGTTTTAAGCTGGGAATAGTGGCACAAATTTAATCCCAGCACTACAGAGACAGAAGGAGGCAGATCTTTGTGAGTTTGTAAATTTGACTCCATTTTAGTATAAGTAGTAAGTTCCAGGCCAGTTAGGGCTATGCAGTAAGACCCTGTCTCAAATAAACAAACAAACAAACAAATAAACAAACACACACATATAAATATAAATAAAGGAAATCAGATTTTATTTAGGAAAAGGGTCTTTGATTACTTAGAGAATTTTGCAGACTGTTTCTAGGTTATTTCAATACTGGACCAATAGTTTAAATTATTTTCAAAGAGTAATGCTTCACAAATTTCATTTTTAAGAAGCATGTTTTCTTATTAAAGGAAGTTTAATGCTTCCTCGATTCTTACAACACATCACACTTCCATTAGAACATTAATTGCTACAGTTTTATTTCATTATTTGTGCTCCATTTAGCTGCCTTAATAACCAAGAACAGTACCAAAAAAACTTCATAATTGCTACATAGTTAAGCTCTTTCATTTTCAAAAGATTTCACATAGCTTTGGCACTACTGTATAAGAATAAAAATACATTTGGCTTGTAATCATTTGATTACAAATTCCATGCATTCTGCTGGGAAAATATCATAGTGGTCCATCACCTGCTTAGCAGCACCAAGGTCTGAGATCAGTCCTAACGATGCAAAATATTAAAAATAGAACAAAGTAAAGTCTAACTTTGGCAAATATTTACATGTTAGTGGGTCTGTAAGCCTTTTTACCATTTTTATTTTGGCCCTTTTTATCTTACTTCTCAGTAGTTGGCTGCTCTAATCAGTTTTCATTTTCAATGCATGTTAGCAGTAACTTTTTCATGAGGCTTCTATGAAATGCTTGCAAACTCCATTATCATTTTTTGATGGTGAAAATTTTAAATGCTAGTTAATGTACAGCAGCTGCATTTTTGTGTGTGTGTTTGTTTTTAAACTATAAACTTCCCCCTAGACATATGGGACTAACATATAATGGAACGAACAAGATATAGACCACCATGACCTTGACTGATGTTCAGGATGAGATAAGATTGAGAACTTATTTATACCATCTAACATGTAGATGATCAGAGAAGTCAGGTGGTGCATGTTTTCTTCTTCAGGCAGTTTCGCGTTCTTTGGGCCAAGATGATTTCGTAAGACAGAGAACCAAATGTAACAGGTGCATGACCTACTAAGCTCTCGGTGTCATAAATGACATAACTGACCCCTAGGCCAACAACTTTTGAGAACTGAGTAAATGTACCTTCTAAGTATTTTCCTCCTTTAGTCATCAAACATAAAGATGCCCTATCCCACACCGAAGTGAACGCTTTTCACATTGGATGATTGTATATTTTTAGAAATCAACCTAAAAAGTGTTGTTAGAGAAAATTTTAAAAACTTCACAATATACAATTTTAACTTCTGAACTTGAGAGTGAAGTGCATGAGACTTTCTGGCTGTGGCATATTGCTTTGTTTTTCTCATCGCTCTGTTTTGACTAGCACTAGGTTTCACATTTTGTTTTTGTCAGTCTTACTGTTTTGACTAGAGTGATCTTTTGCCAAACTTCCTGGTACTTTAAAAGGTAGTCGCACTGAAAAGTGTTAAGACGGATTTATATGAAAGGATTCTGTGATCAAACAATTATGAAAAAATGAATATTTAAAGGAAGTTATATTTTTTTCTTCTTTTAAATAGAAATAAAGCCCAAGGCTGTAGACATGCTAATACAAGATGTATTACTAAACACACCCCTAGTCCTAAACAGATTTCTTTGCTACAAGTCATCTTGGATTTTTAATAATGTATGCCTTTGCCTTAATTGTTTTGATGTATGCCTTAAATCTCCAGTGTGAGGGTAGATACAAGGTATTGGGAAATGTGCTAAATTCTTGCATTTACTTTCCTAGAGTTAGTTTTATGAACTAGTGTTCGACAAAACATAGATAGGAGAAAAATTGTCACCCAAAAGATAAGAAGTCAGTTTGATATGCCATCAACCTAGTCTAACTATGTTGACAAAAAATGAATAAAAGCCACTTGCATAGCATATCGACATGTTGACCATCATTGCTTATCTCTTTCCAGTTTTAATTAAGCAAAATTCTTCATCTCAAATGAGAACTTCAAAAATAAAACAAATGTCTAGCTCCCTTGGTTTATAAATATGGTACTTCAAACAGTTTAGGCAGACTGTCAAAATTACTGTCTTATATAGATTAACATGGAGGGAGTCTTTCTTCCAGGAGCCTACCCTAAAGAGTTTGATGGCAAGTGTTTCAAAATTATCACTAAAGAAAAGATTTTACCAATTATAAAAAGCCTGCATTTTTTTATTTCATGGTTGCCTATAAACAAATGTCTCTTTATTTTCACAGTCTCCCTACCCAAAGTTTTACATGGAGGTATGTTTTTCCTATTGATATCCCCTTAATCTCCTTCCATTGTCTTATTGATTTAGGAAAGATTTTCAAGTACTATATTGAATAGGTATGGAGAGGGTGAACATCCTTTTTTTGTTCCATATTTTACTGGATATGCCTTGAGTATCTTTCCATTCAGGTTGATGTTGGCCATGAGATTGCTGTAAATTTTATTGTGTTGAGATATGCCTCTCGTATCCCTCATCTCTCCAGGAATTTTTTATCTTGTAGTACCCCCTTGTGTCAGAGCACAAACATGGACCAAGGGCTCTGCCCTAGAAGTCTTTGTTCTTAAAGACATAGTGTGGGCAATTAATCATGGCATTTCTAAGCAGCTGGGGGGGGTGTGTGACATGGTAAGGGGAAAAAGTCTCTCTGGGGATTCTGGTTTATATTAAACCCAGAGGATGCTTATGAAACATCTGGGAAGAGCTTGGAAATGACAGTCCCACGCTTGGAAAGAGCAGATGTCCAAAGACAAATGTCAATTTCAGAGAGAAAAAAAGACAAGACTTTGGAATAAATCCAAGGTATAACCATGGGAATGATTAAAGTCCATAAGCACAAGTCATTGACAAGGGATGCTGACCTGCTATTATTCACATTCATCACAGGGAAAGAAGAAATGATACAGAAAAGGGTTTCATGTAGAATGAATTCTTCACCCAGCAAAGTTTCCACGGGGTGAAAAGAGATTCCTTTTCTCTCTGGATAATGTTCACTCAGCCCCACTTAATATGAAGCAGCATCTCGGTAAGTTGCCAGGCTCAAGCTGATATAGAACTCAGCACCAACATTTCTGGTTTAGTAAATGGAAATCAACTGAGAACTTACTGTCTGGAATCTAGTTGGAAGTATTTAAAAATTACAGTAGCTATAATGTTCCAACCTCTGGATTTGTTAATATAAAGTCCTATAGGAGACAATGGCATAAACAAAGGCAGCCCAAGATAGCAGGGTGGAAATGTAATTTGCTCATCTCAGTGAGTAACTCACATATATTACACATGTAAACTGTACTGCATAGAAAGCTGTCAGGTACATTGCAGACACAAAGAAGTATTATTTGCAGCTATAATAATGATAATATTGCTTTTATCTTTAGTGTATTTCTTATTTCAGTCACAATGTTAAAAGATTACATATATTACTTATTTTAAATTCACAGCTCTGAAACAGACACAACTACCATATCAATTTTGTAAAAGAAGAGTTTAAGACTAAATTATATCACTGGTAAGGTCTGAAATTTCAAGTTAATATGGAGATTATTTCCCCTAGAGTTTTTGCTTGTCTTGGAGTTAGTATTGCATTTCACTACAAATAATAAATTTCATTTTTTAAGTAGGATAATCAGGGATGATTCATATTCCTACAACAAGAAGACACCATGATCCTAATGTTAAAGTCTGTTCTTCTTGTCAACATAGTCCACAGAGAAAATAACGAGGAAAACCCATGTAGGCACTGTGTGAAAAGCAAGTCTAAGTTATAGCTAGGGAACCCCAAGATTGCAAACTCCCAACACTATAAAGAGTTTCACACACAAACCTCCCCAGCCTTTAACCCAAAAGGAGACATTACCTGTATTATTCTAAACATCAAATAAACACACCCTGTGATCTATGTCCATACTCCAATGACAATTGCTCTACAAACACCCTTGAAATTACAGTCCAGAGAAAGAGCTGTCATCAGAGGGAACTGTTTACAAATAGACAAAACAAAGGGATAGGAAGAGACAGATAGATTGGGGAAAGGAATGATTGATCATTTGATTGCCACCTGACTGACTGACTATCAATGCTTCTGCTCATAATGACACATTCATAACTTGCTCCCCTGTCATGTGAAACTGTGAGTTGGTTCCTTGTTAGTGACATTCATCCAAGGGAACCATTCAGAAAATAAAGGAGGTTATTAGAGATATTTTCCACACTTCTGCTTCCATCTCTACAGGAATAAATAAGAGACATGGAAATCTTCAGCTCATCATCATTTCCATTAATCAGCATCTGACAATCCAGGGTTTGCTATTGAGGAGGCATTTCCTGAGTAATACAAGTCTCTTTACTACATGCTTCTCCCCCCAGCTTCTTTTAGCGAGTGGTGAGGATCTTACTCTTCCCATGAGAGACAACAGGAAGAAAGGACACAAATCAGGATCTCTAGTAACTTCTCACAGCTGCGTAGAATGAGTCATCAAATGAAAAGGGCATTGCCTGCCCTCTGCCCTTAGCCCACCTCCTAGACTAGTGTACTTCTCACTAATACCTGATGGATTTTCTCTTAATAGTACAAGACTCCCCTAAACATTTTTCAGGAAGACAGGAATCAAAAAAATAAATTCTTCAAGCTGCAGACCAAGAGTTATTTAGTATTTCCCTTCATCTGGGACCTCTAGTTCCTGAATTGTACAGGATCCGACCTGATGGAAATTAGAAATACAGGACATAAGTGGAGACTCCATAATCAATTTCATGGTATGGTCCTAAAGCAAGAACATGAGGGATTCTTTCACTCAAGTGGAAAATTCTTGGATGTTCTTGAAGCTGCCGATCAGGAGCTAAACTTTGTAAAAAAAAATCATCCATAAAGCTTTGTAGAATGAAGGAGAATGGGTGTTAATTTGACAGGTACTATAACATAAAAAGGTCAAATTATAGTTGGTTGAGGACAACTGTTTGAATAAGCATCCTGAAAGCCATGTTTTTTTCACTCCACCTCACAAGCTCTGTGTTATTTTTCAACTCTCGGCCACAGCCAACAGTTACTTCACAATTTGGCCTGCTCTGTAGATTAGAGTACAGGTTGGGGAGGAAAATATCAAAATCCCCTTTGATCTATTAAAGAAAAATATGATTTAACGTCTGCTGTTTGAAGTGAGTTTGAATTGGCATCTGGGTGTTTTTCTTTTAAATAAGTATTAGTTTCAGGAAAGTGATTTTTTTTTTTTCAGCTGAAAAGCAGCTAATAATTATGATGGTGTTAGACTCTACTCATGAATTTTTAACAAAGATTTATTGTATTATTATGCTGATTATGTATGTATCTGTGTGGATTATGTATGTATCTGTATTATGTATGATATGTGCTTGTGAGTGCATGTTTCTCCATAGTCCTGGGATCCTCTGGAGCTGGATTTACAAGTGGTTGTGAGGTATCCTGTGTGGCGACTAAAAGCTTGACTCAGGTCCTTTGCACATGTGACACATGTTCTTAACCTCAGGGGCATCTCTCTATTTCTTATGTTTTGTCCCCAAAGAAAAGCTCATATAAACATATTTGTTTAGATTTAAATTACTGTAATGATTTAAAACAAACGGCAACTCTACTTAACTATCTTTAATATACACATGTATCAAATATATTAAGGCTCGGAAAGTCTCTTTGCACTTCTATGTGATTTGCTTTTCTGGCCTTGGCCAGTTGATTATGCTATGTGGCAAAGCTAGAAGGAACTCAGGACTACACAGCACTTTTAATAAATTTCACACAACCCCAAATAAGCTTTTAGCTCTTATGGAAAGACCAAACTAGTATGCACTAGTATGCCTCTTACCATCATTCCTTAGAATCTTCTCTCATTATTATAAGGATTCAATGAACATAATTTCATATTTTAGCAACTTATACATAATGATTATTATATGTTTCCAAAATGTCATGAAAATAATATAAGTGATCAATCATAAATATTGATTCAAACAAAACTATTTAAAAGTTAATTAATCAAGAAATTTGCTTGATTAATAAATTTTAAAATTCTAGTTTGGCTGATGTATTGGCAATAGATAATTGACATCTGAATTAAGGTAATACACTGGTGCTACATAGGGGGCCCAAATTGGAATTCATGTCCTTCCTACCACTTACTAGCTGTATGGTCTTGATTAATTTTCTAAGCCTAAAAGTTTTGTACTAGTTATTGATAGTAGCTATCACTATTTATTTTGCAATGCTTTGGTTATTATTTTAAAAGGATTTTGTACAAGCAATTTCATTCACTTCTTACAGCTCTATGAAGTAGATGCTACTCTTAACACTGTTAGTCAGCGTTCCATTACTGTAATGACAGTCTCTGAGATAATCAACTTAAAAAGAAGGAAGGCTTGTTTTTCATTCATAGTTTTGGTGATCCCTGTCCATTGTCAGTTATTGCACTGTTTTGCTAACTGTGATAACCCAGCACATCAGGATAGGAGTACATTGTAGAGAAAACTGTTCACCTCACATCAGCCAGCAAGCAGAAGAGAGCAGCATTCCTCAAGAGACAGCACACTTTTGAAGGCACACTCCAAGGAATTAAGGCCTTCAACTAGGACACATCTCTTAAAGGCTCCTTATCTCCTAAGAGTGGCATGTGCTGGGAATGAGTCCATAGTAGAGGTCTCTGCGGAACACTTATCCAAACAATGGTGTTCCCACACCAATTTTTAAGACTGAGGAAACAGAGACGCACAGTATTTAAGATTGCTGTCTGATATCCAGGAACTGTGGAATATAACAAAGATTCGAATTCATGGGGTTCTCCAGAGTCACCACTCTTCCTGGCTATAACTCTTCTGACAACAGCAAGCTGTTAGGTTGTCAAGATGTTATGAGAAAAATTTGCCTGAGGACTATGTTAAGATCTGAAGCCCAGTAAGTACTTACAAAACATGTGTAGTTATGAAGTGCAGCAATTTCTGGGAGTACTAAAGCCTTTTCTGCATTGAGATTACTAAGCACAGCACAGTTGTTGAATCACATATCCCCTAAATTATCCAAGTGTTTCCAAATTTCCCCAAGAATGTTACATATTTTAGTTACTGGTAATATCACTCTCAGACCTTAAGTAAGTAAACAATACTCATTGGTCTTTCATCCAGCTTAAGATGAAGAACAATAATAGTAGACATGAATCTCCCTTTTCTAACTATATTCTGCTCTAGAAAGGACATAGTTGCTGCTCTAGAGGCAATGGTTGCTAAGAATAGAGTGCCGTACAGGATTTAGCTCTTCCCACTTTAATGAACATAATTATTCTTCCATTGACACACCAACATGATCTAGACCACTGGTTCTCAACCTTCCCAATGCTGTGAGCCTTAAATAAAGTTTCTCATGTGGTGGTGTGTGGGGGCAGTGATCTGTGCAGGCAGTCTGGCACTCGGTTGAGCACAGGCTGAAAACTCTGAGAGACCCGGCAGAGTAATTTGCATGGGACCGGAAGCATTATTCCAAGGCTCCCGGGAAGCTTTGGATCCAGTCACAGTCACATACCATTCCCCCCTCAAGTAGAGACATAGCCACACAGGCCCAAGCCATCCCCATGTTAATGAGACACCTAGAGGCTTAGTCACGCCCCTTCCCAGTTACTATGTCTTCCCTGCTTCTCTTGGAGGTGATACCATTCATGCCACTCTCCACACGATGAAAATAAACATCTTAGAATTATGGACTGTCTCTTCATCTGGACCCGCCCAGCCCTCGATTAATGAGCTGAGGCTAATCTCTCACTGAGGGAATCCCAGCATTCCCAGATGGTACCCGTTCACCCAAGCCTAAGCAGCTAGCCCGGCACCCAAAGCCACAGAGACTGGGTCTCGGCGGGAATCCCAGCTGCACTCAAGCTAGCCTGTCTGCAGCACTTAGCCTGCAGCGACTGCTGTGTCCCGGGCTAAAGAACCCACAGAGATGACAGCTAAGTGTTCCCCAAGAATGGCCCCCTCCCACATCCACGGACAGGGTCTGCAGAGGCTTCCCACAGCTCCCACCTGCCTGTTGGACTGTGTGGGAAGACGTGTGGTCACTTCCCGTGTGTCTGCTGTCCCGCCTAGAGCTGCAGTGTCCCGGGACAGACATGTGGGACTTTGTTCCACTGCGCCAGGTTTGGTTCCAACAGTGGTGACCCCCAACTAATAAAGTTATTTTGTTGCTACTTCATAACTATGATTTTGCTGCCATTATGAATCGTGATGTAAATATCTGTGTTTTCCAATGGTCTTGGGCAACCCCTGTGAAATCCCTGTTCAACCCTGCAAAGTGGTCATGAGCCATAGGTTGAAAACAACTGCTTTAGACCATCTTTCACTGAAGCTTTTCTCCCAGGTGACTCCAGATTTTGTCAAGGTTACAGTTAAAGTAAACCATCGTGCTGTGCTATTAAAAATATGAGTATAAAGAACGCGAAAACAGTCAACAGCTTGCCATCAGTATTTCTAGGCTAATTCAAGAATGAGTGGAGTCATGGTACTCAAATGGTATCAAAAGGGACTCTAGCTCCAGATGGAAGAGAGGACGCTAGTGTTGCACTTCATAGCTATAAATCTAGCATGCACATCTTCTCCAGGGCTTTTGCCTCAAGCCTGAATCATTTACTGAGAGAATAAAATAAAGTTTTACAGTAAAGATATTAACTATCGTTTGATAGTGACTCAAAATACTTTTGCTCTCTTGGCCTACAAGTTGGCTCAGTGGGTAAAGACACAAGCCTGAATTCAGTCTCTAGAGCCCACATTACGGTTGATGGAAACAACAGATTTCATGGAGCTATCTTCTGACCCACAACACTGTGGCACATAAGCACATACAGACACACACACACACACACACACAGAGAGAGACAGAGAGACAGAGAGAGAAATACAGAGACAGACAAACACATACATACACACATACACCATGCACACATATACGTACGCACATACGTACACACCATGCACACATATACATACATACATAAACATCAATACCTTTTTAAAAAGCTTATTCCTTTCTTTAAATGAAACTCTATCTTCTCCTTTAAGTAAACTCAGAGATATGAGTCAACTAAACTAGAAAAAATATTTTATCAGACTTTATAAGAATATATTTAAAAAGATACACTATAAGAAAAAATTCCCAAAACAAGTCTGTTAGAGTAAACCCATCCACTTGTCTATGTTTGAGATACATAATTTTTGCCTTTTCTTGTTGTTGCTGGTGGTGGTGGTTGTGGTGGTGGTGGTGGTGGTTGTGGTGGTGGTGGTGGTGGTGGTGGTGGTGGTGACTAGCTACTGTGTGCTGGCAAATAAGTAAGAGGAATGTATATCAAATATCTGAGAATAGAAAATTTCCAAAAAGATGAAAAGGAAAAGTCTGCCTTCATTAATTTGGGTTTTCACAAATAGAGAAAGTCTGACATTATTTGATTTGAACCTCAGAACATATCGGCTCTTCACAAAATAAAAATCCACTGTGGGAACATGGTGTGAAGAACCTATCAGATAAAATCCAGATTGCTTGTTCTGACCTTCGATATGCCCTCAGTTTGGTTCCAACTGATCTTTTCGAAGTTTTCTCCCTGGAACACTCTGTTCTGGTCAGATTAGTCTGTGGGCCTCTGGCTAATTGCTTTCCTGCTTATCACTGCACCTGCTCCCATTCTTCCTGAACCAAGGTGACAAACTACATCACCACAGCTCCAGGCTATGGGGAAATGCACACCTATAACAACTAGGTCTTATAATTTTTCTAATGAAGCCTATGTTGGTCAGCTTTTCAGTGCTATAAATAATGCTAAATGCAATGAATTATAAAAGTCAAAAGGGCTTGCATTGGCTCACAGGAGGTTTGGTCCATGATATTCTAGACCTTGTTACTTTGTTAGTCCAGTGGCATAGTGGTATGTCATGGAAACAACCCACGACAGAGGATGCCTACTTAGTGCATAACCCAGAAATGGAAAGAGAGAAAAAGACAAGTGTATGATGCTCCTTTTCAACAGCACACCTGTAAGACACCCTATTGAGTCCATTTTCCTATTTTAACAACACCAAACAGAGGACCAGACCTTTATCACACGGGCCTCTAGGAAAGAATCCTGTCCGAACTCTAGCAAACATGAAACTCTGGAAACTGATATATGATTCAATTTTATAACCAGGTAAAACAATTAGATGAATTAAATAAAATAATATTTGTGACTAATTAAAATATTTACATATTAAGTGAACCACATATACATATAGAGACTACACTGAACACCAGCTTCTATGAAGCAGCCTAGTCCCTGCATATGGAGAACCTTAAGTCCCCTTTCTCCACTGTGAACCTGTTGGTGAATTCTGTTTCCCATGATTCCTTGTCCTGACCTCCTGTGCCATGGTTGGTTTAAACTGCTGCTTACAGTATTTTTTTCTGGTAAGTTTTTAGAGAATGGTGATGAAATACTAGAAAAATTTTGGTCTTGGGATTTTTTCCCTGAATTTAGAACACACAGAATTTGAGAAACGAATAAATTATTCACATCAAAGCTTCTTTTCAAAACTCAGTTAACTTAATGAGCATCATCTGTTCAATAAATTCTACTTCCTGTTCATTTTTTTACTTTTCTACAATTTGGGTTGGGTTACTACTCTCTGGGAAGCAATCTAAATATTTTTCTACCATTCCTCCAATTCCAGGAAGAGATAGCTGACAAATATACATGCAAACACATGGGTCTTGGGTTTAGATTTGGTCTAAAACAAGAGATGCAGCTTCCTGCCCCCAGCACTGAGACCTCAGGCCCTGGCAGGTAGAACTGTTTTAGAAGGTTACTCATATATAATTTGACTTCATATTCTTACTTAACAATAACTGTAAGAAACCATATTCAACTATATCATCAAAAGGTCCTAAACTACATTCAAATTAAGCTAAAGTAAATTGTATAAACACTTTCTTTTCATTTGCTCTAGCTGGGTTTCTCTAGCACTAAGAAGTAAATGTCTATGTGTTGAAACAAAATGTTTCAGATTTTTGTCTAGATGGCCTTCCTTGGCCATGCAAATGCATCCTGTAGAGAAGACTTGTACCAGCCCATTATTAGTCCCAGGAACTTTACTTCATAGTTCTAATTAATGTCCTAATTGTGAAACTACAAGCTTTGGATTACAGCAACTTTGGGCTCTTGCACTTTACGAGTAATGGCCATGAACTGTTGAAGAGAATATGCTTCATGAAGAACACTGCTTACTAACTGGCAATGCACCATTGATTAGGGATGAGTTAATTTCTGGAGCATGAGAATTAAATTACTTACTGTTGAGTCCTAGAAGCATTAAAAGACTTCTGCAAAAAACACAGAAAAGCAAGGTGTTATTAATGTTTTATTTCCTTCCCCTCCATTCTGCAATGGGAATATGTGCAGAATGATTCCAAAAGGGTGCTGTTTGGAGAAAGATGTTTTTATTGCTTTTTATATCCCATTTATGTACAATTTCTCTTGTGGAACTACACTAAATATTCTTAGGTAGTTATTTCATTCTTTCATTCATTCAGTATATATTTGCTTCTCTTTCGAGTCATTTGTAAACAAAGTTCTGATGGAATTTGAGCTTATTAAATACATGCACAAACTTTATTGCTTTTTACTCATTGAAACATGATTTATTTTAGGTTCAGAGGGATGACATCAGAATAAGCCATGTCGTCATCTGCAAATGTTAAATGAAAAAAATGAAAGTGCTTGGCTCCTTACAGAGAAAAAAACTGAAGAAAAGCTTTGTGCTACTTAATTTAATTGAGAATTATCTATTAACCCCTATTATAGTTATTAGCAAAGGAAGTCAATTGTGTACATGTGCACTTATGTCCATGTGCATGTGGAGACCAGAGGTTGACATCAGAAGGCTTCCTCAATCATTCTCCACCTTCCCTTTTGAGAAAGAGTCTTTCACTGTACCAGGACCACCTCAATTTGACTAGTGTAACCGGTCAATAAACCCTAGAATCCTTTTATCCTGGCATCCCTAGTGGTGAAATTACAGGTGCAAAATACCTGGGTTTTGCTATTTTTGAAATGTTTTGTTTTCATTTGATGCATTTTATTGTTTTATATGAGTTCTGGAAATTGACCTCAGTTTCTCTCGCTGGTGGAGCCGAACACTTTACATACTGTGGCATTTTTCTACGCCATAGGAAGTCAGTTTGTTAAGAGGTAAAGTGCAGGAGATAGTCATTGATATTTTAAGATAAGTATATAGGAAAGTTTATTTGTTCATTCAAAAATGAATGTCAAGCACTGGGTACCTTGAATGGTGGAAAGCATTAGTGAATTTCATATTGGTTCCAGTTTAAGTAAGACTTCTGGGGAGATTAAAATGAATTCTGAAAGCCTTTAAAATATATTAGAGAAAATAAAGCAATTTGGCATTTACTCTGGTAAGAGAGAGCTAAATAATAACAACAGTTGGCTTGTGTGTTAAAGACTTCAGAGATAGAGCAACAATACAATGTATGAGGTGACCACTGTCTCAATAAAGAAAATAAAACTGACAGGTGGAGGGAGAGACAGAAGTGTTTGTTGTTGGTGGTGGTGGTGGTGGTGATGGTGGTTGGTTAGTTTTTGTTTGTTTGTTTGTTTGTTTGACAAACTAAAGACCTCTAGGAGACATTAAAACAAAAGGGGATCCAGGGAAAGTTCTGTATTTCCCATCCATGACATTTCTGAGAAGGGGAAAGATCAGTCACTGCCAGAGACAATTCCTAAATTCATCCACATTAAACATGGGTGACATGATTATAAGGTTGAAAGAGAACTTCAAAGATTCTTTCTATCCTATTCCTCTCAGACAGACTGTGTAAATAACTGCAAAAATAGCTTCTTACCCCTTAGTTCAGAGAAACAGTTTACTCACTGTCCACGGGTAATACATTGTGCTGTCTTCTTTTGTCCAGCTGCAGTGTTTATTGATATATGTCTAGATGACTAACAAAGAACATACCATGGCCCACATACTAATAAAAGCCTGGCCTTAGAAACCAATGGCTTTTCCCAATCCCAGTTGAATCCAGCTACTTCCTATATCTCTCACAATAATGATAAGAAACCTTGGCTTTTCTTTCAGGCATACTTGGAAACAAATTTATATTGAAAAAATATTTCCTTCAGTGAATTAGAATCATTTCTAATTTCTTTTATTGGAAAAAAAACCCGTATAATTAAGGGTCAGATTTTTATGTCAGAAAGGCATGAGTTGGAAGAGATTAATGGACTGTAATTAAAAGTGAAGACAAGTCTGTCGCTGAGTTACAGTTACAGCTGTGTCTTCTTCTGCAATCACCAATGGCCATATAATTCATCATCTAAACTGGAACGCTTTGGAGAGAAGAAAGATCAGAGAGCTGTGCATAATTATAGCAGAACAGTAGCGATAAACTAAACTATCCCAAACTTGGGTGCCTAAACATCCTATCACTACCCAAAGTGTACACACACACACACACACACACACACACACTAATGAGAAGACCACTTTAAAGTTATACTTCGAAAATTTAGCGTCTCTAGTGTGTGATTTATACACATCTAGAATGAATGACTCCTTTGCAAAGGTGTTCCTGTAAAGCCAGGAACAATACTGGGATCCAGTTAAGTAATAGCCTCTACATAAAGCAAAAGAAACCACTGATGGGCTAGGTTGCTCATCACAGTGCTCATAAGAGTTCAAAGGAATCAGTCTTAAAAAGAGACACAGTAATTGGACTGCCAGGGCTCATGAATTAGAACTTTCTGGATGAATCTCCCATCAGAAAATTATGACTCTTAGCTTAAGACAAAGAGCAAGCATTGCTTTCTGCTCTATGCATCATGATATTCTGTACTATATGCCTCACAGCTGCGTTGGGAAATTGGTTCTCACTAAATCAGCTAATGAGGTTCTACTGCATAGCCAAAACCAAAGTTCCTGGGTACCTCTGACCTAGAATCTTTCAGAACAGCTCTTCACTCAAAACAGCATAAGGTGATTTTACACACTACTCTCCTCGGAGTAGACTGCTTTCAAACATTGGATATCCTTGCCACCTGGAGCAGTGGCTGGTTCTAACAGTCATTGCTTTCTTCTTATAATACCACCCTGTTCTCCAATGACTATTCCAGGCTAAGCATCTGAGCATTGCTTATTAGGTCCAGTTTCCACATGTGTGGGATGAATCTTTAGACAAGGTAGTGCACCAGCTCATTGGAATATCTGCAAGAACCCTCCCAAGCTTCTATCCTGACTGCCTTGCCTCTGTGCTTTGATTCACTAACATAAATTCTTCAGTATTCCATTTAAAATAGCATTTTAATTTCTTAGTATTCTGCCCTGGAAATCAGAGTGGATCTTTAGGCTAAGCAATGCATCTTTCTATTGTACTATATAAAATGTCTTGTGATAAAGACTTTTGTAACTCTTCATTGACAACTTTTCTACAGTTGCTCATAAGTAGCCATATCAAATAGCGCATGAAGATAAGACATTGTTTTCTGTTCTTTTCTTTATTTATATTAATTTTAAATTTTGTAATTATGTTTGTTTGCTTTGATTATTGTGTGTGTGTGTGTGTTTTCATACGTATATATGTGTGTGCTGTTCTGCTGCTAATGCTTCCATAAATGTGCCATGGCACCTTTGCAAGTGATTGAAGACGGCTTTCTGGAGTCAAGTTTTGTTCCTTCTACCATGTGAGCACAGGGATGAGATGGTGACAGGGGATGTTTCTCTCACATGGGATGGGTCTCAAGTTGGTCATTGTTGACTGTTACCTCAATCTCAGCTCCATCGTTATCCCTGCTCATTTTGCAGGCATGACACATTTTGGGTTGAAGGTTTTATGGGTGGGTTGATGTCACCCTCTTTTCTCTGGAAGTCTTGTCTGGTTACAGGGGTTAGCGATTTCAGTCTCTATAACTCCTTCTGGTAGGCTTCTCAGCTAGGGTTACACCCATAGTTTCCCCATAATCCTCCACTGTCCTAGACATCCAGCTAGTCTCAGAGACGCCCCCCCCATTTTCAATCTCACTGCCAGCCCTTTCCCATCTCCTCTCTACCCACACTTGATCACCATCCCCCTCCCTTCCTCACGATTCTTTTTCATTGTATATTATCCTCTTGCCTTAAAGTAGACATATCTACAAACTATATCTTATCTTGTAGATATCTCTACAAGACAGATCTTAAGGCAGACATATCTACATACAAACATATGCACTTCAAGATTCACATACTTTCTTCTGAACATTTTACCTTGACTCTTTTCTTATGACTCTTTAAGTATTTAATCAATTTTGTTCTATTTTAATAAAGTAATAACATTCATTTATTCAGTTATTCAACAAGTATTAGGGGGTGCTTGATAAGATTTCAAGGCACTGAGGAGAAAGTTGTGAGGAAATCAGTCACAACACCAAGCCTCACAGAGTTGTAGCTCATGGTGTGACAGAATCTAGTTAGTGATTGCTAAATAGCAATGGTAGCCACTAAGGGAATTAATCAGGGACAATGGTAGGAAAGGTTGAAGGAAGACTTCACTGAGGAAAGGCCATTTGAGTAAAGTCTCAAAAGGAATGAGTCATTTGAAACTCTAGGACAAAAGCTCTCCAGGAAAGATCAAGGTCAAGGGCCAAGAGATAAAAAATAAGATTTGAGTAACAGCAAAAATTGACCTGAGCTAATCAGTCCCCTAGAATTAGTTATGCTTCTTGTTGGCATGATAGAACATCACACAGAAGCAGTTTGAGCAAGGATGGGTTTACTTTGACTCATGGTTTTAGGGAGATTTCAGTTCACCACAGCAAGGAAGTCACGATGGAGCCCATTCATGCTGGAGGTTTCATGTGGCAGTGGTTTGTTTATACATGCTACAAACCAAGAAGCAGGTGGCTTGAATTAGAACCAGATAAGTTATGATATTCAAAGTCCCAACCCAATGAGCAACAATAGTGCAACAAGCTGGAGTCAAACATTTAAAATATCTTGTGGAAAATGGTTCACATTTGAAATATTGAACTCTATTTCTTTGGCCTTCTTAACACTTCTGCACTTCTGTCCTCCTCTCTTTGGTACTATGCTCCCCTTATAATGCCTCAAATAAAGCAAGCATGCCCCAGCCTCAGGGCTTCTGTATTTGGTGATTCTTCATCTTTAAATGTTTTTTCTTCCCACATAGACTTATGCTACCTCAGCACACTGGGAATTCTGATTAAACACCATTTGTTAACTCTCTTCTTACCAGTTACTATGATTATTATTATTACTATTATTATTATTATTATTATTATTATTATTATCATTGCTAGACATGATTATGTGTAAATTTAGTTAGCTCTAGCTTTAGTGTGCATTGATACTGCCACAGAACCTAAATTACTTATAAATACTTAGAAGAACGACCTACTTCATGAGCTAGAAAAATGGCTCAGCACTTAAGAACCGGCTGATCTCCCAGAGGAGCCAGGTTTGATTTACAGCACCTGAAGGGCTGCTCACAACTATCTCTAACTGTAGTCATAAGGGAAGAGATGCTCTCTTCTATCCTTCGGGGGCACTCCATGCATGTGGTGAACAGACACACACACAGGCAAAACACACATACACATAAAATATAGATAGATAGGTAGGTAGGTAGGTAGATAGATAGGTAGGTAGGTAGATAGATAGATAGATAGATAGATAGATAGATAGATAGATAGAGATAGACTGTTTAAATATACAAGCAGACTTTATTGACCTGGCAAACTAAGTTGTATGGTATTTAGTAGTACACCAAAATATTTTAAGTTTTGTAACTATTTTAGAAATCAAATGACCTGGTTATTTTCATGACCACCAAAATATACAAATTGAGAAGTAATAAAATACCCTAGAAATGGGCTGTCATACAAATCTGGATAGTTATGAAATAGATGCCATAGTTCTCAAGAAAAACATAGAAAAGAAAAGCAGACAAACCTTGGGTTGTTATTGTGAATGACTGTGGTCAATAAGAAAATGGCAGTGAAACTACAAGGTCAAACATCCAGCAAGAAAAATAAATGAAATAGTAGAAGTACATTTGTCAGCTCAAGAATACCTTTGAACCACAGCTGAAGATTATTATGAAATGTTTGAAGTTCTCATGAAGGCAACTTTTTAAAGCACTTGTTCAATGTAGTTAAATGAAAAGAAAACTGCCTTACAGAAGAAAAAGATGTATCAGCAAAATGGGGAAGGAAAAAAGAACCAGAATGACAAACTCACTGGGAAATCCAAGCAAATTCACAATGGCAACACAACTGAGCTATGTGCAAGCTGCAAGAAAGACAGGGTGAAGGATAGACCAGAGGGAAGGAACATTTGTAAATGTAAGATAAAGTAACTCTATCCAGGTAATCAGACGCTACAAACCCAATTTCCTTCATGCTTCCTACATGGTTTGGAATTCCTGAATGAAATTCTTTTTCCCCCAGGGCCTACAGTGCAAAGAATTGTGTTCCCAGTTCACATGATGAAGCCTTAACCCTAACATAGTGGTGTTTGGAAACACAGCCTTCAGAGCTAAAGTCAGATTGTGTCATGAGAGTGGTATCCATGCAATAAGATTAGTCCCTCTGTATGAAAAGATCTCAATGTCGCTCAAACGTGTGAGGACACACCAAGGGAGTGGCCATCTGAAAACCCTCACAAGAACCCAACCTTGTGCTGACACCCTGATCCTGAGCCTCTAGTTTCCATAACTCTAAGAAGTAACTTTATCTTCCTTTATCTTCCTTACAGCACCCATCTGTGGAGTTTTGATATGACAGTTGATATCAGCTTAGCAAAGGGCTCCTGAAAGTCAGCAACATCCCAACAGAGTTAAGCTATCATACAGCAGTGTCTCTGTTTGAGAAAAACAGCACTTAAATGTGATGCAGTTTGTCAAAGAAATTCCTGAGCAGATGTGTAAGGCATGTATGAAGTCTTGAGTGAAGGCATTATTGACAAGGACCAAGACCTCAGACATGGGAATTGTTAAAGCCTTTACTGGGTCCGGCTTGGAGCTGATACAAGAGGCTTCTTCTGGTCAGTGTTTAGATGTTGGCAGTGCACACAAAACTCAGCAATTGCAACTTCTGGCTCCTGGATATTTATAGCCGAGCACTATTACATCTCCTTACCTCGTTCTTTTCTTATACTACAATGTAGAACATAACAAACAAACTGAGGTTTTAAGTTGCTTGCATAGTTGGTGTCCCTCTATCATAGCAAGCATATCTCATCGTATGCCAGTTTTTCTGTATGTGTCTCTGTATGTCTGTCTGCCCTTTATTCATTCTCTCAAAACTCTAGTTAAGTCAATCACTGGGGCTGTGTAGGATACAATAATATGCATAGATAGAAGTGCCTTTATTTACATAACTTGCAAAAAAAAACTAAAGAAGGCTTCTCAGCTTCAAGCTAGACCAAACTGCTCTAATTCTGATGAGCCCCAACTACTGGCCCCAATCTATGGCAAACTGGCCATGTACAATCAATGTTATAGTGGTATTTTCTGGTATTCTGGTACTGCAGAAATAATATGCTATGTTGGGTCATTCTTTGTGACTAATGGACACTGTTGACAGATTGAACTATTCTATTAAGAGCAGATATTTTTTCTGTGGCTTCAACAATGGCTTAAGTTAACAAGATCAATGATTCAAATTGATTTTCTTGGTTATAATTTGGGTCAAGTAGGTGGGTCAAGTAGAGAAACGTTTACACAAGTTCAGCTTATGGGAACCTAGGAAGATCTAACTCTGTAAAGAAATTTTACTATCAGAAGAAATAAAATGGAGAGGTAAGCTGAGACCGTCAGGAACCTTGTAGAAGAGGGTAAAAACTGTCAGGTGATCTTCCTGAGGTCATGGACTGTGAACTCCAATGAATGAGTCCTTTTCTGTCAAGGCCAAAAGGGACTACATTTTAGGAACTATTCCTGCTATTAGTATGCCTTTTCTGTTATTAGTAAATATGAATAGCATACATTAGGTATTAATCCACCCTTTAGGAGAGATTTCTGTAGATCAACAAAGAGGTACTGTCTTGTAGTGATGCTATATAGACAAATAGATGATTTCTTAATTCTTAATGATGATCCTATAAGCATTCCTAAAATTATACTAGTGATTACTAAGCCTTTTTAATAGGACTGCTTTTAAGCCCTCTCTGATATGAAAACTGCAATTAGAGCTATGTCAGTCTTCATGTTTCTTGAGTTAATTGCTTCTGAGATAGAAAGCAGGCATTTACAACTTAGAACACATTCCAAGAAGGTTGTAAAACAATTAACCAAAGGATATAAAAGGGAACTAATGATTTATAGTAGGTGCAAGGTCAGAAGAAAAAAAACATTGACTGGGTTTTTCTATACAAAACTTCAAGAACTTAGTCACAAAAATTATGATTTTTTTAACTCTCAATGAACCTGTGAAGTTAGTGACAGAAAATAAATGACTAGTTAATAACTACTCTTAATTGAACACATGTAAACATCTTTGTTGTAAACTTATTATTCAGTTTATGATTTGGTTGGTTTGAAAAATCATGTGTTCTATTTCTCTAAAAAATGGTACAAAAACTAGGAAGAATTACATTCTACAACATTACATTAGAGAAGGATAAGCCAGAAAGTTATTAGGATGTTTTAGAAGCCAGCATCCAGCACAGCTAGAGTTTAAAGGTCAGAGACCAAAAGTCTTTAAGACTTTTTTACATCAGGAGACCATCAGTCTTTAAAGCTACCTCTATGTCCAGTGGTGTGTCCTGCTTCAATCCTTTCTAGGCCACACTGGCTGCCAGCAAGACAGCACCAAGAGTCAGTCACAGAGAACAGGAACTTGTATTACTAATTGAAATAAAATAAAACCTTTTCGTAGACGTGGTAACTCCAAAAGCATGAAGCAAAGTTATAGCTTTGCCACCAGCCATGTTTCCACTTCTCATCTTGGATTAGTATAATGCAGTTGTGTTTTGGGGGGTTGGGGGAGAAGAAGATTAATCCCTTCCATCTTTCTCTGAGCAAATCTGTTTTCTCTTCTACTTCATTGTTTTGATTATATGTCCTTCACTTTTTTTTTTTTGACTTTTCAACACAATCACTCACAGTTCACTGTTGTATTCTCATTGTCCATATTCCAAACTTCCAAGTCCGTCAGCCCAAACTTTTTGTTTACTTACTTTGTGTTTGTTTCTTTGAGACAGGGTTTCATGCTGGCTTCAAACTCGCCACACTGGTAGATGTGAATGAGCTCTTGATTCTTATGTCTCCTCCTGAGTGCTGGGGCTACAGGTGTGTGCTATCATTCTCAAGCCTAATCCTGATCCAAATAGTTCTGGAGAAACAATGACCATAGGCAGATGGGTTCATAGACTCATGCCCATCATTCAGAGGACACATAGACCAAAACAAATGTTAAAATTCTTCCCATGTCTACATATGTCTGAGACATGAAAATAAAGTCCCATTTCCTTTAAGATGAACCCAAATGCTAGCTCAGTACTAGCCAAAAATTCCAAACATCAGACATAATAGGCTTGGGAGGGACCTGATAAACCTTCTGCATTCAAAGTAAAGCTTGATTCAGCCAAAAGGTCCAATCACAACTTCTCCCCAGAACACTGGGTGGAGATTTGATTTTTCACTTGCAAATTCAAAGTAGCCATTCATGTAGTTCTTCCTGGAGTGAAGAAAAATTTCCAAAGTTGTGTTCATTTGCTGACCACAATAAGCAATGCCTGGATTTTGCTGTTATTGCTAATATATTTTTCTGTTGTTTTTCTTGATATCGTGTTTCTGCTTTTTGTGTAACTTAGGCTTTTCTGTGTCTACCTCAGGTTCTGAATAATGACACAGAGGCTATTTATTTATGAATTAAAGCCTGGGCCTTATGCTAGACTTGTTCCCCAAATAGCTCTAATTCAATTAACCTGATTATACTAGTCTATGTCTGCCAGGTGGCTGGGTAACTCTCTTGAGTTTCATAAGTCTGACTTCTGCATCTTGGCTATTAATCTCCCATGCCCAACTACTTCCCAGAATTCCTTTCTCTTCCGAAAATTCCTACCTTCTACTTCCTGCCTTTGCTAAAGTCCATCAACTTTTTAATAAATTAAACAGAAGGTGAGAGATGGAGTGTTTACAAAATATACAAAATATGATGTAGCAGTATAAATAACAGTACCAAAGTCCAGCCTGTACTCAAATCTCTGCCTCCACAGAAATCAGCATTTGAATAGTACAAATAATATGATACCAGCACTTTTGCATTACTAAATAGTAAATTGAAAGCTGGCTTTAGAATTAATGTTCAAGTAAATAGCCCTTGCTAAAAGAGTTTCCATCAATTCCAAGGGCTTGGGATGCCCATGTTACTTAGTGTGGGAAATTGCAAAAATTAGCAGAATTCTGAGGCCTTGGGATGTAATGTGCTGGATGAATCAAACATCCTCCAAAAAAATGAACACAGAAGAAAAATTGGCATCTGCTTATCTCTTTTCCTGTCTGCATATTATCAGCCACCAAGTTTAGGAAAGGTAGAAGAGAAGGAAGAATGAGGAAAAGCAACATTTGATTAAAAGAAAACAGACTCTGCCACTCTCTTGACTCCTTGACAGTAGAGTTGATTTTTGAAAAGGTTGCTTTATCATCTACAATACATTTCAATACTGTAATTCTTATCAGTATGTGTCATCCATTTCTTTGAGGATCATAATGTATTAAAAATCAGTATACATTGCATTTTGTTCAGGAAGCCATGATTCCTCAAGCTATAGACTCAGAATATGATCACAGAATTTAACATATATGCACACACACACACACACACACACACACTAGCATGTATGGTCCAAGGTATATCTGTACATAAAATATTCTGGAATGCTAATCTGTAATGTTTCTAAAAGTGGGTTTTTTTCTTTCAAACCCGAAGCTAAGTTCATTTATATTCATATAGTTAAAAGATATATTTTAATTCAATTATTCAATGTATAATTTGTAAGTATTTACTGTGCTATAGAACCATTCTACTAATGAATTAGTCACAGCGCTGCTATATAAAAATGAAAGACAACCAGTTAAAGTTAAGCTGCAGGTGAATAGTAAATGTTGCAATGGGGGTACTTGTAGTAAGAATTTGTCTTCACTGTCACAAATTCAAATTTAACTAGATAATTCTTAATTGAGCATAAATTCTTAATTTGTGCTGGCTATATCTGGAAAACTCAAATGGCCAACCATTAAGCTATTTAATCACCTTCCCTTGTGTTTATGTTTTTACAATGTAACTAATTTTTAGGAATACAATGACAGAATGTGGTATCTTTCCATTGAGTTCTGAAAAGCCATTCTTAACTGTAAAATACTTACAACTGTGAGCCGTAAATGTGCTTCTAAGAAACTTCAAAATTTTAAGGCCTGCTCTAGATGCACAAAACCAAAAATCCCTAGATTGAACACCAACAGTTTGCTTCATTTTTGACATATGTATATTCTAGTGGTACAGGCTTTTCCCTTTGTGTTATCTGTTGTAACACAACATTTGTGCCTCCTTCTCCAAATATTTCTGTCAAATGTAACTACCCTCCTTTTATAGGGTAATCTCTTTCCTAAATACTATGTCACTGACTATTAAATAAAAAGTCCAGGGCCTGGTACAGGTTACCACTTTTGGAGGCATTAGTAAGTCGAAACAGTACATTATATTGCTGTTGCTTACAGTTATTCTTCAGAAACTGATGGACAGATAATATTGCTGGAGATAGCACATACTTGAATCATAGACCACTAATCAAGTTGGTACTGACCTGGAAGCTTGAACCTTACTTGTTAATCTGTATAGCACTGAGAGGTACAATGTATGCTACCAGGGGTAAAACACAATCATCAGTCTTACGTGCTGTGAATCCTGTGAACTACAGTAACAGCTGGCATGGCAAGAAAGACCCACTCATGCAATAGTGGCACAAATGTTATGGGAGGAATCAACAACTTTCTGGCTGGATTTAAGGCCCATTCCACAAGATGGGACTCATATCTGGCACTGCTATTGAAGCCAAGAACTTACATCTAAATAGGTCTCAGTCCCTAAGAAAAGACTTAATACTGTTATTCTGTCAACTAGACATAGTATTAAACTGATTTCTAATGACTGAGTTATCCTCATAGAATTATGCATCTCACAAATATCATCAGAGAAACTTCTTTTTTCAGTAGAAAGCAATCAAGACATAAATTCACAACTGGTCAATATTCAAATAGACTGTAGATTGTTAGCCCTATATAAAATGACCCTCCTCTCTCCTTCTCTTTCTGTCTCTGTCTCTCTTTGTCTTTCTGTCTCCATCTGTCTCTGTGTCTCTCTGTCTCTTTCTCCCTGTCTCTCTCAATATGTCTCTCCCTGTCTCTCTCTGTCTCTCCCTGCCTCTCTCTCTGTCTCTTTGTCTCTTTCTGTCTCTCTGTGTGTGTCTCTCTCTCAGACACATGCAGATCTCAAGGTCAGAGATCTCCACAGAAATGGGTAGAAAACAGAATGATAGTAAGATTGTAAGAGCCAGGACTAGTAGATGACTATAGCAAAACATGCTTCTTGGTCACAAGGACAGTTGCACATGACACAGTGATTGTGATAGCATACATAAGATCTCCCCATGATCAAGCCAGACAAAATTCCAGCATGGAGAAATAGTCATGAAGTTTCAACCAGAGTTAGAAGACTATTGATAGTCTAACAGTTGATAACTGTTAGAAGAGGGAGAGCCAACATTTTTTTAATGATGAGGCTCCTAAGAGTCTACATGATTCAGTAGATGACGTTATATCCACATACATACTGGCATTGTTAAGTTAATTCAGTGAGTTAAACAAACAAGCACATAAAATTGAGAGAATGGTTTAATGGGGAATAGGAAGAGGAAGAGAGGGAGTGAGTGGACTTGATCAAAATACTTTATATGAATATAAGGAATTTTCAATAAAATATTTTAAATGAAAAATATAAGCCTCCATATAGTGGTAGGAGGTGGGGGCTTTAAGATATGATTAAGTCATAGACTGAGGCCTTAGTGACAAAGATCATACTCTGGTCATGGGGTCCCAGAGAGGTGCATGTGAAGAAACTATAAAATAGTTAGCCATTAGCTCCTGGCAGATGCCCACCATCATGCTATATCCTAATCTCACATATCTAGTCTACAGACAATGGGAAATATTTCCCACCTATCTATAATCCACCCGGGAACACTGGGAGCTGTTTGATTGGGGCTCTTTTGGGTTAATATTATATGAAAACATCTCCCAAAATATTCTACAGTATTTTCTTATAGCATTTCAGTTAACGGAATGGCCCCTCTGACTTTAGGTACCAAGAAATGTATACTATTCTAGATGTTCTCATGGAGCTGCCCAAGTAGGGTTAAAAATTTTCAGGTCACAGCTGTACTTCCCTCTTTTGGAGAACTATGAAGTCATTCCATACCCATATTTCAATACTCTGCCCCTTCTTCAAGGTCAAGGTTGTTTTCTTACTCTCATTTGCAGTGGGATTTTACCAGGACTGTCAGTATAACAAAGATAGTGACCTTTCCACTTCTCCAAGATTAAAGTTCACAGCCTGAGTGGTGACCAAATGTGTTTGAATAACTCTTTTCAGTCTACTATTTATTTTCCATTGGCAAAACTATTATACATATTATGAAATGATATGTCTTTTGCATGTAAACTGCTGCACTACAAAACAATAGGATTAACCCTTCCTTATCAAAGAATATCCCAGTGTTATTCTAGTTCCAGAAGAATGACTCCATTTTCAAGGATGGTGAGAACTGCAGTGGCCAGGATGGACAATCAACCTAAATGTGAATCACAATAATTACTATTTGTTGAGGTCTCCCCTCTCCATCCCCCTAACTCATCTCAGTCTCTTGTAAGAAGCTTCTTCTCTCAAATTCTATCAGAGGAAATTTTTTTCTTACATTTGTGAGTGAAATCATGCAATCCTTGTCTCTCTGTGTCTGGTTTATTTAGTTTCACATTCTGTCCTTCATATGCCTTCATTGTGTCTCAGATGACAGGATCTCAGTATCCAGGATGTTGAGTTAACCTGAATTCACATCAACAGATGAAGAATATCAGATGAAGAAAATGTTCTGCACATACCAATGCTGTTATCTCTCAAGCTCTTAAAGGGTTCTAGGAGTGCACAGCTCCTGACCACTGTTGGGACCTGTATTCACAGACAATCCAGTTCTGTCACTTGTTACTATTTGTGTCTTAAATGTCCCCAGAAAAGCTTGGGTGTTAAGCTTGGCCCCATCTAATAGTGCTAGAGCTATTGGATGGCAATGAAAATATTAAGACGTAAGGCAAGGCCAAGTTGTAGGAAGTAGGTCATTGGGAGCATGTCTTTGAAGATCACATTAGGACCCCCAAGTGTGAAGTGCCTCTCCTTCCCTTGAGTCCACCAAGCTCCAAGCTCTACCATGCTTCTAATGGATTTACTGTGAGTACAAACTGTTTTATATAATATTAACCCCAAAGAGCTCCATTCAAACAGCTCCCCAGTTGATTTTACAGTGTGAATTTGAATTCTTTTCCTATCACCTCAGTACTTCTTGATTCCATAGTGATACAATCACCTATTTAAGACTTATTTTCAGGTCTACAATTTGGTAAAGTTAAAATTTAAAAAAAATAAATTAAAAATTAATTAAATTTTTAAAAAATTAAAAATTAAATTTATGTCCTGCTACTTTCATCCATTAGTCTGAATCTATAAACCTTTCCTCTCTTCTGTTAATCACAAAGCAGCATCTCCCAGAAGGTAAGCCAGCCAGCAAGCAGTGAGAACATCCAGAAGAATCTTCACCTGTGTTAAGCTATTTCGCTCAAACCTTGGCTCGGTGACTGCTCATTCATCCAAACTAAATTGTCCTATCAAAGAGAAAAACTTTGCCAGTTATAAGAAGAACTTAAATTTTTCTCACCAAGGAATCAGTTTTCAGAATTAAATACCTTCCAAGATAATAACACAACTAAGATGAAGACAATTTTGAATACTTGTGTATATGATAAAATGCATGAAAACACTCAAAGACCCCAGCACTGTGGAGCACAGGTTTTTTTTTTTTTTTTTGCTGATTGCAGGAAAACGTAAACTTATCAGTAATTAAGTGGGTAATATTAGTTCAACAAATGAGACTTGACAGTAATATTTGTTTTTCATCTGTCATGCAAAAGCCTTCCAAATGCCAAGGTGAAAACGTCACTTCAGTTTCCAGGCTCTCATTTCACATTGCACATCATCTTCTTCCAGCTGAGATGTGTGTGATGCACAGTGAATATTCCAAGAAGATAACGACCAACTCATGTGCCTTTAGAATTTGCAGGAGTCTAATTTCTACCTAAATTGATTGAACTTAGGATAGAATCCTGAAGACCCTGAGCAGATGAAAAGTCGCATATGGGAAGGTCCTGCAGAGCTCTTCAAGAGTTATTTAACTTAAAATGCATTGCTTTGGGATTCATTATACCAACTGATAATGCTAATAAAATAGATGACTGCGGAAAGGAAGCTAGCATCGGCAATGCACGTTAGAGACAAAAGTATTTTCTGGTGACCACATTACACACGGCCAACATTGCCTCCAATTGGAGCCTGTAAGTCCAAGAATCAATGTAACTGAACAGTGGGAGACAAATGAAATAATTGCCCACCATTGTTTTATTAAAGATTGGGGCAGCTGGAATCATTGTGAAGCAAATATATCTAGCCCCTGGGAATGGCTGAAGAGCAGCACTCCAAGCGCTAACATAATGGAACTGGAGGAACACATTTTCTTCTTTCAACCACCACATCAATAATGTATTTTACTTTATTCTAACATGGGCCGCTGGGAAAAATCCAAACAAGAGAAATTCCCTGTAAACAATAAAATTCAAAGTGAGGTCAACGTTAGCACCCTCGGCTGGTTGCTGCAGTTGAAATGTTCCCTTTTTTAATCATGGAGAGTTTCTTCCACAGCACAGTGGTCCTGTTAGTTCACAGAAGATGGACTCTGTGTTCTTGCACTTGGATGGTTACCTGCTGTGGAACTGGTGTGATTTCAATGCTAATGCTACTTTTCTGTTGCTGATGGAAAGAAAATGTTGCCCTGTTTTCTTCCATGTATGGTGGTAAGCCAGAAAAAAAAAAATATGAATCAGCACATTTATTTTTTACAATGAGTAGACAGAAGTAAGAATTAAAATGAGGGTCAGTGGTTACACATTGTGAGATTAGGAAAAAGAGTTGAGTCCATGGCTAATATATCAAACATGTGCCATGTTGATGTTCTCGCAATAATTTTATATCCCTGTAAAGATGCCTCCCCAAGTTCTTCTCCTAATAGCAATGTTATTACATTGCCCCGAGAAATTATTAGCATAATTTGGACATCTGTTCAATCCATGACTTCTATGATCTGTCAGACTTGATCTCAGACACCATTGGACATTTAATACTGGATGAAAGAAGCCAGACACCATGTTGTACTGAGAAAGAACATAAACTACAAGTTCAGGGCTTATCTCTGCTGCCAACTAGCTGTGTGATTCCCACTCCTCCAAAAAAGCCACTGGACTGTGTGGGCCTAGTTTCCCCATAAGTAAAATAAAAATCAGAATCATAATTGCCATGAAGAGCTATTAGAATTATTAAATGAGTTAGTATTTATGAGATACTGAGAATAGTACCAGATGACTTTAAAAGTAGCCATTAAAGCAAGTAGCCAGAAGCCAAACTTAATATCCTCCTATGAGGAACTGTGAAATCTCCTACTGCAGCTCTGCTCAACCCCCCCCCCCCCCCCTTATCAGAATTGAGGAATCTTCCAAGCCCATCTAGGCTAGACACATTTCAGGCCATTCAAAGCTTGTTTCTGGGAAGTCCAAAAGCATCTGGTCTCTCAGATCATCCAGTCAAAAATGTTATGTATTTCTGATTTGATAGCCTCTTAACTGTGGCAACTGATGTCCTGCTGAGTGACAATTTTTTTCCATGCACTGATATTCAGCATCAGGATTCAAGGCAGGTGCAGGTGCATACCTGCAGGTGCCAGTGATATCTACCTCGTTGCAGGTTGGGAGTATGGAATGAGTTGCAGAAAGACATGAATTGAAGCCATAGAAAACTAAGACCTACTGAAAACCCCTGTGAAACACCAGGGTAGGATTATATTTGTTATCCCCACCTAAGGCTTCCTGATTCAGAAGGGGTTTTTGAAGGATTACCCCATGAGCTATTTTCAGCTTTGCAAATAGCCTAGTGGAAAACTTGCATTCACTTAAGATAACACTCCCAGGGCTTCTAGAAACATTAAGTTTTGCTGTTTGATTGGTTGTCCTAGCCCAGCTGGAGGAGAGGATACTTTATCTCCTTGGTACAGTGACATAATCAGTGACAACCAGTCTTACCCGGGTGAGGAATTCAGAATACCAATTGCATATGTCATTGGTGGTAAAAGATGAGGGAAACAATTGGAAAATTACCAAAGCAAATGCATTGCTTTTAGAAAAACTTTTCTGAGTACAGAACCCAATGAAGAAAAGAAAGGGATCCCAAATAATAGAGAGATTCAGTCATGGGGTGCTGTTAAGCATCACTCAGTTCTAGATTACCATCTTGTGATTCTTGTGGGCCAGGTAGGACATAGAGAATGAAGATAAGATCAATTAACTTTAGATGAGAGAAGAAAATGTGAACTCTACTAAAGGAGGGAAATATAAAGACTAGCTACAAATGCATATGAAAGAGATAAGACATCAAGAGGTTTTACTTTCTTTCACAGAAAGTTGAGAAGTCACAATAACAAAAGAGAACAGTGGCTTTCCAGGAATAATTACTGCCCTGTTGACATAAAGAATTACTGTGACAGCAGGTACTGAGGAACAGCCAGGAAAGAGAAATGGTCTCCAAGGAACACTGACACCTGGGCCTATAGGAAAGACAAGCCACAGTCAGAGAGAGAAAGACCAGCTAACACCAGAGATAACCTGATGGAGAAAGGGCAAGAACACAAGGAACAGAAACCAAGACTACTTGGCTACATCAGAACCCAGCTTTCCCACCACAGCCAGCCCTGGATACCCCAACACACCAGAAAAGGAAGACTCAGACTTAAACTCACTTATCAAGAGGAGGATAGAAGACTTTAAGAAGGAAATATATAACTCCCTTAAAGAAATAGAAGAGAACACAGGAAAACAACTGGAAACCCTTAAAAAGACACACAGAAATCCCTTAAATTACAGGAAAACACAGTCAATCAAATGAACAAAACAATTCAGGAATTAAAAACAGAAATAGAAACAATAAAGAAATCACAAAGGGAGACAACCCTGGAGTTAAAGAACATAGGAAAGAAATCAAGAGTCATAGATGCAAGCATCACCAACTGAATACAAGAGAAGGAAGAGAGAATCTCAGGTGCGGAAGATACCATAGAAAATGTGGACACAACAATCAAAGAAAACATAAAATGCAAAAAGCTCCTAACCCAAAACATCTAAGATATCCAGGATGCAATGAGAAGACAGAACCTGAAAATAATAGGTATAGAAGAGAGTGAAGACTCCCAACTTAAAGGTCCAGTAAATATCTTGAACAAAATTTCCCTAACCTGAAGAAAGAGATGAACATAAATATAAAAGAAGCCTACAGAACTCCAAATAGACTGGACCAGAAAAGAAATTCCTCCTGTCACATTATAGTCAAAACACCAAATACATAAAACAAGGAAAGAATATTAAAAGCAGTAAGGGAAAAAGGGCAAGTAACATATAAAGGCAGACCAATCACAATTACACCAGACTTCTCAACAGAGACAATGAAAGCTAGAAGATCCTGAGCAGATCTCATACAGACTCTAAGAGAAAACAAATGCCAGCCCAGGCTGCTATACCCAGCAAAACTCTCAATAATCATAGATGGTGAAACCAAAATATTCTACGACAAATCCAAATTTGCACAGTGTGTTTCCACAAACCCAACCCTACAAAGAAGAATACATGGAAAATGCTATCTCAGGGAGGGAAACTACACACAAGAAAAAGCAAGAAAGTAATCTTTCAACAAACCCAAAAGAAGATAGCCACATAAACAACATCAAAAATAACAGGAAAGAACAATCACTATTCTTTAATATCTCTTAACATCAATGATCTCAACTCCCCAATAAAAAGACATAGACTAACAGACTGGATCCATAAACAGGACCCAGCATTTTGCTGCATCCAGGAAACGCACCTCCATGTTAAAGACAAAAACTACCTCTGAGTAAAGGGCTGGAAAACAATTTTCCAAGCAAAAGGCCCCAAGAAACAGGCTAGAGTAGCCATTCTAATATCAGATAAAATTGACTTTCAACCAAAAGTCATCAAAAAAGATAAAGAAGGACACTTCATACTCATCAAAGGAAAAATCTACCAAGAAGAACTCTCAATTCTGAACATTTATGCCCCAAATGCAAGAGCTCCCACATTCACAAAAGATACTCTACTAAAGCTCAAAGTACAGCACCTCACACAATAATAGTGGGAGAATTCAACATCCCACTATCAACAATGGACAGATCTTGGAAACATAAACTAAACAGAGACACAGTGAAACTAACAAATGCTATGAATCAAATGGATTTAACAGATAATCTATAGAACATTTCATTCTACATCAAAAGAATACACCTTCTTCTCAGCACTTCATGGTACCTTCTCCAAAACTGATCATATAACTGGTCACAAAACAAACCTCAACAGATATAAGAAGATTGAAATAATCCCATGCTGCCTATCAGATCACTACGGATTAAGGTTGGTCTTCAATGGCAACAACAACGACGCAAAGCCCACATGCACATGGAAGCTGAACAATGCTCTGCTCAATAATAACACAGTCAAGGAAGAAATAAAGAAGGAAGTTAAAGACCTCCTAGAATTTAATGAAAATGAAAGTACAACTTACACAATCCTATGGGACACAATGAAAGCAGTGTTAAAAGGAAAACTCATAGCTCTGAATGTCTCCAAAAAGAAACTGGAGGGAGCATATACTAACAGCTTAACAGCACACCTGAAAGTTCTAGAACAAGAAGAAGCTAATACACCCAAAAGGAGTAAAAGGCAGGAAATAATCAAATTAAGGGCTGAAATCAACCAAGTGGAAACTAAAAGAACTATACAAAGAATCAACAAAACCAGTATCTGGTTCTTTGAGAAAATCAACAAGATGGATAAACCCTTAGCCAGACTAACCAGAGGGCACAAAGACAGTGTGCAAATTAATAAAATTAGAGATGAAAATGGAGATATAACAACAGACTCTGAGGAAACTAAAAATATTATTAGATCCTACTACAAAAGCCTATATGCAACAAAATTGGAAAATCTGGGGGAAATGGACAAGTTTCTAGACAGATATCAATTACCAAAGTTAAATCAGGATCAGATAAACCATCTAAACAGTCCCATAACCCTTAAAGAAATAGAAGCAGTCATTAAAAGTCTCCCAACCAAAAAAAGCCCAGGACCAGATGGGTTCACTGCAGAATTCTATCAGACCTTCAAAGAAGACCAAATACCAATACTCTTCAAGCTATTCAATAAAATAGAAACAGAAGGAACACTACTCAATTTATTCTATGAGGCCACTGTTACACTGATACCAAAATCCCACAAAGACCCAACAATAAAAGAAAACTTCAGAACAGTTTCCCTTATGAATATCGATGCAAAAATACTCAATAAAATTCTTGCAAACCGAATCCAAGAACACATCACAACAATCATTCACCATGATCAAGTAGGCTTCATCCCAGGGATGCAGGGATGGTTCAATACCTGGAAATCCATCAATGTAATCCACTACATAAACAAACTCAAAGAAAAGAAAACACACGGTCATATCGTTAAATGCTGAAAAAGCATTTGACAAAATTCAACATCCCTTCATGATAAAAGTCTTGGAAAGATCAGGAATTCAAGGAGCATACCTAAATTTAGTAAAAGCAATATACAGCAAACCAGTAGCTAACATCAAATTAAATGGAGAGAAACTCGAAGCACTCCCACTAAAATCAGAGACTAGACAAGGGTGCCCTCTCTCTCCCTATCTATTCAATATAGTACTTAAATTTCTAGCTAAAGCAATCAGACAACAAAAGGAAGTCAAAGGGATACAAATTGGAAAGAAAGAAATCAAAATATCACTATCTGCAGATGATATGATGGTATACTTAAGTGACCCAAAAAACTCCACCAGAGATCTGTTAGAGCTGATAAACAACTTCAGCAAAGTGGCTGGATACAAAATTAACTCAAGCAAATCAGTAGCCTTCTGATACTCGAAGGATAAACAGGCTGAGAAAGAAATTAGGGAATGACACCCTTCACAATTGTCACAAACAATATAAAATATCTTGGTGTGACTCTAACCAAACAAGTGAAAGATCTGTATGACAAGAACTTCAAGTCTCTGAAGAAATAAATTGAAGAAGACTTCAGAAGATGGAAAGATCTCCCATGCTCATGGATTGGCAGGATTAATATAGTTAAAATGGCCATCCTGCCGAAAGCAATCTACAGAATCAATGCAATCCCCATCAAAATCTCACCTCAATTCTTCATAGACTTAGAAAGAGCAATTCTCAAATTCATATGGAATAACAAAAAAAACCAGGATAGCAAAAACTATTCTCAACAATAAAAGGACTTCTGGGGGAATCAGACTCCCGGATTTCAAGCTGTACTACAGAGCAGTAGTGATAAAAACTGCATGGTATTGTTACAGTGAGAGGCAGGTAGATCAATGGAATAGAATCCACGACCCAGAATTGAACCCATACACTTGTGGTCACTTGATCTTTGACAAAGGAGCTAAAACCATACAGTGGAAAAAAGACAGCATCTTCAACAAATGGTGCTGGTTCAACTGGCAGTCTACATGTAGAAGATTGCGAATTGATCCATTCCTATCTCCCTGTACAATGTTCAAGTCCAAGTGGATCAAGGACCTCCACATAAAACCAGATACACTGAATCTAATAGAAGAGAAAGTGGGGAAAAGTCTCAAACACATGGGCACAGGGGAAAAGTTCTTGAACAGAACACCAATGGCTTGTGCTCTAAGATCAAGAATCGACAGACGGGACCTCATAAAATTACAAAGCTTCTGTAAGGCAAAGGACACTGTCAATAGGACAAAACGGCAACCTACAGATTGGGAAAAGATCTTTACCAATCCTATATTTGGTAGAGGGCTAATATCCATTGTATACAAAGAACTCAAGAAGCTAGACTCCAGAGATTCAAATAACCCTACCAAAAAATGGGGAAGTGAGCTAAACAGAGAATTCTCAGCTGAGGAAACTCGAATGGCCGAGAAGCACCTAAAGAAATGTTCAACATCCTTAGTCTTCAGGGAAATGCAAATCAAAACAACCCTGAGATTCCACCTCACACCAGTCAGAATGGCTAAGACCAAAAGCTCAGGTGACAGCAGAAGTTGGCAAGGATGTGGAGAAAGAGGAACACTCCTCCATTGCTGGTGGGAATGCAAGTTGATACAACCTCTCTGGAAATCAGTTTGGTGGACCCTCAGAAAAATGAACATAATATTACCTGAGGATCCAGCTATTCCACTCCTGGGCATATACCCAGAAGATGCTCCAACATGTAATAAAGACACATGTTCCGCTATGTTCGTAGTAGTCATATTTATAATAGCCAGAAGCTGGAATCAACCCAGATGTCCCTCCACAGAAGAATGGATACAGAAAATGTGGTACATTTACACAATGGAATACTACTCAGCAATTAAAAACAATGACTTCAAGAAATTTGCAGACAAATGGATGGATCTTGAAAATATCATCCTGAGTGAGTTAACACAGTCACAAAAGAATGAACATGGTATGTACTCTCACTGCTAAGTGGTTATTAGCCCAAGAGTTCGAAATACCCAAGAGTCATTTCACAGCAACAGTAGGGCAGAGTGGGAGGTCCCAGATGGAGGACTTGGAGAAGGGACTGAAGGAGCTGAGGGTGTTTGCATCCCCAGAAAGGCAGCAACAGTGGCAACTGGCCTGACCCCCTGATACTCTTGGAGACTGATCCACCAACCAAAGAATACACATGGAGTGACCCATGGTACTGGCCACATACGTGGCAGAGGAGGGTCTTGTTAGACATCAGGGGGAGGAAATGCCTTTGGGCCTGAGGGTATTAGATCCCCCAGGATAAGAGAATGCCAAGGAGGGAAGATAAGAGTAGGTGGGTAGGTGGGTGAGGGAATACCCAATAGAGGCAGGGGAGGGGGGAGGGAATAGGGAGGTTCCAAAGGGGAGATCTGGAAAGGGGAAAGCATTTGAAATGTAAATAAAGTAGAAAAAAAAGAAGAAGAAGAATTACTGTGACTAAGTTATTGATATGAGCTGAGAACTAAAAGGAATGCTTGTATCAGAAAAACAAGCAAGTACCTACTTCTCAGGCTTGGGTTGAAAAACATCATTAATGGTAAGGGAGTATAAAAATGAAAATACTATGTGTACAAGACATTGGGGAAGATAGGAGAGAAGCCCAGAGGAATAGAAGAATGAATAGAAATATGCAGCAGAGAGGAGTAGGGAATTGAGATAACCACAAAAAGTCCCAGACACCAGAGATGTGGGAGGCTCCCAGGACACAATGAGGATGGCATTAGCTGAAATACTAAACAGTGAAGAGATATAAACTGAACAGACCACCTCCATTACATAGGCACCCCACCCCCAGTTGAGGTAGAGGGCCATCCACCCATCTCAAAATTTGTAACCCAGAACTGTTCCTGTCCAAAGGAAATGCAGGGACAAAAAAAATATATAGCAGACTGAAGGACAGGCCGTACAGAGACCCCTCCACCTTAGGATTCATCCCATGCACAGACACTAAACCCTGAAACTATTGATGATGCTAGGATGTGCTTGCAGACAGAAGCTTGGCATGGCTGTCCTATGAGAGGCTCTGCCAGCACCTGACTGGGAAAGATACAGATGCTTGCAGCCAACCACTGGACTGAGCCTGGAACTCCAATGGGGGAGTTAGAAGGACTAAGGGAGCTGAAGGGAATTGCAACCCCATAGGAAGAACAACAGTTTCAACTGACTGGCCCCCTTGGAGCTTCCAAGGACTGAACCACCAAACAAAGAGAATAAATGGGCTGGTCCATGGCTCCTGCTGTATATGTAGTAGAGGACTGCCTTGTCTGTCCTCAGTGGGAGGAGATGCATTTGGTTCTGTGGAAGCTTGATGCCTCAGGGAAGGGGGAATGCTAGAAGGGTGAGGTGGGAGTGGGAGGGTATCACCCACTTAGAGGGGAAGGGCAGGAGGATAGGATGGGGGCTCATGAGTGAGGACCGGAAGGGGGACAACATTTAAAATGCAAATAAATAAAATAATTAATAAAAAGGGGAAAAGAATAAGATGAAATCTACACTATTAAATTAGCTAAATGGCAAATTCAACTCTAATTCTCATCTGTAAGACTCCCACCTATGTGTGTCCTCAAATACAACAACAACAACAAAAACCAGGGGCATCCAGAGAATGAAGAGCAACACCAAACTTCAATGATATATTGTGAGGGTCAAAACAAAACTGGAGAGATCATACTCAATGTGAGATTTGAGCAGAAAGATTGAACCTACTCACCCAGGAGAAAATGTACTCTGTATAAATTGATAACATTAATGTGTCAAAATCATGAAGTGCAGAGTACTTGTAAAGTTATAAGAACAACATTTGGGGATTCACTTAGACTCTTGTAACTCATGTTTCTTCCATTTGGAGTCCAGAACTTCTATGTTAGCCATAAAAGGAAAGGAGAGTAACTAAATGAGTAATATATTCCAGAACACAGTATTTCTAGCACTTCACTAGCTAGAAAAAAATAACAGCAAACAAACTCAGGAATAGAATACAGCTTAATGCCATGCAACAGTTTCTGCAATGATGCAAATAATCTCCTTCTGCATTACAGAAAACGGTGAACACTCAACATGTGTCTAAAACATTTATGGCTTTGGCATATTGATCAATGGAATCTAATTGAAGACCCAGATGTAAATTCATGCACCTTTGGACACTTGTTATTGATAAAAAGTCCAGAAATTCACACTGAAAGAAAGACAGCATCTTCAACAAAGGGTGATGGTTAAACTGGATATCTGCATGTAGAAGAATACAAATAGATTCATATTTACCATCCTGCACAAAAGACAAGTCCAAGTGAATCAAAGACTTCAACATAAAATTAGATACACTGAACATGATAGAAGAAAAAGTGGAGAATAGCTTTAGATGCATTGGCAGAGGAGAAAACTTTCTAAACAGAACACTGAAAATGCAGGCACTAAGATTAATGACTAATTAATGTGACTTCATGAAATAGAATAGCTTCTGTAAGGCAAAGGACACCATTGAGCAGACAAAGAGGCAACCTACAGAGTGGAAAAGGATTTTTACCAACTCCACATCTCATAGAGGTCTAATATCCAAAATATATACTTAAAAACTCAAGATAAACTCAAACTAAATGTAAAAAAATAACTTGATTTTTAAAATGAGGTACATATCTAAATAAATAATTCTCAATAGGGAAATATCAAATGGCTGAAAAGCACTTAAAGAGTTATTCAACATCCATAGCTATCAGGAAAATACAGACCAAAAGTATTTTAAGATTTCATCTTACACCTGACAGGATTGCTAAGATTAGTTACACAAGTGACAGGTCATGCTGGTGAGATTTAAAAAAAGAGGAACAGTCCTCCATTTATGTTTGGAGTGCAAACTTGTACAGACACTATAAAAATCAATATGGTGATTCCTCAGGAAACTGGAAATCAATCTACAAAATTCAGCTATAAAACTCTTGGGCATATACCCAAAGGACATCCCATCCTACCACAATGTCACTTGCTCATCTATGTTCTCTGTGACTCTATTCATAATAGGCAGAAACTAGAAACAACCTAGATGTCTCTCAACAGAACAGATAAAGAAAATATTGTTCTTTTACACAATGGAGTATTACTCAGCTGTTAAAAAATGCCATCATAACTAAGGATGTTGAACATTTCTTTAGGTGCTTCTCAGCTCTTCAAGTTTCCTCAGTTGAGAATTCTCTGTTTAGCTCTGGAACCCTTTTTTGGTGGGGTTATTTGGTTCTCTGGAGTCTAACTTCTTGAGTTCTTTGTATATATTGGATATATATGTCTTTCAGACATAGGATTAATAAAGATCTTTTCCCACTCTGTTGATTGCTGTTTTGTCCTACTGACAGTGTCCTTTGCCTTACAGAAGCTTTGCAATTTTATGAGGTCCCATTTGTCTATTCTTGATCTTAGAGCATAAGCCATTGGTGTTCTGTTCAGGAACTTTTCCCCTCTGCCCATGTGTTGTGATCAGGGAAATGTAAATCAAAACAACCCTGAGATTCCAGCTCACACCAGTCAGAATGGCTAAGATCAAATACGCAGGTGACAGCAGATGCTGGCGAGGATGTGGAGAAAGAGGAATACCCCTCCATTGCTGGTGGGATTGCAAGCTGGTAAAACCACTCTCAAAATCAGTTTGATGGATTCTTAGAAAATTGAACATAGTACTACCTGAGGACCCAGCTATACCACTCCTGCAAATATAACCAAAAGATGCTCCAACATGTAATAAAGACATGTGCTCCACTATGTTCATAGCAGCCATATTTGTAATAGCCAGAAGCTAGAAACAACCCAGATGTCCCTCAACAGAGGAATGGATACAGAAAATGTGGTACATTTACACAATGGAATACTACTCAGCTATTAAAAGCAATGAATTCATGAAATTCGCAGGCAACTGGATGGAAGTTGAAAATATCATCCTGAGTGAGGTAACTCAGTCACAGAAGAACAAACACGATATGTACTCACTCATAAGTGGATAACTGCCCAAAAGTTTGGAATACCCGTGAATCAATTCACAGCAACTGTTGGACTAAGCGTTGGGTCCCAGATGGAGGAGTTAGAGAAGGGACTGAAGGAGCTGAGGGAGTTTCCAGCTCCATGGAGGGAGCAACAGTGTCAACTGGCCAGACACCCCGGTTTTCCCGGAGACTGGACCATCAACCAAAGAATGCACATGGAGAGACCCATGGTGCTGGCCACATATGTGGCAGAGGAGGCCCTTGTTGGCCATTAGTGGGAGGAGAGGCCCTTGGGTCTGAGGGTGTTTGATGCCCTAGTAGAGGAGAATGCCAAGGAGGGAAGTGGGTGGGTAGGAGAATACCCTCACAGAGGGAGGGGGAGAAGGGATGGGATAGATGGTTCCAAAAGGGAGACCTGGAAAGGGGAAAGCATTTGAAATGTAAATAAAGTATCAAAAAAAAAATGCCATCGTGAAATTTTCAGACAAATGGATACAACTAGAAAAAAAAAACTTCCTAATTGAGGAAACCCAAAAGGGAAAAAAATCAAATATGGTATTTATTTACTTAGAAGTGGATATTAGCTGATAAGTAAATAACAATCAATCTACAATCTGTAGACCCAGAGAGCTTACATAAAAGGAAGATACGGGGTATGGGATGGGAGACAGTAACTCATGTACCTCCCTCAGAAGGTGAAATAGAATAAATTTTATAGGTGGGTTGGGGTCTGGTGAGGAGAGGAGTGGGAAGGATGGGAAGGATGAAGGGAGAGAATGTGGAGAGAGACAGATGGAACTGGGTATATTGGGAAGAGGTGGAAACCTAGTACAGTGGAAACTTCCTGGAATTTATGAGGATAACCCTAGTGAGGACTCCTAATAATAGAGGAAACAGAGTCTGAACTGGCCATCTTTCATAGCATGCAAGGCTTCCAGTGGTATGACTTGGTTACATTCCTTTGAGTTGTTTGCCAAGGTGGTCCTGTGGAGATCCTTAAACAACGCAGGCTTCCACTAGGACAAAATGTTACTCTCAAAACTGAAACAAGACCCTGTTAAGGACAACATCCAAATAGCTCATTGAATGTAGAGAGTCCAAGATGAGGTGGGCATGGAGTCCTCACCTCTATGTTCTAGTCTCTTTGGAATGCTTAAATTTCTGTCTCAAATAAGGAGATACTTGATTTGAAAAAATTATTTGAGTGGACAGTAGTGAAAGTTGTTACAATAAGAAGAAAGCTATTCAAAATTTGGATTTTTAGTTTGATATTTTTTTCCAAATCAACATTCCATAGATGTAAAGAAGTTATACTAATTATATGGTATATTCATATTTTCTCAAAAAGTATATATTTGATAAATCTTTTTCTATGCTGTTAGCAGCATACAAATCATTTTTTCAAGTAAATTCTCTCTTTACTGGGGACTGAAATCAGAAAGTCGTTGAAAAGGCACCAGGCATTGTGAGTGAAGTGCTCACCCAGTCTTTTAGAAATAAAATGGGTGTTTCTGTAAGGATGTAATTACATATTTCTAAAATTGGTCTTCTATACCTCTCATAGGAAATAAAACATCTTTAAAACAAAGAAATTTTGCCATCAGCTCATCTAAAGTATATAGTGCTCACCCCTTTACAGCCACAATGCAGTATATGTTCATAAATTATTAGTGATGTGTTTTTTCATTAAAACTTGATTATACAAATGACAATCTCACTTCGTAAATTAATGTTTCCTGACATCCTGAAGCCAGTGCTAGAAGGGAACAAGCAGAGCCAGATATAAAGAAAGTTAAACAGTAAAACCCACATATGCTTGGCTCGGTGGTCTTAAGATTTTTGATTACCTTCTCTTTCTCATGCCTGACAGCAATCAAAACCTATTCAGTAGAAATGATTCGTTGTGCTGATTTTACAAATGTGGGAAATCACCTGAACTGGATGCTTACTTTTCTATCTACCAGCACATTTCACATTGTTTCTGTGTAGAATGAAATCACTTCTAATGAGGTGGTTCCAAAAAACACCCAAAAAGTTAGATAATATCTCTAACGAGTACTGTCCAGTGCTGCTAAACCCTGCATAAAAGAAGTGGATTATAGCTCAGGAGCAGAGACTTTTTGTAGCATATACAAAGTCCTCACTTCTATACAGCATGCATGAAGACCTCCCCAGAAAAACATGAAACACACACGCACACGCACACGCACACAAACAAATAGTCCTACTTAAAAGTGAGGTACATTTTAAATTTGCACTAAGAACTAAACAGAGAGTTCTCACAAGATGAAACACAAATGGTTAAGAAAGACTTAAAGATATGTTCAATATCCTTAGCCATCAGGGAAATGCAATCAAAATTGCTTTGAGATTTCATTTTACAGCCATCATAATGGCCAAGATCGATACGAAAAATTGACAGAATATGTTGACGAAGTGTAAACTGGTACAGCCCTATGAAAAGTAATATGGAGGTTCCTCAAAAGCTGAAAATGGATGTATCACAGACCCAGCTATACTGCTGTTGGAAATATAGCTGAAAGATTCTACATTCTACTATAGAGGTACTGCTCATCTCTCTTCATTCCTGCTCTGTTAGTTGTAGCACAAATTGGAAATGACTCTCAAAAAACCAAAAAAGAACAAAAAAACAAAAAACAAAAACAAAAAAACAAGTTGGAAATGACCTAGATGTCCACCAATTGATGAATGAACAATGAAAATGTAGTACACAGTAGAGTATTATTCTGCTGCCATGAAATTTTTGGGCAAATGTAAAGAGCTAGAAACAATTTGCTGAGTGAGATAACCCAGAGCCCTAAAGAAAATATACATATGTAATATAGATAGATGATAGATAGATAGATAGATAGATAGATAGATAGATATACAGACATAGATATATTTTATAGATATATAATTAATGACATAGGCTAGTTAGTAAGGGACCAGGGATAAGGACGGAAGGAGAAATAGAACATAATATTATAAACAGATAAAGGGGAAACTAGAATATAAGCCTTAAATATGATGTGAATGAGAGTGTAGGGTAAAAGAGGAAATATGGAGAGGGACAACTAGCAATAAACAAAACCTACTGCTGTAGATGCTTCTTAAATTACATGAATGTATGAAAGGAGTTTAAATATGGTTACCCAACATAAGCAGACCATGCCCCAATGAGATATTTCATGATACCAAGTAAAACCTTCAACATCAGGAGTGGGTTGTATCTTATTGTTGACCAAAGGGGTCCCATAAACCTCATAGGATATTGCCAAGACTCTCCATAATCTGATGGGAAGAACTTATTGCTGAAGAGTTGTCATCAAACATGGAAAAATCAAGCTGGTTCCCAGCTAGAAAATTCACCTCTATTGAAAACCCCTCATGGGACTAGAAGGTACTGTGCATGCCACCAGAGAAGAAAAGTAATCATTAGTATCAGCCAGCTCTCAACTGTACTGCTAACAACAAAGATGCCTGTAAGTGCAATTTGTGGCATATATGCTATGGGAGTAACCAACTACTTCTTGATTTAAGGCCATCACATGAGATGGAACCCAAACTTGAAAAATGTTATTCATTCAACATGCATATTCATATTATTTTTAAATACATGCAAAGCATAGGCTTAGCGTTGAATGTAAGTGGTTTCTAAATCCTACCCAGCCCTTAGTCATATTTACACTAATAATGGAAAATTTACTCCTATAATGTCAGTAATATATTTGACATTTCAAATAGAATGATCATTATTCTTATACATATTAAAAGTTTCAAAAAATAATAGTGCTGTTGATTATGCCTGAGCTACAGACTCTGTCCCTTTTGGGAAGGCACATTTCTACCTTTACCTGTACCACAATTAACAACAATCCATTGAATGCTAGTTTATGTTCAAATCTACCTTTCCCAACATCATAGGTGTATTAGTTTTTCTTTTTCCTTCTATTTCTGTGATACACCATGATCAAAAGAAACTTATGGCAGAAAATTTCTTTTGTCTTATGGCTCCAGAAGCATAATAGTCCATTGTGGCAGAAAGCTGCAACAGCAATCAGTAGGTATAGTGTCAGGGCAAAGAGCTAAAAGCCCACGCCTTCAAAGGCAGTGATGAGGAAGAGACAGCAAAATCTGAAAGGGTTGGTATGAGCCTTTGAACTGTCAAAGTCCAGCTCCAGTGAAACCTTTCCTCCAGCAAGGACTTGCACCTAAACTTTCCTAAACAATGGCATCAACTGGAGACAACTGTTCAAATCCTGGATCCTATGAAGGCTAGTTCTCAATCAAACTAGCACAATATGTCTCACGGCTTCCTAGCCTTGTCTTTTTTGTATTTCTAAACAAGCATTAGCAACTTCTAGAATGAGGACTGCTTCAGAGATTCCTCACAGAGGAAAGAGATTTGTATTAAAATAAGTCTGATCTAGCCAAGAGACAGCCAGTTTCCCCACTACATTTATGTAACATCTTCCCCAATCCACACTGACCTTGTTCAACCAAAACTGTAAAGTATGTTTAGGTAAGCAACCTTATGGAAATTGGATATAATATCTTCATTATGAGTCATAGTTAATACAAGAGGTTTTTTTTTTCAATCATCAGATATTTAAACCTATCTAAAGCCATTCTCAAAAATTAACATTCTTATTTTCACTTATCATGAGGAAAATTAATCAAGTTATCCATGAAAAACACAACAGGTTGTACCAAACTACACACAACCTCCAAACTCCATGTGGTTCTTTCAGAAACTCCAAATGGTTGTCATTTTTGCTTCTTGTCACCTCCTGAAACACTATGGTAATGGATGAGCCTCTGTCTGCACTTGCTGGAGGAGGTCCCCCACCAGCCAGTCCTCCAAAGTGGAAATGACAAACACCACTGCTGGAGAAGTATTGCCAGGGTTCCCCAGGAAACAGGCTTTCTTGAAAATTTTTAGTAGATCTGGATGTTAGGACTGACATAGACAAGAACATAAAGGATAACAGGTTTGACAGAAGGAGTAGTTGAACAGAAAACCAAACCATACAAATTCTAGAGCAAACCCACAGGGGCATTTGAAGTCAGGCTGTCTTTTCTACATTGTCACTGAAATTTAGACATGAGTGCAGCTTCAGTGACTTTGTCTTTTTGTTATGGGCAGTGAATTATCCCCAAGAGATGTGGGCATCACCTTGTTTGAGGCACTCTCCTATTATAAACTGGAAAGTAACAGGATGGGTGAAGATCATGGAACTGGCATGGTTTATTTACATTTATAAGGAGAATTCCAAAACTGTTGAAAATCACTTTGGTGAGGAAAAGGAATCAAGTGGATTACTCTGGAGATAATTACTTTCTATATAAACTACATAAAAGGAGATAACTGAACTACTCTATATAAGGATACTTGTTTGGACAAGACAGTGCTGTAGACGCTAGTGAAAAAGCACGCTATATACTTAAATGTAGAGACATCATGATTTATTCATTAGTTGAGTATAAGGTATGAAAGACAAAGAGCAAGTCATTGATCACATGGAAGAGCAGACGTGGTGAAGGAGAATCAAGAACCCAGTCTGCTTAACTGTAAGTGGTGCTTGAGTACTTAGTTTTGAAAAGGAGATGAAAATGTACTTTTTATTGAGGATTTATTTCTTTACATATAAAGCTTATTCTAAAGGCAAACCTATCATACTGAGTTGACTCTCCCATAACGGAAGTCCACACAATGGGATTGACCAAAGCTGTTTACACAACACTGCATTCAATTATTTAATCCATAAAATTTCACTAATATTTGTGTTTAGAACTATCTGATCTTAATCAAACAGTAAGTCTTAGCTCTCTTGTGATTTTTGCTAGTAGCATGGCCACTTGGGTCTTCAGTTTAGAGAAAAAAAAATAACATGAGAATAAAATTCCCACATATCGAAGCCAAAATATTTTAAGGAGTAAGTTGACCAAAATCACAAACCAATTTCAAACAAAAACACCCAATTTCGCATGCAGAGGAAAAAAAAACAAAATAAAATAGAGCAATCAACCATTGTTCATCAAGTGATTGTCATTAACATTTTAATTACCAGACTGACTACCAACATGTGAACTGAAGGTTAGACAGAGGATGGCCTACTCATAAACAAATCATTAATCAATATTGCTTATAATTTGAATATAACCAACAATTCCATTTGAATATAACCAACAATTGTGTGTGTGACATGCATTGAGTTCTTTTTACTTTATTACATTTCTTTTTTCTTTTTCTCCTTTTTGTTTTTGTTTTTTCTTATAAAGGACAACATTTAATTAGGGCTGTCTTACAGGTTCAGAAGTTTAGTCCATTATCATCAAGGTGGGAACATGGCAGCATCCAGGCAGGCATGGTGCAGGCAGAGCTGAGAGTTCTACAATCTGAAGGCTGCTAGTAGAAGACTGGCTGCCAGGCAGCTAGCACTAGGGTATTAAAGCCATTCCCAGGGACACACCTACTCCAGCAAGGCCACACCTAAGTGTCTTTTTTGTTTTTTTAAGACATGGTTTTTCTGTGTGACTTTGGCTGTTCTGGAACTCACCATGTATATCAGGCTGGCATCAATAAAGTTTTCTAGATGCTAAAAAAAAAAAAGCCCAATTTGGTAGCATTAAATTCTGAGATGTAATCCAATATTTTTTCTCTTTCATCGAAAGTATATAGTTTTTTCATACAATATATTGTGATTATGGTCTCTCCTCCCCTTACTTCTCCCAGTTCCTCCCTACTTCCCCTCCCATCTGGACCACTCCCTTTCTGTCTCTCATTAGAAAATAAAGTCATCTAAAAACTAATAATATAGTATAACATAATTAATGTAATATAATAAATATAATGCTAAAGTAAAAATATTGAAGTAGGACTGTACTAGCTGTTTTTGTGTCAACTTGACACAAGCTGGAGTTATCACAGAGAAAGAAGCTTCAAGTGAGGAAATGCGTCCATGAGATCCAGCTGTAAGGCATTTTCTCAATGACTGATCAAGAGGGGTGGGACCCTTGTAGGTGGTAGCATCTGTGGACTGGTAGTCTTGGGCTCTATAAGAAAGCCAGCTGAGCAAGCCAGGAGAAGCAAGCAAGCAAGCCAGTAAGAAACATCCCTCCATGGCCTCTGCATCAGCTCCTGCTTCCCGACCTGCTTGAGTTCCAGTCCTAACTTCCTTTAGTGAGGAACAGCAATGTGGAAGAGTAAGCTGAATAAACCCTTTCTTCTAAAACTTGCTTCTTGGTCATGATGTTTGTGCAGGAATAGAAACCCTGACTAAGACAAGAACAAAACACATAAACAGGAGGTAAAGAGCCCAAGAAATGGCACAGGAAACAGATACAGATGCAGAGAGCCACTTGTTCACACTCAGAAATCCCATAAATACATAAAACCAGATGTCCTATTAAAGATCAGGCAGGGATGTTTGTACCCCTAGGAGGATCAAGTATAGAGTTTAGCACCACTTGCCTTACTTACCTCTATGAAAGCAACAGGGCTTACAAACGACTGTTCATTCTTATTAGGAGTTGAAGGAATGAATATTGGGCATATCTTTACTCCTGCCAGTGGTGGGACAAAAGGGCATCACAAGTCAAGTATAAAGGTCATGCTAAAAGTCACAAAGGAGGCTATCAGGTGAATACAATGGCTCTTGGGCATGGGCCTTCTGACCCTAAAATATAGTAAGCTGAACCCTGGAAACTAGGTCAGAACTGTAGTCAAGGTTAAGAATTCTTCAATTCCCTTTGTAGTAATTCATCACACGCCTTTACATTCTAGTGGTACAATTATGTTAAACTCTCCAAATTGAAGATAAATAAAACTTATGTGTAAATCTAAGCAGGAAATCTATAATAGTGTTCCAAAATTGAATTCACACCAAGTGATGACACCAACATAGCAGCATGACAGATTTTCCACAATCCACTTTTCCTTCCTCCTGATGACCCATGAATCAAACTGTCACATTAATAACAACCTTAGTTCCACAGATTCTGGCTCTTCACCTGTGTGACATGAAAACTCATTTCTAAAACTTTCTCTCTGAGTATTTCTCCACATTAGTTGTCTGCCCCTCAATAAATGTTGAGTTCTGCACTTTCTGTCCACTACTTACTGTCTCTGCTGCAATGGCTACTTCAGGCTTTGTTATGACACAACCATGTGTGCTCAACCTTCCAAGAATAATATTTGCCTGCCTATATGGCATAAGGAAAAGTAGCAGAACTGCTTAGAATTGATGGATGGGGACTTTGGGAGTGAGAACCATTGGGCCTGCTACACTTCATACACAGTTGCAATCCACCAAGGGGAGGGAAGTGCAAAGTGCTGGTCTTTAGTGAAAACTTTTCTACATGGAAACACAGAGCAAAGAAGGGAGGAGCCTGCATCTCACCTTCCTGAAGTGTCCAACCCTGGCCTTGGAAATGCCCTTCCTATCTATGGCAGCTTGGTCTGAAACCCTCCTTGGGATGGCTTAGGAATGAAGAAAGGGCAGACATGGACACACATATAGAAAAGGTATGTAGGTCTGGGACCAAGTGTGTGTGTGTACACTCTAATGGAATGATACCAACTACGCCATGTGGAGACTCAGTGTGTTATTAGGTAAGGCACAGTGGAAGGAATTAGCTATTCTTACAGGAGGTCTCTCTAGGGGACCAGTCTCAGGGTGTAAACAAAAGGGAGAATGAAACTGCTATGCCTAGATTTTCTACACACTGGTTGGTCTCAATCTTCTATGCTCTCCACATTGAATAAAGACACTTGATAGAATTTCTGATTATTCTGAGCCTTTTCATTAAAAAAAAAATCAATAACCAAATTTACCACACCTTTTAAACAGTGGCCTGAAAAGTCATACTAAATACAGCTATGCAGTATTAACTGAAAACTCAGGATACTGGAAAGAGACCTTACATTCTGTGATCAGTATGTCTCTTAGGCTGACCTTGACCAAAGTTTACAGAGAAGAAAGTTCAACTGGGGAAACTGGTGACAGAAACTTTATTTTTAAACTCATAAATAAATTTCCACAACAATATGTGGGTCTATAGAGTAGTAAGACCTTAGTGAGACTGATTTTTAGTGGTTCAGCACCAGCACCAGGGTGCTAATGTTACAGATTAATTGAAATGTGACTGTTTCATGTATGATCACGTACATGTGCAGAACAGAGACCAACCAACTTTAGGTGACATTCTTTAGGAACTATATTCACCTTAATTTTGAGACAGGGATTCACACTGCAACCTGAGACTCACTATTTCAGCTAAATTAAGTAGCCAGTGAGGCTACAGCATCCTGCTATCCTTGCCTCTTCATGCTGGTATTACAAGGGTGTGCCACTGCTCACTTCTTCATATGAGTGCTGGGGATAGAACTCAGGTCCTTATGATTGCGTGGCAAGCACCTTACCAACTGAGCTGTCTCTCAAGTACTGTTCCAATGTTTTCTACCCTTCTCTTCTGCAATTCTCCCTGCGTTGGCTTCTCTCATCAGACTTGGCATTTCTTGGTCATAATATGGTAGCCATAGAATCAGGCATATCAGCTTCACATATTTCCAAGAATTGGAATAAAGCAAGTATTATTTTAAGACTCTCTATTAAGGATGAGAAGATCCTTCCCTATCGACTCCTTGGTGAGAATCATTTTGCCTGCCACTTTAGATCACATGTACATTGTTCTCTTTGGCCAACCTTTTCCCCTGTAATCCAAGACAGTCTTGAGAACAGGAAATCCTCAAACCTACTTGCTATCAGCTTCTTTGATGATGATTTCAAAAGATATTCAGTTCATGATCAGCTAGGTCAGTTGCAGCAGCAGGGAAACCATAAATCCCAAATCCCAATGGAAACACAAGGTCACAGTTTATATGAATTTCCTGCCAGAGTAAGATTCACAATGATTTTGCAGTTTGATCAATGTATGGGATGTGTCTGGTGTGTTCACCACCTGGAAGCAAATTTTCAAAATGGCTTTACTTTTGGAATGCTGCCATTTGGTTCCTGGAGTTGCTTTTTTAGTATAATTATCTGAAAATTGATTTATCAGAGAGTGTACCTCTGGGTAGACCATTTGCTGATGTGGTGACATCTTCTTACCAGTTTACTCTTATTCCTAAGGTGTTTTCAGGTAAAAGTCAAATTGTCTCTTTCATTGGGGGGTGTCATATTCAAGGCACATTTTTCTAGATACCAGCAGAAGATGGACCCACAGTTTTATTTTAGTTCTAGAAAATGCCAGTGAATGAGAAAAGCTTTAGCACTTGATCTTCCTCTCTGTGAACAGTTTTAAAACTCTCACTTGCTAAATTATATAAAGAACATTCCAAGCACAATCGGTGTGGTCTTATTTTCAATGCCTTTTCATTACTATTGGCCTGGCATTTTGCTGTGCCCTGCACTAGAATAACTATCAAAGGGTTTCCCAAAGTCAGAATGATGGGTATCTTGCTTTTCCTCAACATGGTCTCATGATTTCAACATTTTGGTCATTGGTTCATTGCAGCACTTAAATATTCTGGTGTTCTTTTACTTCCTAAAGAAAGACATGACTTTGGAACTTGGAATGCAACTCACCAAGTTTTTCCTATGATGTTGTAAGTTTCATGAGAACAGGGTATTTCTGAGCAGTGCATGGAGCAGGTGATGTCTGTGCTCTGGATGATGCTTAATGAATATTGAAGTGATTCTACGTCATACTCTGATTGAATTTCTTAAACTTAAAAGTGAACTTTGGGGCTGGAGAGATGGCTCAGCAATTAAGAGCACTGACTGTTCTTTCAGAGGTCCTGAGTTCAATACCCAGCAACCACATGGTGGCTCACAAGGATCTGTAATGGGATCTGATGCCCTTTTCTGGTGTGTCTGAAGACAACTACAGTGTACTCACATACATACAATAAATAAAATCTTAAAAAAAAAAGTGACCTTCACTAGGAAATATGTAAAAAACAGAAGGAATTTGGTAAAAAACAGAAGGAATTTAAGCCCCTTTATGCTATTTTATATTAAAGTAATAAGAGAATTCAAAACCTTGTGCATGGACTGAATTAAGCTTGATTAATGGCAATACATTTAAAGAGAGAAAATTTATTTATGAGGAGAAAAGGAAACCAAAAAACAGGTTTGTTTACCATGATGATACCAACCCCATTGGTTGTGACTAAATATATTGGGAGCTTCTCAAGTTCTTCCATTTCTGAATGAAAATTTATGAACTAATTTTTCTAAATATTTTACTAAAGATGATGTACTGAAGAAAATATTAATATAAAGAGATATTTAAAGCCAGATATAGAGACAGGTATGTAGAACTCTACACTTAGAGGCTGAGTTTAAGACCAGGATAAGCTACAAAGAAAAATAGGGGAGATCACTGTTTATTGAGTAAACACAAACTTAAACCACAATGAGCTTCTATACCCAGCCACATGTCAGAAAACACTGGCTATATCATATGTTGATATGGTTGTAGAGGGTCTGGAATTCACATACAATATTGGCAGGAATGGCATGTAGTTACAGCCACTTTGGGAAATATTTTGGCATGTGTGTGTGTGTGTGTGTGTGTGTGTGTGTGAAAATATAGGCTATGACATAGATATCTCAAAGATAAAGGAAAGCATTTGTTCATTTACATAGTCCTAACCATCCACAGATTTTACTGGGTTTTTGTTTGTTTGTTTGCTTGGGTTTTTTGTTTGTTTGTTTGTGTTGATAATAGACACACACTGGAAACAATCTACCTGAATGATGCTTCCTAGTAAGTGAAACATGAACACCTTGCACTATAACTACCTAATGAGCCATAGTTAATTTTCTAGGGCAATAATATTATTTAGGTATGATTCCATTAGATTTTTTTTCAATTTTACCTAAAAAAAATCTATACTTATTTTAGTTATTCCGTTCCTGAAGTAAACCCTTATTTCTCATTCTTCATGGATGAAGACATTGATTAGTTGGGACCCTATCATCCTGTGTTAACTTCACCAACAGATGAGAAGTACTCCATCCTACACTAAGATCCTACACCACCAGACTGTAAAAGAAGCACTGGGTGGTGTAAGAATTTATAAAATATAAACAACTTCTTTAAAACTGAGTCACAGGATTATTTTTATGTGGTATTTTCCTATAATCCATACTAATGGAAGCAATTAAGCTATATTAATGGTATTAAACTCAGAGGAATAGCAGTCCCAATATCAATAAAATATTAAGTGTTGAATAAATCTGTGGTACTCATGGCCACATGGTGATTCTTCACCTATAATGTATAAATCTCTCAGCCTCTCTAAAGATTCAAGCCACACACTTTGTAGCTAGTCCTTTCTACTTTAGGGGTTCCTTTTTCTTCCACGTGTCCTTACCCTTTCCCCACCCTTACAACCCTCTAACAGTAGATAGGAGAGGAAAAAGGATAGAGGAGAAAGGGCGTGACATTATTGTTAGACTACTTCTGTTAATTAATGGTGTTGAGCTTCCTTGGGGGCATTTTGATCTTCAACATCAAGATAACTAATTTCTTTTTGTTGTTTCTTCTTTGTGTATAACTACCTAACAAACTGCAACCAACAGCAACCAACAACAACCAACTACAACAACAACAATCCACAACAAGCCTCTCTGGGAGCTAGCCTTTATACATCCTCTAAAGAGTCCCTGCAATTCCCAATGTCACACCATTGCAGAAACATCTTCAGCTGGCAAAATCACACCCCTGCTAGAGCACCAGGCAAATCATAGTCAGCTGCTGTGGTCAATCTGAAGCATCCCCATATTCCACATCTGGGATTAAAGCAAAAACATAATCTCTTATATTTCCAGAACAGACTGGGGGAAACATTGAAAGTGATAAACAATTATTCAATGAAAATGGTTGTGAAATGCAGGTCAGGCCAGAAGAGAGTGAGTCCATTTTCATTTATTTATTTATTTATTTATTTATTTATTTATTTATTTATTTGTAGAGTAGAATAGTTTTAAGTTGGGATTCTCTCTCTTAAACTCTAGTGTTTAATTTTCCCAAGCGAATGTAGAAAGACAATAGTCCAAAGGTAGTCTTAATGGTTTTAGAATATCATACATTCCTTTCTGAACCCAGAAGCCTAATGAAGACAGAATCCATTAGTTTAAAAAATAAGCAATTAGATTGGTGGTAAAATTGCCAGTGTAGGTAAACACACCCTGAAGCAGATGGTAGCTGATTCTTGGACACAAAATAGAGAATAAAATTACCATCACAGCCTGAAGCTAAGAAAATCCAGGACAAATTTGGAGCCATCCAGATGCTTTAATGTACCCCAATGCTTCATATTCCTAATTAGTCCTCTTTCTAGTCCCTCAAACAAACAAACAACAAACAAAAAAGCAGAGTTCTTTCTGCTCAGACTAGTCTCAATTTAGCATTCCTTACTTTATAAGCTTAAAAACATGATGAATTTGTTTCTTATTTGCTTAAATGAGTTTATAATTGATTTTTAATTTTTGAAAATTGATGTTAATTTTTATGAAAATGTTTATTTTTACACTTCTACTTGGAACAATATATTCAAATTTTGTCCCAAAAGTTTATTCAGGAGTCTCTAATTGCTCAAAATTCACTCTAGAAAGATCAAAATGTGCTGAGATTTATGTAGGATTAACCTTTACTAATGGGGATATTATCCAAACACAGTGATGGTTCATTTTCAAAGTACATACATGTTTCAAATGGAATTTTCGCATTTTCAGCAGAGTTCTCAGTCTTCCAGAAGTCCTTATGATTCATACTGACAAAAACCAGATGGAAACGATTTACCTGGAAGAAATCTGGCTAGGACTCATTTATCCATTTAGGGACTCGTTCTCAAAATAATTATATGCCATTTGGGTACTTTTACTTAGTTTATAGTCAGATACTAAAAATTCAGCTATCCAGTCTAGGTTGAAAATTCTGTTTACCAAAAATTCAGTCAGTTGAATAATGAAATAGGCAGATCAATACACCACCTCCAACAATTTTTTTCTTAATAACTATAAACTACAAACACACTAAATATATGGTAATAAAGTAATTAAGGCTCCTAATCAATTGGCTGACATGAATTTGGAGAGATTATCTAATCACATCCAATGGAAACACAAAGTTCCTTATAATTAGAAAGAAGCAGAAGGCTCAGTCACATGGAGAAGCTAGGCTTTGATGTTGGAAGAAGGGGCCATGAGCCAAAGGATGGAGCCAAAGAATGCTGTCTTCCAACAGCAGAAACAAACAGCAAAACCAAGAAGATACTCTTCAGATCCTCTGTCAGAACAGCCATTCAAATACCACCTTGATGTCACCTGCTGAGACACAACTGGAACATCTAGCCTTGAAAACTATAAGAAATCTGCCATGCTTTGGTGACATAATTGTTAATAATTATTAATAGTTATTACTAATTAATCTCAGACCATAGGAGTCAGAAGCAGATAAATCTCTGAGATTGTAGAACTACACAGAGAATCCCTGTCTCAAGAAAAAATTATAAGAAATTCAAGTTACTTAAAGCTCTATCTTTAAGGGCATTTATTATAGCAGCAATGACAAACTCATACTGATCACATAAATGATAGTATCCTGAGATGCTGTCCATACCCACTGCTATCAATCGTGCCTCTCTTCATTTCTCCCTTCAATAATTAATTTTGTTGAGAATGGAAGTAAAATTGACTCTATCATTCAAAGAGCCTGTCATTTAGCAGGGTAACAGAGTCATAAAACAAAGTGTGTGAAATATTTATTTTTAAAATTAGGTTTAGTTTGCTTATCCCACATAGCAACCTGGATTCCCCCCCCAAACAACAACAAAAACAAAACAAACAGCAACAAAAACAAATAACAACAAAAATTACTTGGCCCTCTGTTCTACAATTCCTCTGAATAATGAGAACAGCACATTGAGTGATTGTAGTTGCAGAATGAAGACAGAGCTCTTGAATACTGTCCCCAGCAACAGCTAAGTCTTCTACTCTGAGATGGCTTTACTGATGACAAGCCAGAGGACAGACCACATCACAGAAGGTCACTGGGTCATAGGTGAGTTTAGTTAGAGATGATATCGTGAAGTCAGCTCACTTTTCTCCATGATTTTACCCTTTCTGGAGTCTTTCTTCCTAAAGTCACCTCTCTCTTAACCTGGAAATTCTCTTGCCACTTTGTTCCTCTCCCATTTCTTCATTTCACTGAAAAAAGTATTTAGCACTCCAATGTACTTGTTTGGTGTTATGCCTTTAAAGCATCCTAACAGTGATCAATACAGAATTCCTGCCAAAGGAGTTCACTACTGCAGGTAAACTAACAGACAGGATGAACATAGATTGGAAAGAACTGTCTAGAAAATTTTAATCAAAGCCTAGAGGAGCTAGCTAATCCGGTACACACCTGAAATCCCAGCACCTGGCAACTGAGGCAGGAGAGTTCCAAGCTCAGGGCCAGCCTACACCATATAGTACAAACTTGTTAAAAGTGAAAGCCGAAACTAAATAAGAAAAAAACTGCCAGTCAGTCATAATAGGAAGTCCTGAGGCTAGCCATTCTCATCAGAGCCATGGGCAAAGTAGGAAACAAAAGCAATATGAAATTGTATTTCATTCAAACAAAATATGTTTTTCAAAAGTGAAAAATACAAACAAGCAATTCACAACATCAAATGCAAAACAGAAAAGCAAAAGAAATGTAAGGCTGACATGTGTCCAGAAAAGAAAGTATCTCTGCAAAGCCTACTGGATGTTGACATGAAAAAGTTAGAAGATAAACCTTCTTGTGAGGACACTAAGCCTTATAACTGGGTTTAGAATTATCTCCAACATCAGCTAAAACAATTTTCTCTGCTTCCATTCTGCCAACTGATTTGGAAATTATGCTCATCAAGTTACTCTCAACTCCATTACTGAGCATGTAGTCTTTTATAATTGTTATAATACACTTCAGATGTTTTTAAACTGCTTTTCTCCTCTTCGTTGTGCAGTGACCTTACAAATAATTTTCTACATGGAAGGCAAAAGATTTGCTTTTCACTCAGCTAAATAACTTGCTAAATAGCTTACCAAATTGTTGCTAATTTTATCCATTATTCAATCACTAATTCTTTGACAGGTTCGTTGGCTCCCAGCCAGTATTCTTTATTTGATAAAATTTTTTCTGGCAAAATAAATGGATGTGATAATTTTACTATTTACATTATTGCATTAATATTTCATGATTTGCAACCAACAAATATGCAAAGACTTTCTATTAAGACTATTAGAATCAAAATTTAGCCATTAGTTTCAAAAAAATCCAGATGAGCACATAGGAATATAAGCTTAGCATTTTGCTTTCCATTTTGAGGGGAAAGTTTTAAATGAAACACAGATCTAATGACTTTTCAAGTGTTCTAACGTAGGTTTTAGAAGTCCAAAAGAGCAAGCATCATTACAAAAACTCTTGTGGATGGAATAATAACTCAGAGAATAAAATACTCACAGACAGCCCTCTGTGAAGGAAAGGTAACAAGGTAAAATGCTGTAAGGACAAGAGGAAGGAAATAACCAAAAGAAGCCAATAGGTTTTTGTTAGAGAGATAACAAATAAATGAATATTATTGAAGGAATGGATCCTTTCATCATATTTATTCATTATATGCTTTACCAAAATTACCACAAATCATATATGTAGTAAGAGTAGTCAAATGGCAAAATCTTCACCGAAGGAAGAAAATACATTATAATTATCTTAGTCTGTTCATACTGATACAACACAATACTATAACAGGGTATGTACAAATGATAGGAATGTAATTTTCATGCAGATCTGGATGGTGAGTTGTCCAATATTGAAGCATCATCAATTGTTGCCTTGTAATTGGCCCAGACTCTGCTTCCAAAATGGTATCTTGATCCAGGTCAGTATATGATAGAAGTTCAAAAAAGCAATAGGATCTCAAGGTTTCCTCCAGCTCATCTTACCCATGAGGAAAGAGTCCTCAGTGCTTAACTTCTTGTCTACCTCCTCACACTGTTGTACTGGGGATTTGAAGAAGAAACATGAACATTAAACCCATACAATGATGATTATTAAACATTATACATTTTAGTTTCACTTTTGATACAATAAAAAGGCAAACATAATTATTCACAAGAAATAGATACTGGGGAACTCATGAAGTATTGGAAAAGATGAATCTATGCAGAAGGAATAAGCAATGTGAATTTCTTCCCTGCTGTTTGAAAATGTACTGGGGATGGCTTGTTACCAGTATTACTTAATACAGGATCCTTAATCACAAACATTATTTCACAAGTAGAGGGAGTTAACAGATCAACATGATATAAAATAAGTTTCCTTTGATCCCATCCTTGTGTCTGTAATCTGTAGGAAATACATTTTAAATACTTAAGATCATGTCTATTCTGCCTCAGGGCTTATACTTTTTCAAAAACTTAGGAAATTAAAATTTTCTGCTGCCATTATTATAAGATCTGAAATCTAGATAATTAGCCAACTAGCTTCTAGAACACAGTAATCTCCAAATCGCTTTTTTTCACTTTCACACTAATACATAAACTTTATGAATTATTTGGTATTAAATGTTTTTTAATAAAACGGCTGTATGATCAGAATACCATCTCTTAAGTACTGAATACTTTGTAAAAATAGGTAAACAGCATTATATTTGATGAAGGAAAGAATTCTGTTATTAATTTTTATAAAGATAATTGCATACATTTTATTTCCATGAGGCTATATGACAATTATTCCTGTGTCATCAACAGCTGAATATGTAGAAAATTATTTTATAGCAACTTTTCATCAATAGTTCATAGAAATTTGTGAAAAACTCAATTTACTCCTTTCAATACAAGAGATTTATGTAGTAAAAATACTAAGGAAACCTATCTCACTCGTGTCATTATAATTCAGTGTTCAAAGGAATTATTTAAGAAATCAAATAACATTTGGAAATGACCAAAAAGATTTCATTGTATATTGAAAACTCTTGACACAAATCAAAACCAAAAGCTCTTTACAAGATGAAAAATATAATTAGTATTATTACATGATAAAATATTAACAATCCAAAGCCTTCCTTAAAGTTAATCTCTGAGTAACTAGAACAAAGTAGTCCGCATTATTCTTCACTTACATACAGCTATCCAACAGTTTCAATTGTTGGTTCTCAGCGTCTATATATGTCTCTTTAACAAGGGCCAAAATAACTGTTTGTGCTATTTCTTAAGACTGGCTGATGGGTTGTCAACTGGTTTCTGCATTGCCGCACCAAAAATAAATTACTGTAGCAATGCTTCATGTTTCCTGTTTTTCCTCACATCCATCATAGTGAAAGCAAGAGCCTTTTTCTGCCTTTCCTTCTGTGATCTTGATAAATCCTTTCAGGGTAAGTGTCTGCTTCTCCACAGGATACACTTGGAAGATGGTGAAGTTCACAGTCAACAACTTTTCATTGTTTTAAATTTACATACCCATTCATCTATGTGGCAAACACTTAGTACCTCCTGTGCTAGATACTACATCATGCTTTGGGTTACAGTACTGATTAAAACAAGGTTGTTTTTTAAGATTGTATGCATACATGCATACCTATTGTGTATATGTCTATATACTATATGTTGTATTTTTACATTACAAAGTGTGTGTACATGTGCATGCATAAGGCATAGCATATACTGAGATCAGAGGACAACTTACAGGAGTTGCTTCTATCCTACTGTGCTGTGGGTTCTGAGGAGTATCTCAGGTTGTCAAGACTGAAGGCAAATTCCTTTCCTTGCTGGCCTGTCACATCAGTTCAATTATTAAACTGATGTACAGTTCTAGAGGAATGCAGTTTTAAACAAGATGTTACATGGTAAAACATACAAATAGAGTAGACATTGCTAAATGGATAAATGCCAAAAAGGGAAAACCACCTAGGACAAGGAAGTATTCAAACCCTATCCACAGACATCTAATTTTCTAGAGCCACCAGTTCTACCAAATTTGATGAAACAAAGAATGCTGCTAGGTATTTTGGAAATATAAAAGAAGAGTAAGAACACATAGCCTCTTCTCTATCCAGACACATGTGAAAGAAGGCAATAGGAGAGATCTGGACAATGAGAATTCTTCAGCTATTTCATCACTCTTATCTTTCTTGCCTTTTACATCTTTTTATATTAAAGAAAGACCATTTTTTAAAAGAGGGGTGGGGAGAGAGAAAATTTGCCAGTTACTCTTCTTCTAGAGCAATAAATAAATAAATAAATAAATAAATAAATAAGATCAGATGAAATGAAGCCTTATGGTAAAGGATCTTGTGGTAAAATAAAGCATAGACACTTCAAAATAAAGATTTTAGCACAGATTTTATTGATGTGTAAACTCACGTAAAAATATCTATGATACTTTCACTCCACTTAATTTCTTTTTCAATTGATTATTTTAATGATTGACACCAATATACAATGAATTTGATCATATTTACCCAATCATCTTCTTAATTTCTTCTCTCTATCCTCAATTAGTCTCCCTTCCATGTTCATATCTTTTCCCCAAATAAACATTTCTTAATTTCTCTGTAGATTCCTTATAGAATTCCTTCACACTTCATTAATATCTACTTGATTCCCCCTGCCCTGCACCCCCTGGTAGTTTGAATAGGTTTGGCCTTCATAGACTCATGTGTTTGAATGCTCAGCCTGTTGGAAGTAGCACTATTAGGAGGTGTGGCCATGTTAGAGGAAGTTTGTCACTGTAGAGGCAGGAATTTGAGGACTTAACTCTTAGTTTCTCCAGAGCCAAGTCACCCTTCAGAATGCCATGCTTCCCACCATGATGGTAATGGACTGAACCTCTGAAACTATAAGCCAGCCTCAGTTAACTTTATAAAAGTTGCCTTGACCATGATGTCCTCTTCACAGCAATAAAACCCTAAGATACCCCTCCTTTTTAAAATGTGTATGTGGGAAGGGCAGGGTCTACACCATGTCATTCTTGTAGAGGTCAGAGGAGAGTTTGTGTTCCTCCATTCTCTTCTCAGAGTCCCAGGAATAAATTCTGGCCTTAAGATTAGGCAGCAAGCATTGATTTTAAGCACTGACTGAGCTGTCTCTTGGCCCACCTTTTTAAAAACCTATGTCGTAGTCACCTAGATGGAATGCAAGCAATTTGGAAAAGTACAAGATAATCCATTAACATAAGTGAAAGAAAAGTTAGAACTTCTGCTGATATTTATATATCTAATCTAGAAATATAAAAAGAGACCTTCATAACACTCTGAATATAAGAATATCACACATCAGAATATACATCTTGCATGAACATGCATTTATTTGGGAACTCAATCAAAATATCTCGCTGGTTGGTATACCCTTTCAAATGCATGATGAACATGAAATAAAATGTTTCCTACTGCCTTAAAGTTACAAAGATCCCTTCCCTTCACTGTGTATATATTGACCCAATGGTACTTCTGCCTCTACAAGGTACCTGGAACCAGCATAAATACCTATCTACATCATTGTGCTGACCACTCTGCAGCAATTATCCATCTACATCATTTTGCTGACCACAGTGTGGTGTGTACCCATCTATATCTTTGCACATGGATTGTACTGATTGGTTTAAATCAGCAGAAAGTATGGCCTGGACTGTGTGGAAACTTCTCTTTTATAAGAGAATTCCTAGGAATATTCTTTCTTTAAAAGCACAAAGTATGATGCAAATAGTCTTAACATGAAATTTGAGATTCCTAGAGGACCCATAGATGCATTCAGAAGATAAATAGGCCTATAGAAATTTTATAGAACTGTATATTCATGCAACTCATTGAGGAGACAATTTGTGGATTTAATATAATTTTCATAGAGCCCAGGGACTCTCAAAAAGTTATTGAAATACATGTACATTTTCAACGACCAGAAACATATTTTAAAGCTTGTGTTTTTAATATCTCCTTTCAGCAAACACAATTAAGTAATGAATTAATGGTGTTGAAGAATTAAAGAATTTCAAATGAGTGATTTTGTACAATAAAAGTTATCATATTGTTATTGTTCAAGAAATCTGCACACCAGCCAAAAACAAATAAAACCCTAACTTTGGCTCTACCTCCTCCTCCCATTCTTCCTTTTCTTCTCTCTCCTCCTCCCTCCACGTTCTCCTCCTCTCCTTTTCTTCTACTTCTCCTTCTACTTCTATTCCTTGTTTCCTTCTCCCTCTGCCTGTCATCTTTCTCTACCTCCTTCCTTTTGTTTTTCTTCCTTTTTTTCATCCCTCCTTTCTCTTGATTTAACTGAACATCTGTGGGAACAAGCCTGGCACGGTAGAAAGAAGCCCCATGTGTCTGTCCCAGGTGCCGCGGCTCTAGGTGGAACAGGAGACATGTGGGAAGTAGCCTCTTCTTCCCACATAATCCGATGGCAGGTGGGGGCTGTGGGAAGCCTTTGCAGGCTCTACCCATGGGTGGGCAAGGGAGCCATCCCTGGGGAATGCAATGCAGTCTTCTCCATGGGTTCTCTAGCCTGGGGCACCGCAGTAGCCGCAGGGTGCCTCAGACAGGCTAGCTGGAGTGCAGCTGGGGTTCCCACTGGGACCAGATCTCAGCGAGTTGGGGCGCCCAGCTAACTGCTTAGGCTTAGGTGGATGGGTACCATCTGGGAGTGCTGGGAAGCCCTCAGCGAGAGATTAGATGAGGTTCGCTGCTCCTTAATCAAGGGCCTGATTCCTCACTTCCCCTGGCTGGTCCAGATGAAGAGACAGTCCATAATTCTAAAATGTTCATTTTCATCTTGTAGAGAGTGGCATGTATGGAATGGTACCCCTCCCCCTCCGGGAGAGGCAAGGCAGATATAGTAACTGGGAAGGGGTGTGGCTAAGCCTCTAGATGCTTCATTAACATGGGAATGGCTTGGGGCTGTGTGGCCACGCCTCTACCTGAGGAGGGTGGTAAATGACTAGAGCCAAAAGCCTACCCCCCACCCCACCACCCCGGGAGTGTTAGCAGAACATTTTCTGGTCCCTTTCAGATTCTGTTGGGTTGCACAGAGTTTACCCGTGTGTTCAACTGAGTGCCAGACTGCCTGTCTCAGATTACTGCCCCACAAGCATCTTTTAAATTTTCTTTTACTTCTTTCTAGTTTTATACCCTTTTTTCTTTTGACTTTTTCCAGTGGTTTCCCTAGAGTGTACAATTTATATTTGTCACTATTTAAGTTAATTTTTAAATAATACCATATAACTTCAGAGAAAACTCCAGGCCCTTGTGACAGCCCTGAATTCCTCTCCATTTGTCCTGATTACATTGCTTATATCCATTTTATCTATCCACATTCTATCATAAATCAATATGTTATGTTATGACTACTATTACTCTGAAGAGTTATCTATTAGAAAAAAATAAGAATAATAGAAATAGTAGTTTTCTATTTGATCTTCAACTGTTTCTTCTCTAATATTCCTCCTTGTCATGGAGTTGCATTTATGGCTATTTGTCATTTTCCATCAACAAGGCAGAGTGCCTGAGATAAACAATAGCAATAAGTTTCAACCCATTATCAGCTGGTTCTTTTGCTTTGGGTCCTGTAGTAAATCCACATATAGGAATACATAGTAGGAGAAACTTTATTGTCAGAAAACATTGTTTAATCTCTCAAAATAACAATGTCTGTGTTCCTTATTCTTGAGACCTAAAATCAGAAGTTAAACATGGGCTTCCTGACTTCCTGCTAGACAGAAAGACTGAAAAACCTGCTCTAGTCAGCCTGCCCTAGGGTATCTGCCATTGTGAGATGCCTGCTCTCTGCTCCAGTATCATGGAATCTCAAATAGGCATTGGGCTCATGATATTGCACAATGGTAAACATGGGGACTTAGGCAATCACATTAGCCAAGAGATTCTCCTTCCACGGGGTTAATGTTTCTATTCTCTCCCCATTAGGCAGAGCTACATAGGTACATTAGCGCCTTTCAATTTTACTTTCAGTATTTGCTGACTCCGTAACAACCTGTCATACATACTCTCTCTCTTTAAACTATTATTTTTAGTGTGTGTGTGTGTGTGTGTGTGTTGCCTAAATGTATAAATATGCACTGTGTATATGCCTGATGCTTATGGAGGCCAGAGAAGAACACCAGAATTTCTGAAGTCAGATGGTTATAAGTTACCATGTAAGAGATGGGAACTGACCCCAGGGTCCTCTGTAAGAACAGCAAGTGCTCTTGACCATTAAGCAATTTCCCCAGCCCACAGCATGCCTTCTTTTCAAATCCCAATATGGACCAACAAGTCAAACAATATTTGAGTTTCAAATATCTATTAAAAGAGCTTTGAAATTTCTGTGAGATTAAATTCCTCAAATAGAAATAATTAGAGAACATCAAAGAGGTTTTAAACTACAAGTCCACAAGAATGGATATTTCAGAAAGTTTAACGCTAAGGCTTTGGGCACCAAGATCATTGTATTGTTGCCAGGTGCCTGAAATTCAAACATCATCAATAGAATGTACAAGTTTAGATAGGTTGAAAAGATGCTAATAAATATATAATTATACAAGTATTAACCAAAAACCAATCAGCCAGTGTTATTGTCATAAGAATTTGGAGAAAGAAACAATTGCTTCAGTCTGAAGGTAATCTGCCCAGTAGTACAAGCTTCCAGCCACCTCTTAAGCTTCACTGATAACTTCTAGAAGAGTATCAGGAATGTAAAAGAATTCTGAGGAGTAAGTTGAGAGGTAAGCCAAACTTTGTTACTCTTGATGTTCTTAACAAATCTCAGACAAACAATGTCAGCTCCATAATCAAGACTAGGTCTATTGATACCAGAAAAGTTGGGAGTGTAATGGAAACAACCATTCCATTTAGGAGCAGTCATGCTGACAAGGACAGGACATTCTGTTCCCAGATGAGTGGCTAGTCTCATAACTTATTACAGCATCCCTAAGCCTTGCTGTTTTATCTACAGTGTACCCATATTCAAGGTACTCATGGTTCTTATAAACTCGTTTTCATTTGTGCAGTAGGAAAATTTACTCTGGGAATGATTTGGCAGAATCTGTTATAGAAATCATAGGTTATTTCATTACTGAAAAGAAGTCACAGGAGTGAAATCTTTGCTAAGACCCAAGGTGTTTTAGAGCTCAATTTATTAAAAATTAAATGACCATACATTTTAATTGCTATTATTATAAGTCACAGTACCATCCTACAGTTATGTTTGTCTCTTTAGAAATATATAATGGATCTCTAATTCATGATTTTTGTTATCCTTATATTATGTTATAGCTGAAATTTATTCTGCAGATAGAAAGGGGAAACATTGCTTTAATGTCTTTAAGATTAAGCACAACCTTTTCTATAGAATCTTCTGATTTGTTTTTATTCCTATGGTACACTCAATAATCTACTGTTGATATACACAAGTTTAGTGTTTAAAAGGCTATAGGAATATGAGCCAGGTTGCAAGGTAAGGTTTACCTATTTGCCTTGCTTTTCCATGTTAAGCACTGTGTCAAGGAAACAGTAGCACCTAGTTCAAGTTGATTATATATCATGGAATCATTTAGTTAAGTTTCACATAGGAGTATTTAGCCACCTCATGTATCCTCTCATATATAGCAGAAGGAGCATAAGGAATATCCACATCCAACCTTTGGAGTCACATGGAATCAGCAACAGTCAGGATGAGTTTTCCTATATAGGGTGTATGTGATTTCTCTGTAGCTCTCTTTCTAACTCTCTATAAAAAGTATTTTGAACTCTATGATTAGATAAGGGAGGAAAGCTGTTATATTGAACTTCTCATATAAAAATTTCTATGGAACAGATCTTGTGACATGGTGATCACTAGTTAACTCTGCCTGTCTCTACATCATTTTTTATTGCTGCCTAAAACTTTGATAGTTCACATGAGCAAAATACAGAGGTAGATTCTCAAGTTAATGACTTCAAATGAGCAACATTCGTTCATTGTTGGTTTAATATTTTGTTATAATGGTTTGGAGTCTTCAAAATCATTTGAATAAATAACTCCGAGATGTTTTGAACAATGAAAGACCAATGTAAAGCAATATTTAATTTAAAGTTTTAAATGAATGTCCTCCTAGAGACTTTTTTCAAAAGTGTGCCTCACTTCACACATGTGACTTGTCTTGGGCTCTGTGTTTCTTTCCTTTCTGGAAGCTTTAGTTTTACTTAAGTTTTCACTGAATGCTATATATGAGGTTTCCTATTCTCACAAATGCACTATCATTTTCCATAAGGCAATGAAATCCCACTAACCCCACCAAGTACAGCAAACTTTTCAACTTTGAGCTCTTCCTCTTCTTAAGAATGAAGTTTCCTTGTCTATTTTTAATGGCTTTTGCCTTAACAGAAACAAAAGTCAGTTTATGATGATCCAGCCCATACAAAACGCAAGGCCTAGCTTCTAAATCTTATTTCACAGGCCCCTGAACCAGAAAGGAGGGGATGTGGATGTACTGTGGACTAAGAAGGAAGAAAGGGTGTTACAGGAGGAATACAAAATCAGCCAATTATGGAAAAATTAGGTAAAATCAAAGTTGTTTTTTTTTAAAAAAAGCTGGCTGAGCTTCTATGTCAGAAACCAACTATTGCGTTAGGAATTAGATATAAATGACACTGTTGCTCCCTCCATGGGGCTGTAAAGCCCCTCAGCTCTTTCTGTCCCTTCTCCATCTCCTCCATCTAGGACCCCTGAGCTGGACCATGAACCAAAAAAAACACATGGAATGACTGATGGTGTTGGCCACATATGTGGCAGAGTATGGCCTTGTTGGACATCAGTGGGAGGAGAGGCTCTTGGGCCTGAGGGGGTTTGATGCCCCAGTGTAGGGGAATATCAGGGTGGGATGACAGGAGTGAGTGGGTGAGGCAGTACCTTCGTAGAGGCGGGGGGGCGGGGGAGATGGGATAGAGGGTTTCTGAATGGAAACCTGGAAAGGGGAAAACAATTGAAATGTAAATAAGGAAAATCAAAAAATAAAAAGAAAAAGCAAAAGAAAAAGCTATAACATATATTTTTTTAAAAAGAATTAGATATAAATGTTCTTCATAGGCTTTAAAAGACAGCAATGAGAATAAATGGCACTGGTTTCCTAGGATAAAAGACTGTGTTTGCTAAACCCAAAATGTAAAACATGCAGACACCACCAAAAATGTTTCACATAAAATGTAATCCAGTAAATATGAAATCTCCATAGACTTGGCCTTGTAGGACTTTACAGTGTTTATTCATTCAGTTGCTTAGAAACAACAGGCCTAATCCAGTTTACAATTTGGCTTTGGCTGGTCAGTAAATATTAATTTTAAAATTATGCTTACCTATGAAAGAGTAGACCGTGGTCAAGTGTATTTGTTGAGAGGGTTCGTTATAACTTCCGTCTTTGTGGAACAGTCAGGATCTAAACATCCTCTCAGGTCTCCAGCCACAAGGCTTTCCTTTGTAATAACTGAATTCTTTCTTTCTTTCAATATTCATTTTCTTTTGGCTTTTAGTGTTGTGATACTGGCACACTCAAATAATGTTTTCAGGGTGTGGGAAAACTTTCATTTTATAATATTCAGCTGTGTTTTATATTTTACAAGACATGCCTAGATATATTATGATACCAGCACCAATTTTTTTTAAAAGACTTTAAAAGTCTTCTCTGTGATGTTAAGTTCCAAGTGACAGTCCAATGAAGCTACACCTCTACTAAAAACTGAAAGGAAAAGCAATCCATCATATACCGAGTCTATCATATGAGAGATTAAGAAAAACCTTTCTCTTTCCAAAGGAAACTGTCCCTAAATACACTGCTTCTGCTTCACAGCTGGCCAGTGCTTACACTTACCAATAACTGACAGATAATCTCCTGGCATATAAGATCTTTATACATCTTATATGTGTGTAATATATAAGATATGATCTCCTCACAAATTCTAAATAAATAAATCATCCTTAATTGTATATTAACTGCATCCTATCATTTTGTATCATTAATTAGGAAAAACCCTTCCCTGTCTAGCTTGTCTTCACACTATTTGAGAAAAGAACACTGGATAATGGAACTAGATGTCCCACCTGGTCATCCAGGATAAGCATCTATGGATGATGCAACAGACCTAGAGATATTCTAAGCATCCACTGGGCAGCTTGGGAAACAATCAAGCAAAGTTCATAGTGCTTTAAGGGAGCACTGTGGGCTTTAACTCTGATGCATGGAACTCTGAGCATGTGCTTAGAGTAAATGTTTCTTCTATCTCAAAGTTTCTATCTCAAATAAAATTGACTGAAACAACCCTGGCATCTTTATTGTCAACTTGTTAAGAAAAGGAGAAAATTAAAATGGGGGGTATGAGGTTGGCAATGGCCAGGAAATGTGAAAAATGTGTGAATTACAATAGTTCACTTTCTGTCTTTTCTCTACACCAGAAAGAAGAGTAAGATTATATAAAACAGGCCCTTACTGAACAAATAGCATGAAATGGAAGGCCTGGAGGGCACAACCCCAGCCTTAGGGAGAATTGCTTTTCTTTTTAATCATAGTATACACACTCTCTCTCTCTCTCTCTCTCTCTCTCACACACACACACACACACACACACACTCATACAGACACATTACAACCTTTCCTCAAACTGCATATCCCAAATACAGGAAATAAATTCCAAAAGGGAAACTTGATTTTGCAGAATTAGACTACAAAATCCCCAAGTTTCTTGGTATGCAAATAGCTGTGGACTTTATGACTTTGACTTCAGTTGTCATGTGTGTGCATGTCTTGCGTCCCAGGAAATTAAAGTTTGAGAAGTACTAGGTCTGTGCTTCACACATAGCCCTCTAATCTCCTTTTGTACTTAATATAATGTTAATGACATGAAAACATAATACTTATAGGAATAAGTTGAATAGATTAAGTTCAATATAACAAATAATAGAAAATAACAGAAAAGAGAAAATTATACATTTAGAAAAGAAAAATCCCACAGATAACTCTTTTGAGTCTCGATCTTTTGCACTTCCTGCTCTCCAAATCACAGTAGCAATTTGACTTCTGAATTCTATGCACACCTGACCCTATGAGCCCTGCCTCTGCTTGCTGACCAACTCATGCAAAGGACACATACTGGAAATTCTAGAATAATCTTTGGGGAATGTCTGAAGAACACGAATGGGAAAGAATAAATTAGGATTTCCAAGATCTCTTTCAATTTCCTTAGGAAAGTATTTAGAAAATTGCTAGCACTAGGTCGAAAACATATGATCATACTACAAAAGTAGAAAAATTTAAGAGTGCTAGGAATTAGACTGGGTTTACCAACTGCTAAGAGTTCTCCATGGTCACACACTGATATCATCATCAATGTTGTTCTTGGGCCTTTCTGTGTCTTTCCATATGTCATTCTGCATTCCCTCCCCACTACCCCTGCCTCTATTTCCCCCACCCACCAACCCACCCACTCTCGTCTTCCCTCCTTGGCATTCTCCTATACTGGGTCATCTAACAATCTCAGGCCAAAAGGCCTCTACTCCCCCTGATGGCCAACAAGTGCCTCCTCTGTCACATATGTGGCCAGCACCATGGCACCCTCCATGTGTATCCTCTGGTTGGTGATCCAGGCTCCAGGAGCATCAGAAGGTCAGGCCAGTAGACACTGTTGCACCCTTTATGGGGCTGTCAAATCCTTCAGCTCCTTCAGTCCCTTCTCCAACTCCTCCATCTGGAACCTCACAGCCCAATGGTTGCTGTGAAGTGACTCTTGGGTATTCCGAACATTTGGGCTAATAACCAATTATCAGTGACTACATACCGTGCTCATTCTTTTGGGACTGAGTTACCTCTCTCAGGATGATATTTTCAATCAGAGAGAGAGAGAGAGAGAGAGAGAGAGAGAGAGAGAGAGAGAAGGAGAGAAAAAAGAATGTATGTAGTATTCTGCACTAAAACCATTTGGCTCTGGGGTTTTCTTGATTGGGAGACTTTTAATGACTCATTCTGTTTCCTTAGAAGTTATAGGACTGTTTAAGTAGTTTACCTGCTTTTGATTTAACTTTGGTAAGTGTTATTTCTCTTGAAATTATCCATTTCATTAAGATTTTCCAATTTGATGAAGTACAGACTTTTGAAGTAAGACCTAATGATTCTTTGAATTTCTTCACTGTCTCTTCTTATACTTCCCTTTTGAATTCTCATTTTGTTCATTTGGATACTGTCTCTCTTTCTTTTATTTAGTTCAGCTAAGAGTTTATCTTGATGATTTCCTCAAAGAACCAGCTCTTAGTTTCACTGATTCTTTGTATTGTTTAATTTGTTTGTAACTGATTAATATCAGCCCTGATTTTGATTATTTCCTGTCTTCTACTCCTCTTTGGTGGACTTGCTTCATTTTTTTCTGGAAATTTCGGGTGTACCTTTAAACTATGTCCACTTCTTCTTTTTTCTGGGACTCCATCAGACTTTAGTCTGTGTGTGTTGTCCATATTGTCACAGTCTGTGAGTCCATACATGCATCAACCCTCTTGGTCTGGAAAATACTGTTTTCTTGACATATATTTTCATACCTATATTATCAAAATTTTTCCAGAACAGTAAATATCAGTACTATTATTTAAACAGCAATAAACATAAGAATAAAATTGGCAAAGATTATAAAGTGTTTCAGAGATGATCAAGCTTTAGGTGGTCAACAAACACACATCTAAGGTGATGTTGATTGCTGTCAAGACATGAGGGTTTTAAGAATTTTTAAAATTTACAAGTACTAGAAATGAAATATGAATTTTATATAATACAGGAAGTATGAAAGTCATCAGAGAAAAGAGAATCAACTTATCTATGATGAGGAAAGTGTTTCCAAAAGACATGATGAAGAATGATATATGGAAAGACACAGAAAGGCCCAAGAACAACATTGATGATGATATCAGTGTGTGACCATGGAGAACTCTTAGATCATTTCAAATGTTTCCCCCTTTCCAGATCTCCTCTTTGGAACCTCCCCATTTCCTCCCCCCTTCCCCTGCCACTATGGGGGTATTCTTCCTCAGCCTTAGGAGTTTCCTTAGTTGAGAATTCTCTGTTTAGCTCTGTTCCCCTTTTTTTGATAGGGTTATTTGGATTTCTTAAGTTTAACTTCTTGAGTTCTTTGTATATATTAGACATTAGCCCTCTGTCAGATATAGGATTGGTAAAGATCTTTTCCCAATCTGTTGGTTGACATTATGTCCTCTTGACAACGTTCTTTGACTTACAGAAGCTTTGGAATTTCATGAGGTCCCATCTGTCAATTCTTGATCTTAGAACGGAAACCATTGGTGTTCTGTTCAGGAACTTTTCACCTGTGCCCATGTGTTTGAGACTTTTCCCCATTTTCTCTTCTATTAGATTCAGTGTATCTGGTTTTATGTGAAGGTCCTTGATCCACTTGGACTTGAGCTTTGTACAGGGAGATAGGAATGGATCAATTCACATTCTTCTACATGTAGATCGCCAGTTGAACCAGCACCATTTGTTGAAAATACTCTTTTTTCCACTGTATGGTTTTAGCTCCTTTATCAAAGATCAAGTGACCATAAGTGTGTGGGTTCATTTCTGGGTCTTCAACTCTATTCCATTGATCAACCTGCCTGTCACTGTAGCAACACCATGCAGTTTTTATCACTACTGCTCTGTAGTACAGCTTGAGGTCAGGGAGGCTGATTCCCCCAGAATTCCTTTTATTGTTGAGACTAGTTTTTGCTATGCTGGGTTTGTTATTATTCCATATGAACTTGAGATTTGCTCTTTCTAAGTCTATGAAGAATTGACTTGGAATTTTCATGTGGATTGCATTGAATCTGTAGATTGCTTTTGGCAGGATGGCCATTTTACCTATATTAATCCTGCCAATCCATGAGCATGGGAGATCTTTCCATCTTCTGAGGTCTTCTTCGATTTCTTTCTTCAGAGACTTGAACTTCTTGTCATGAACATCTTTCACTTGTTTGGATAGAGTCACACCAAGATATTTTATATTGTTTGTGACAATCTTGAAGGGTGTCATTTCCCTAATTTCTTTCTCAGCCTACTAATCCTTCGAGTATAGGAAGGCTACTGATTTGCTTGAGTTAATTTTGTATCCAGCCACTTTGCTGAAGGTGTTTATCAGCTGTAGCAGATCTCTGGTGGAGTTTTTTTTTTTTTTTTGGTCCCTTAAGTATACCATCATATCAACTGCAAATAGTGATATTTTGATTTTCTCCTTTCCAATCTGTATACGTTTTACCTCCTTTTGTTGTCTAATTGCTCTAGCTAGAACTTCAAGTACTATATTGAATAGATAGGGAGAGAGAGGGCAGCCTTGTCTAGTGTCTGATTTTAGTGGGATTGCTTCAGGTTTCTCTCCATTTAGTTTGATGTTGGCCACTGGTTTGCTGTATATTGCTTTTACTATGTTTAGGTATGGTCCTTGAATTCCTGATCTTTCCAAGACTTTTATCACAAAGGGATGTTGAATTTTGTCAAATGCTTTTTCAGCATCTAACGAAATGGCCATGTGCGGTTTTTAATCGAATTTACTTATTTAGTGGATTACATTGATGGTTTTCCATGTATTGAACTATCCCTGCATCCCTTGGATAAAGCCTACTTGATCATGGTGAATGATCATTTTGATGTGTTCTTGGATTTGGTTTGCAGGAATTTTATTGAGTATTTTTGTATCAATATTCATAAGGGAAATTGGTCTGAAGTTTTCTTTTTTGTTGGGTCTTTGTGAGGTTTTGGTATCAGTATAACTGTGGCCTCATAGAATGAATTGGTTAGTGTTCCTTCTTTTTCTATTTTGTGGAATAATTTTATGAGTACTGGTATTAGGTCTTCTTTGAAGGTCTGATAGAATTCTGTACTGAACCCATCTGGTCCTGGTTTTTTTTTTTTTTTTTTTTTTTTTTTTTGGTTGGGAGAATTTTAATGAATGCTTCTATTTCTTTAGAGGTTGTGGGACTGTTTAGATGGTTTATCTGATCCTGACTTAACTTTGGTATTTGGTATCTGTCTAGAAACTTATTCATTTAATCCAGATTTTCCAATTTTGTTATACATAGGCTTTTGTAGTAGGATCTGATGATTTTTTTTTAATTTGCACAGAATCTGTTGTTATATCTCCCTTTTCATTTCTAATTTTGTTAATTTGCATACTGTCTCTGTGCCCTCTGGTTAGTCTGGCTAAGGATTTATCTATCTTGCTGATTTTCTCAAAGAACCAGCTCCTGATTTTGTTGATTCTTTATATAGTTCTTTTCATTTCTACTTGGTTGATTTCAGCCCTTAATTTGATTATTTCCTATCTTCTACTCCTCTTGGATGTATTAGCTTCTTTTTGTTCTAGAGCTTTCAGGTGTGCTGTTAAGCTGCTAGTATATGCTCTCTCCAGATTCTTTTTGGAGGCATTCAGAGCTTTCAGTTTTCCTCATAACACTGCTTTCATTGTCTCACATAGGGCTGGGTATGTTGTACTCTCATTTTCATTAAATTCTAGGAAGTCTTTAATTTCTTTATTTATTTCTTCCTTAACCAAGTTATCATTGAGTAGAGTGTTCTGAAGCTTCCATGTGTATGTGGGCTTTCTGTTGTTGTTGTTGTTGTTGTTGTTGTTGTTGTTGTTGTTGTTGCCATTGAAGACCAGCCTTATTCCGTAGTGATCTGAAAGGAGGCATGGGATTATTTCAATCTTCTTATATCTGTTGAGGTTTGTTTTGTGACTAATTATATGATCAATTTTGGAGAAGGTACCATGAGGTGCTGAGAAGAAGATACATTCTTTTGATTTAGGATGACATGTTCTATAGATACCTGTTAAATCCATTTGGTTCATAAGATCTGTTAGTTTCACTGTGTCTCTGTTTAGTTTGTGTTTCCAAGATCTGTCCGTTGATGATAGTGGGGTGTTGAAGTCTCCCACTATTATTGTGTGAGGTGCAATGTGTGCTTTGAGCTTTAGTAAAGTTTCTTTTATGAATGTTGGTGCGCTACCATTCGGGACATAGATGTTCAGGATTGAGAGTTCTTCTTGGTAAATTTTTTCTTTGGTGAATAATAAGTGTCCTTTCTTATCTTTTTTGATGACTTTTGGTTGAAAGTCGATTTTATCCGCTATTAGAATGGCTACTCCAGCCTGTTTCTTGGGGCTATTTGCCTAGAAAATTGTTTTCCAGCCCTTTACTCTGAGGTAGTGTTTGTCTTTGACACGGAGGTGCGTTTCCTGGATGCAGCAAAATGCTGGGTCCTGTTTATGAATCCAGTCTGTTAGTCTATGTCTTTTTATTAGGGAATTGAGTCCATTGATATTAAGAGAGATTAAAAAATAGTGATTATTGCTTCCTGTTATTTTCAATGTTATTTTTATGTTTGTGTGGCTATCTTCTTTTGAGTTTGTTGAAAGATTACTTTCTTGCTTTTTCTAGGGTGTAGTTTCCCTCCTTGAGTTGGCGTTTTTCATTTATTATTCTTTGTAGGGCTGGGTTTGTGGACACATACTGTGCAAATTTGGATTTGTCATATAATATTTTGGTTTCACCATCTATGGTTTTTGAGAGTTTTACTGGGTATAGCATCCTGGGCTGGCATTTGTTTTCTCTTAGAGTCTGTATGAGATCTGCCCAGGATCTTCTAGCTTTCATAGTCTCTGATAAAAAGTCTGGTTTAATTCTGAGAGGTCTGCCTTTATATGTTACTTGACCTTTTTCCCTTACTGCTTTTAATATTCTTTCCTTATTTTGTGCATTTGGTGTTTTGACTGTCATGTGACGGGAGAAATTTCTTTTCTGGTCCAATCTATTCGAAGTTCTGTAGGCTTCTTGTATATTTATGTTCATCTCTTTCTTTAGGTTAAGGAAGTTTTCTTCTATAATTTTGTTGAAGATATTTACTGGTCCTTTAATTTGGGAATCTTCACTCTCTTCCATGCTTATTATCCTCAGGTTCTGTCTTCTCATTGTATTCTGGATATCCTGGATGTTTTTGGTTAGGAGCTTTATGCATTTTGTGTTTTCTTTGACTGTTTTGTCAATGTTTTCTATGGTATCTTCTGCACCTGAGATTCTCTCTTCTATCTCTTATATTCTGTTGGTAATGCATGCATCTATTACTCCTAATTTCTCTCATAGGTTTTCTAGCTCCAGGGTTGTCTCTCTTTGTGATTTCTTTGTTGTTTCTATTTCTATTTTTAGTTCCTGGATGGTTTTGTTCATTTCCTTCATCTGTTTGATTTTGTTTTCCTCTAATTCTGTCTGTTTGATGGTGTTTTTCTGTAATTCTTTAAGGAATTTTTGTGTTTCCTCTTTAAGGGCTTCTAGTTGTTTACCTGTGTTCTCTTGTATTTCCTTAGGGTAGTGATTTATTTCCTTCTTAAAATCTTCTATTATCATCATGAGATGTGATTTTAAGTCTGATTCTGGCTTTTCTCGTGTGTTGGGGTATCCAGGGCTTGCTGTGGTGGGAGAGCTGGGTTCTGATGATGCTAAGTAGCCTTGGTTCCTTATGATCTTGCCCTTGCTTTTCTCCATCTGGTTATCTCTGGTGTTAGCTGGTCTTACTCTCTCTGACTGTGGCTTGTCTTTCCTACAACTTTAGTATCAATACTCCTTGAAGACCATTTCTCTCCTGGCACTATTTGAGTATGGAACCCTGTGTCACAGGATCTGCTTCCTTGCCACAGAAAAAAACAGAAGCCCACTTCTCAGTCCCTGTGTCCTGGGTATTCCAGGTCATTCCCTCTGAGTAGACAGGGTTGCCCACTCTCTTGGGAGGCTATCTTTCTCCCAGCGCTACTTGGCTACGGAGCCCTGGTGACCCAGGCAGAGGTCTCCTACCAAAGATGGAAACTGGAAGGCTCCCTCCTCCCGGCTGTTTCTCAGTCCCTGTGTCCTAAGGATTCTGGGCGAGTCCCACTGAGCAGTGTTACTCTTCTTACCTCCTCTCGCAGGCTTTTCCACATTCCTGGGAGGCTAGCTTTCTCCCAGGACTATTTGGCTATGCAGCCCTGGTGAAGCAGGCAGAGTTCTTCTCTACCTGACGTTCAAAGAAGAGCTAATACCAATACTCATCAAACTATTCTACAAAATAGAAACAGAAGAAACACTGCCAAATTCATTCTATTAAGTTAGTCTGATAACTAAACCACACAAAGACTCAACAAAGAAAGACAATTTGAAACTAGTTTCTCTTATAAAGATTGATGTAAAATTGTTTAATAAAATTCTTGCAACCTGAATCCTGGAGCACATCAAAAACAACTTTCACCAAGATCAAGTAGGCCTCATTTCAGGGATTCATGGATGGTTGAATACATAAAAATCCATCAAAATAATCCACCTTATAAACAAACTGAAAGAAAAAAGTCACATGATCATCTCATTGGATGCTGAGAAAGCTTGTGACAAAATTCAACACCCCTTCATGAAAAAGTCTTGAAGAGATCAGGGATACAAGGCACAATATAGACAATATACAGCAAGGCATTAGCCAACAACAAATTAAATGAAGAGAAACCTAAAGCAATTCCACTAAAATCAAGAACAAGACAAGGCTTCCCACTCTCTCTCTATCTATTTAATACAGTATTTGAAGTTCTAGCTAGAACAATAGAACAACAAAATGAGATCAAGGAGATACTAATTGGAAAGGAAGAAGTCAAAGTATCCCTATTTGCAGATGATATGATAGTATACATAAGATACCCTCAAAATTCTACTAGAGAACTTTTATAGCTCATAAACACCTTCAGCAATGTGGCTGGATATATAATTAACTCAAAAAATCAGTAGTCATCCTTTACACAAGTGATAAATGAGCCAAGAAAGAAATTAGGACGATAATATCCTTAAAAGTAACCATGAATTAGATAAAATATCTTGGTGTAGCTCAGCAAGCAAGTGAAAGACCTATGTGACAAGAGCTTCAAGACTTTGAAGAAAAAACTGAGAAAGATATCAGAAGATGGAAAGATTCCCTGCGATCATGGATCAGTAGGATTAACAGAGTGAAATGGCCAACTTGCAGATTCAATGAAATTCCCATCAAAATTCCAACACAATTTTTTAAAGACCTTGACTGAGCAATCCTTAACTTCACACAGAAAAACAAAAAACTCAGGATAGCTAAAACAAATTCTGAACAATAAATGAACATCTGATGTTTTACCATCCCTGACCTCAAGCTGTAATACAGAGAACTAGTAATAAAAACAGCACGGTAGTCATACAGAGGACAAGTAATAAAAACTGCATGGTATTGATATGAGAACAGACACGGTGATCAATGGAATAGAACCAAAGACCCTGAAATAAACCCACACATGTATGGACACTTGATTTTTTACCAAGAAGCCAAACCATACAAGGGAAAAAAATCTTCAACAAATGTTGCTGGTCTAACTGGATGTTTACATGTAGAAGAATGCAAATAGATCCATATCTATCACCTTGCACAAAACTCAAGTCCAGGTGGATCAAGGACCTCAACATAAAACCAGATATACTAAATCTAATGGAAGTGAAAGTGGAAAACAGCCTTGAACATATTGACACAAGAGACAACTTCCTGAACAGAACACCAATGACTCAGGCTCTAAAATCTTCAATTGGTAAGTGGGACCTCATGACACTGAAAAGCTTCTTTCAGGCAAAGGACAATGTCAATATTACAAAACATTAGAATACAGAATTGGAAAGGATCTTCATGAACCATACATCCGACAGAAGGCTAATATCCAATATTTATTAGGAACTCAAGAAGTTAGACACCAACAACACAAATAACACAATTTTAAAAATGGAGTAGAGAGCTAAACAGAGAATATTCAAGAGAGGAATCTCAAATGGCCAAGACGCTCTTAAGGAAATGTTCAAAGTTAGTCATCAGGGAAATGCAAATCAAAACATCTCTGAGATTCCATCATGTGCATGTCAAAAAGGCTAAGATCAAAAAACCCAATTGATAGCACATGCTGACAAGGATGTGGAACAGTGGGAAATGCTCCTCCACTGCTGATGAGAGTGAAAACTTGTACAAACACTTTGGAAATTAATGCAATTGTTTCTCAGAAAACTAAGAATAGTTCTACTAAGACTAAGCTATACCAATGAGGTGGAAATTTCATGTGATGTTCTTCTGGAAACTGTCTTATGAGAGGATATTTTTGCTGAAGCAGACACATTAAAGGAAAAGCAGGCTGTAATATTTTGCTTAAGAGAACATGTGATCTTTGGAAAGGGTATAACTATAAACCAACAGACAGTGGATAATGCTGTGTGTGGTATTGTTTTGCCTTGCCACTCTTTGCTGACCATCATTTGTAGTGATTTTGTAGAGAGAAATGCAACAAAGGACTTTGGTGGTATTCTGACAACTTCCTGCCACTTCTAAGGATTTCAGCAATTGGCAGAGCCTCTCATTTTCTTCTTGATTGACTTGTGTTGCTTATTTGTGAATGCTGATTGTGAGTGGATCCAGCTACCACTGCTCATTCCTGTGAACTGAACTGCTGATATCCTGACAATGTGGACTGGGTTCATCCCAAAGAACTTATTTCTAAACAGGTCTGTATCTTTCTTTGCCCTATTAATCTTTCCTTTCCACTTTCTCTTGTGTGTGATGGGCTAGAAGGAAGGGTAAAGATTTAAGTACCCTTATTAAACTACATTTTAAAAAATATAAGCCTACATACCTTTCCTGGACATAAACCCAAAAGATGTTCCACAAGAACACTTTCTCAACTATGTTCATAGCAACTTTATTCCTGATAGCGAAAAACTGGATACCTCCTAGATGTCCCTCAACTGAAGAATGGATAAAGAAATTGTGGTACATCTACAGAATAGAATACCACCCAGCTATTAAAAACAAAGACATCATGAATTTTGCAGGCAAATGAATGGAACTTGAGACCATAATCCTGGGTAAGACCTGGGATGAAGGAAGCTGCCAAGAATCAATAGAGGTGACCTTAGCTAAGACTCATAGCATTGGGGATATGTAACCTGAAGTGGATGCCTCCTGTAGCCAGGGAGGAACCCCAGTGGAGTGATAGGGACACCAATCTACCCACAAAACTTTTGACCCAAAATTTATACTGCCGAAAAGACATGCAGGTACAGGATATGGAGCAGAGACTGTGGGAATAGCCGAGCAATAACCAGCCCAACTGGAGACCCATCCCGTAGGTAAGCACCAATCCCTGACACTATTAATGATACTCTATTATACTTGTAGACAAGAGTAGCATGGCTGTCCTCTGAGAGGCTCCATCTAGCAGCTGACTCAGATGGATGCAGAGAACCACAGATGAACAGTGGATGTAGCTTGGGGACTCTTTTGGAAGAGTTGGGGGGAAGGATTACAGGCCCCAGATGGGATAGGAACTTCACAAGAAGACCAAGAGTGCCAATTCAGCTTTACCCTTGGGGATTTCAGAGACTAAATCACCAACTAAGGATCATACAAAGGCTGGACCTAGGCCACCTGCATGTATGTAGCAGATGTACAGTTCAGTCTTCAAGTGGGTTCCAAACTACTGGAGGGGAGACTGTCCCTAAAGCTCTTGCCTGTCTATGAAATATACTCATCTTGCTGGGCTGCCTTGTCTGGCCTCAGTGGAAAAAAATGTGCCTATCCCCACAGACTTTATGTGCCTCAGTCAGGGATACCTAATCTTCAGCCAGACTCTGGAGCGTGGGCTCTTCTCCTTTCTAGGTCTCTTTAATTTTCCTTGTCTTCCTATACTGTCTCATATACACATATCAATCTCTATGTCTTGTTTCAAACAACTGTAGAGATTATCTATAAATCGTGTACTGTCCCCAAGTCTATTAGGCACTATGCAGACACTACTGAAGGCTCTAATGCACCCATCATGCTTTACCTGTCACCTTAAACTGTCTTCAGTTTTAAGTGTGCCCATCTATAAAATGTGTGAGAAACAGTTATCCATTTTAAATGCTTTCTTCCCTTTTATTCCATTCTATAACACAGTGTTTAACATGACTTTATAGATCATTTACTTAAGTTTGTACCTTATATATCGATCCCTTGACGTACATTGTGAAAAAAAGGTCAATAAAGTGCTCAAGTAAAATTTCTTTTACACATTTTATTCATCTCATGTGAAGCTGAATTTTTTTGCCTATTGCTTGATGAATCTATCAGTCTTGTTAATGGGCATCAGCAGTAGAGAAATATGAAGTAACTGCAATCTATGGAGTATCCTTTAGTTGTGTTATTCAAGGCAATTGCTATTTCCACGTATAAGATTTTGGTTGACTATTTTATGTGACAGCTTATTAAAATTGCTTTTACCTTTTTATTCTTTGTGTCATGATGAAATATCAGGAAAAGACCTAAGGGAATGGTAGATTAGAGGATATTGAAGGAAATAAACTAAACTATACCTCATAGATTCTCTATAACCATACTATTATGGTTGAGAAGTAAGCAGCCTGGATGGGTATACTTCTTGTACAGGGCACAAGTGGGAAGGAGTTGTTAAGAACATCTCTAAACTTCTGTAAGCTTTCATATTAAAATGTTCCAGCAACACATGGGGGGCCATAGAAATAAATGCCTCACAGCAATGTGATCAGATATCCAGACACAATGCTCTCATTCTTTATAAAGTTTATAAAGTACTCTTCCAAGCATAATGAATGTAATGCAACTGTTCTATTTCATTTATTCAAACAGAAAAATAACAGTATCTTTAATCACAAAATTAATGCAGAAGCTCTCTTTTATGTTCAATTTCTATCTAAATAAAATGCTCAACAGTTGCCATTTACTGAGGGAGAAGGAATTTGAGGAACAGTTCCTGACATGTGGATTCTGAAACTCCTTAATAGGCTTTTCCTACAATAGGAAGCCTACAGCTGTCTTGTGGTGTTCAGATGAGAAGATGTGGAAGGTGCAGAAGAGAGAACACAATGTGATGACTTAAGTCTGGCATGTCCCCCATAATTTTGTATTCTGAATGTTTGGTGTCTAGATTGTGGCATTATTTTGAAGGCCATGGAGTCTCTACAGTGCTGGGGGAAAACAGTTACTAAAGGCAGAACCTTAGAGGCAATATCATCCCTAGTTTTGGTCTAGCTCTCTGTTTCCTGCCCATGATATTTGCCCTTTGTTTAACAGGAAGAAAAAAAGAAATATAAGCAAAAAAGAAGCAGATGGAAAAAAGCTAAAGAAAACACGTTGTATTAATTATGGAACAATCCCTCAACTCTAAATATAAACACACCAAATATAAAAGAAACACTGCTAGATTAAGATATACACTGATTTCCTTTAATACTCCACTATCACGAAAGACAGGTCTTGCAAGACATCATCATCATCATCATCATCATCATCATCATCATCATCATCATCATAATAACAACTACAACTACAACAACAACAATGACAAAGTAACATCTGATCTAAGTGAAACTGTATGTAAAATGGACTTAGCAGACATCTACAGTATATTCCACTCAAATATATTAGATTACACATTCTTTTCATTAGCCCACTCTCTGCAAATTAGGTCATACTTTCAGACATGAAGTAATTCTTAGCAAATACAAGCAAAAAGACATAATCTCTTGTATTCTTTCTGCTTATAATGGAACAAGAAAAAGAAAACAGAAAGAAAAATTATAAATTATATGAACTCATTGACAATGGGAAATATACTATTTAGAGATACATAACTCAATCAAAAAGAAAGTCAAGAGAGGTCCAATGGGTAAAATGTTTACTGCTCGATGTGCAAACCTAGGTTTGATCCCCAGCATCCATGTAAAAGGCAAGTTTGGTTGTTTGTGTCTGAGACCTTTGTATTAAGGAACGGAGGAAGATTTCCAGGGCTATCTAGCTATACACTCTCTCTAAAACAGTGAGTTCTCATATCAGTTAGAGATGTGGTCTCAAAAGATCAGGTAAATAGTAATAAAGAAAGACACCCACCATTGACCTCTGGGCTCCATAAGCACACGCCAGGCAAGGACATCATCCTATACACACACATGGAGTCACAAAGAAACCAAGGTAGCCAATGTAATAATTCTAAGCAAAAACAATGATAGAAAACTCATCACAGCTGTTTCAAGTCATAATTTCCACAACATCATGGTGTTGGGCCCAAAATAAACTTGTGGATCAGTGGAATAGGATTAAAAACCCACACAGTATAGTATAAAGTATCCATACATATACAGCCAACTAATCTTTGACAAGAAAAAATACACTGGGGAAAAAAGATATCGTCTTCAAAAATTGGTGCCAGGAGCATTGGAGAGGTAAGAACCCCAATGTGCAGCTCTTATCCTGTACAAAGGTCAATTCAAAATGGATTGAATTCCTTAACCTGAAACTCAGAGGTTGTTAGAGGAGACATGAAAAACAGTGCCTCATGATACAGCCACAGACAAGGACATTTTGAAGAATAGGAAGTCAGGAAATAAAATGGCCTCAGTAGAAGAGTATGTGCCTAATCCTGTAGAGGCTTGATCCGGGAGAGGGGATGCCCAATGAGAGGCACCTCTCAGAGGCAAAGGGGAGGGAGGATGGAGAAGGAATTCTGCAAGGGGGAACCAGGAGGGGAAGGAATATTTGCAATTAAATAAATAAAATAACTAGTTAATAAAAAATCAGGAAATGGGGTTGCATGAAGCTTCAATGCTTCTGCAAAGAAAAGAAAACAAATAACTGAGCAAAGACCCTGCAGAATAGAAGAAAGCTGTGGTAGCTATATATCTGAAGGTTAATATTTAGAATACTGAGAGAACGTTTAAAAAATTAAATGTCCAAACCTCAATCACATCATTAAAGTCAAATTAAATGAATAGATGTTCTCAAACAATCAAGTGCAGATGACCAATAGGAGTATGCAAAATTCTCAAAAGGCAAAGAGCGGATTGTCAATAGGCATGAAGAAAGTTCACCACCCTTAACTGTGGTGAAATGCAAATGAAAACAGCATTGATGTTCTTTCTGTCTCATTCCGGTCAGAATGACTATCATTAACAAAATCAGTATCAGCCAAGGCTGCAAGGCTTTATGAAAAAGGGACCTTTGTATATCACTGGTAAGAATGTAAATTGATGCAACTCATTTGGAGATAAGTTTCTTCAAAAAAATCTAAAAATAGAACTTCTACAAAATCATGTTCTATCACTCCTGAGTCTGTACTCGAAGAGCTCTAAGTCAGTGAATGTCACAGGAACACTTGAACAACTTTATTTATAGTTATTCGCGATATCTAAGCTCTGGAATCATTCTAAGTAGTCATCAACATATGGATATTAGAGCAAACATGGTATATATTACAAAGAGGTTTTATTCAGCCACAGAAAACTAAGTGTGATGTCTGCAGGAAAAAACTGGATAATATGTTAAGCAAAATAAGACTCAGACAGATATGTATCATCTTTCTGTGATTTGCACAAAGACTATGTCCCAAAAATTATATAATAAAAAAAGTTATAATACTAGTCTCAACATCCCCCACTCATATGGAGAACTCTTTTTAGGAACTTCATTCTTTAGAAGTCACGCCAAATACAGATTCACATCAGATGGCCCTGCAATATTTCCAAGAGGAGAGCACCCTGTCCCCATTCACCTCCCAGACTGACATCAAAGCATCTGCTATCTATGAAATGAACAAGGCTATTATTCTATAAACCCTTGATAGAGGGAATTCAAGTCCAGAGTCAAGATGTTAGGCCAGATCTCAATTCTAAATGAGTCTCAGCATGTTTGTGTTAACCACACCAAAATATTTGGCCACTTGGGCATGGAGTTGGTGCCCACTAAACCCCTATTATTCTTTAAAAGATTTATAAAACACTTATATATGTGTTTGAGTCCCCTTCCTGTGTGTGTCTGTGTGTGTGTGTGTGTGTGTGTATGTGTGTGTGCGCGCATGCACATGTGTACATCTATAGGCCAGAAGAAAGTGTTGGATATCCTGAACCAGAGTTAAAGATGGTTGTAAAGTGTTTAAAGTCGGTGCCAGAGATAAAACATGGTCCTGTGAAAGAGCGACACTCGCTCTTAACTGCTGAGCCATCTCTCCAGCCCCAAACCAATGTCCTCCTGCATGTTTTAGGAGACAAAAACATCTTCTTTCCTTAATTGCCTAGACCAATTATTTTAGGCCATAAACTCATTGATCTACAAAAACAGAAGCCCTATAATTATACATCTATTTTCCTGGGAAGATGCCTTGGGAATAGTGGTTGACTGCTATTACTGAATTATGCATCTGTAGTAACCAGGATGCACTTTTCTTATTTCCTTTTTAAAATGAACTTTAACCTGGTATGGATGCACTCACCCATCATGTCAGTATTTGCAAGGTTAAGGCAGGTGGGTTGTGAGTTTGATCCTAGCCTGAGCTATGCAGAAAAACTCTACCTCAAAAAGAAAACAACATCCCCACCCTCCAAAACAAGCATTTTAAATAGTAAACATCAAAGTATAATTAATTTGAATTTAGAGGGGAAAAATGAACATAAGGTACAAAGTAATATACTTCCAACCACACCATTTCAGTAATTGGAATCCTGCATTTCTATGGTTCATTTGTTACAGCTGAATAAGTATTCCTTCTCAGTGATAACAAGAGCCTATAGTTCAGGCTGGAATTAGCTCTTTGTGTTGTGCAGATCTGAGTTTAGAAAATATTATATGTCTTGTGTGCACCATGCTAGTATCATACAGAACCATTTCACTTCACTGAAAACCTATTGTGCTCCACCAACTTGTCTGCTTTCCTCTAGCTGTTGCTTATTAAAGTGTTTTTTACAGAAGTTAGCACTCTGTTCACATTTTAGTGACATTGCATTAACTGGGGGGAGTAAGGGGGAAGTGCCCAGTTAGACCAGTAATTAGCTCTTCCCTCTGTGGATAGCTACAATGTCTTCTTCTATTTCAAGTTTGTTTGTGTTGACTGTAGACTCTTATATTCACAGGTAGGAAGGCTAAGAGATATAGATGATCCCCAGAGCTACAGCAAAGGGGGTGCAAATGGAAAGATGTTCAGTACTTACTGGCAAAGACTTACCAATGGCATTAATTTTTAGAAATGGCAGACCAGGAAAACAAGACAAGAGGCAACAGCATCATCCAAGAAGTCAGGTTAGAAATCATTTTTTTTTTTTTGTACTGAGGTCTCTTGAAAGAAGGTGGGGCTTTTCATCAAATCAGTTTGATTCCATTCTTTGTGAGAGATTTGAGATTCTTTCATTTTCTTCAATTGTATTCAAGGCATGGGGTGGCTTTTTATAAGACATAGGTTAAATTAAGTGGAAAAGGCAGATCAGTACTTCAAAGTATAAGAATGTCCCAAATTGCTCAAGTTTGGGCTCATCTGTGCTTTGCATTTTGAATATCATGCTTACAAAAGACAAAGGGAATAAAAAGTGAACTAAATAAAGGCTGGAAGAACTAAATAAAACACAAGCTTTTCAGCCTAAAACTAAGAACATGGAGGGAACCTATTCCTACAAAATGTTTGGGAAACAATGTATTTAGAATCAAGCTAAGTTCAAATCCTGTCTTAGACAGTGAGTAGCCATTTGACTTTATGGGAAAAGCTTAGTAAATCTTAAAACCTCCATAATCTTCATTTTTAAGAAGAAAATAATTATTTTGATGGTTAAGTCAAATCAATCACAAAGAAAACATGATTCCTACAAGTTAAGGCAAAAATTCAAACTACTTCTTTCTGATGAAGGGGAAAGTAACCTATTATTACATAGCCTGTTAAGTGTATATTTTAAAATCTTTTTGATTTAAAGGCTTCAAAAACCTATTATTCCTTTTAGCACTGTGTGCTTTGTGTAGGGCAGATTGCTCATTGTGGCTGGATGAAAAATGTCTTCACAATTTAAATTTGATTAAGCTATTCTGTTGTAAGAAATAGACACCAATAGAGAAATAACAATCTGTCTATCATTAGCAGAAATGAGTTTAACATGAAAAACTTGAGACATCTTTCGAAGTCCTTTGCAAAAATGGCCTCTGTAAGACATGACAATATCAAAAACAGATATTTTGGAGGTAACAAAACAGAAGGTTTAGACTGTATATAATTAAGTTTGGAGGCATAAAAAGCAAAAAGATAAATAACCATATTTCTTTTTTTCCAACCCCTGTTTCTGAATGTTAGTTTTTAACTCAAACTTTCCAGAAAGGAAATGATAGGAGAGATCTCACAGCTGTTTCCTGGGATCACTTTAAAAAAATCAACTTCTTGACCTCCTTGTAGAAATGGTGGCTGAGCTACAATTTTTCACACCAACAATGAACTTTTAAAATTGTTTAAGAGATCAAAGGGAACTTTGAGATAAAACAATACAAGATTTGCACCCAAAGCAGCAAACAGTTTACGAAGAACAAGCAATGGCATGCTAGTTAAGAGCAAAATGTTTCTTGTAATATTTATTAGCCAGAGAGCTCAAAACCCAGAAAAATCCATTTTAACAGTTTCTTTGACTTTAATCAAAGTTTGTTTTAACATTGTTTCAAACCCTTTTTCCCTTTTAATTTGGCTTGTCATGGTATCTCTTGTCATTAATCTGTTATTTATGAATACCCAGTTCAAATACTGTACAGAAATAGTACTATGAGTAAGCTGATGCATTATTGTCAATCTGCCCAAAAGTGTAGCTAATCAGTTATTTTCAATGTCTCCATGAACATTTTTATTTTTTAAATTTTTTTGTACGTTAGAAATATTCGAAGTGATGACATGCTACAACTAGATGACCATGATGACAAATCATGCTATTGTGCTAACTGCTACTCATCCTTAATTCAGTGCTAGTCTCTAATCACCATGCTGGCCAAGAAGCAAAGAAAAAACTGTCTCTTACATAGCATTAAAATTCACTAAGGGAAGACCAAAGTGAGCAAGGAAAAGAGTGGGGATGGTATCATGACTCACAGGAAAGTCTTAATTTCACTCTTGGGAAGGTGGGAACCTTGGAAATCTGTCAAGAGACAAGAATTTGCTCTGGTCTTAAGGGAAAAAATAATGTTTTTGCTGCTGTGTATGGACCATAAAGAAATCAGAGAAGTTGGTAAACAAAATGGTAGATCTTGATAATTGTGGCAGCTGGCGTAAAGGGTCAGCTTTGGGAAGTTAATTTAAAGGTGAATCCAACAGAAATGAAGAGAGAAGTCAAAGGCAACCTAGTTCGTTTTTGACCAGAACATTTATAAAATGTTTTTACTGTAAGGTTATATGTGTGGAAGGAACGAGATTAGATATTAGAAGTTCAGATTTAACTTTAGAACTTATTACACTACACTGAAGTGTCTTCTTGGACATTCAGTGAGTGTCAAGTGCTCACCTAAGTACAAAGCTTAAAGGTCAGAATTAGCTATTATATTTTGAACACATCAGCATATTGGCTGTATTTGAAACCGCATGACCAAGGTGTATATGCAGCTTAGCAGTAGGGTGCTCCCTAACATGTGTCAGGTTCTAGCTTGTACCTCTAATGCTATAAAGTAAATAAATAAGTTAACATGGTGGTCTGTGATCACCCAAGACTGTCCTCAGGGTGGAGAACTGACTGCAAAGACAGAGATAATACTTCTAAATTTGGTTTTGCTTATTTTCCAACTGTTTCTCTCTCTCTCTCTCTCT
>JADRCH010000074.1:7887343-7903589 GCA_019843965.1 Rhynchomys soricoides
TCTCTCTCTCTCTCTCTCTCTCTCTCTCTCTCTCTCTCTCTCTCTCTCTTTTCTGTGAAAAGATTGTGAAAGTAACAGTTCTGGAGAAATGCCTATACTCATCAGGAGTTACTAGAGAGAAATGTCATTGTAAACCATGGTGACTCTTCATAGAAAAATAGTGTTGATATGCCATAGTAATCAAGATTCACCTCGTCTTCTACAGCACTCTGTAAACTGATTTGATGTGTGTGGTCACAACATAGTCACATTAGAGTCTCGTTTTCTCATTTGTAAAATATACACTCTATGCTCTTTTTTTCCAGGACTTTGATTCTGACAGAATGCAATAGGAAATATTGCCACTGTTAGCATTGGAAGCTCAGTGTACACCTGACAACTTGAACAAGATTTACAAACTCACATTATATTCTGTCGTATTCTGTCTTAAATTTTAATGCTTTACTAGCATTACTGTTCTCAAGCACATCATAATTCAGAAAAACATTAAAAAAAAGAAAATAATGTTCCTGGATGTGTGGTTTTGCTGTTAATTTTAGAATTAGACCTAATGAGCTGCTATATGCATACTGTTTTCATGGTTTCATGTCCCAGCTAATGGAATTATCTCTTCCAGTTCCTTCCACTCTCCTGGATTTCATGATCTCCTCTAAGAGCAGGCATGTTGTGATCTTTGATCCCTGGGTATGCAGAATCTAAGTTCCTGGTCATCACTGAATAAACTATAAAAAACATATTTTTGGCTTTAAACTTAAGAAGTCAAAGCATTCAGAAGGAAAACTGATGCAGGTGACAAAGACAAGGGCAAAATTAAAGAACCATGGAAGAGGAAAGGAGCTGGTTGCTCTGGAAGGTGATATTTCATAGACTGGGATTCAAAAGTTTTGGCAAAAATTTGCTGCAAATACTTTCTACAAAGGGACACTATCACTTTTATTGAAACTCTTTCAAATAAGAATGATGAATCATGCTGAAGAACTAGGGTATCTGACCTACAGGCTCCAGGCTGTAGAACTAGGGTATCTGACCTACAGGCTCCAGGCTGTAAACCTATACCTTTCTGAGACTCTCACAAATAAGATTATGGATGTCGTTTACAGTAAAAGAAGCACATGCTGTAACTCCCTTACAACATAGTTGGGTAAGAATTTCTTTAGTGTTCATTACCTGTGTTTTTATCTTACAAGGTTCAACTTCTAACCACCTTTCACTTTACAAACCATCCTATGTTATCTTTTCCAAACGAAAAGGAGGGCCCATAGAAACTAAATGAACATGGTAACGTCAGAAGCCATTGAACTTGTGTATGCTGTTACTGTTGGATGATTGAACATGTGGCTATCAAGAAGTCCACACTCACATTCAGGTAAGCTCTTTTCCTGAGTATAACTTCTGTCTTCCTTAACAACTGTACTTAAATGAGCGTTAAAACTTTTTCTTAACAAACTTTAACTTTTTTCCTAAAATTTGTATTCTCTTATATTTTATTTGTTTTATTTTATAAAAGAATATATTTCACAATTCCTTAAGGGAATTAATAAAAAATAGAGATGTAGAGACAGAGACAGACAGAAATAGGGAGAGATAAAAGGTATGTGGGAAGTGTGGAAAAGTGAGAGAGAGAGAGAGAGAGAGAGAGAAAGAGATACTAGAGAGAGGAGGAAGGAGAGACAGCACGAGAGAGATATTGTAACTAGTGGTTTGTCTAACCCAATGACCCTCCCATGTCTTTTATTAACCCTATTCATTTTGATTCAGTTTCTCTTTCATCTTTTACCTGCTTGATTCATCTACACAGGTATGGATAACCCAAGACATCAACAAACATGTTTTCATTGAACTGGCACTCTTAGTCCAGAACTTCAGAAATATCGTGGTCAATAACTATGTGATGTCCCTCTCCATGAATTAATATATACATAATGTTCCATTCAGTAGCTTCCTTTATCAACACAGAACTAAGTGCACTATAGTGCCAAAGGCCGTGCTGGGGGCTCTATGTTATTCTTATGGAGTATTCAGGATTAAAGAGAATCAATATCCACTCCTCCTCTTTCTTCAGCATCAGCATCACAGGTTTCTAAAGACTCAGGGAGGAAAAGAAGAAGGAATGTAAAGAGTGGTTCATGTAAATTAAATTGCAAAAACTCATAACTACAATGCATTAATTTCTTTTAAACATCTCAGTTTTACAAGGCATATTTAAGAAAGAACAAATAAAGTTTAAGGTAGAATATGTGTCTAGTAAGCGTGAGGCCCTAAGTTTCTGAGTTCTATCCTAACACACCCATGCACTCGCACATGCGCACACATACGCACGCGCAATTAATATGAACAACAAACATTTTGTCTCAAAGCATTCCCTAATCCATATCAAACATTTATCTAAAAATCAAAGGGTTTTCTTTTTTCAATTAATCCTTATCTTGAGTGATTTAATGTGTGCACATATACACACACATGAGTTTTTAGGATAATATATGATTTTAACTAAAACAAACCATAAAAGACATTATTAACACTATGATATAAAGTAAAGTTATTCCATACAATGGAATATTAAAAATGGACAGGTATCAAACACAGGTTTTGAAAATTAGATAGTGCTATTAGGAAATACTCTTGATAAGATGTAAAAAGAGAAAGCAATGTACAGAACAATAACATGCGCGTAGGAGAAGTAGGTCAGTTGGAAAGGTGCTCACTTTATAAGCATCAGGCCTTGAGTTCAATCCCCAGAATCCACAGAAAAATAAGCAAATCAAGACAAGTGTAGCGAAGCACTCTTGGTGGAGACTTGATGCTCACTGTCCAACAAGCCTTTCTTATGTGGGCAACTCCAGGCTAGTGAGAGTCTCTCTGTCTTAAAACAAAAAATGTGAACAGCATCCAATGAGCAAAATTCAAGGCTCTCTGGCCTCCATATTTATGCTCAGATGTGTGTGTGTGTGTGTGTGTGTGTGTGTACACATACATGTTTTTCAACCTATAAATACATGTGCATGACACATATAAACACCCATGACACACAAACATATATTTACATCATACACTTACACATATAAATGCACAAAACAAGAATATAATCACAGAAATATATATTTCAAGTAAGTTTGATTTTAAAGGAAAAAGGCATATTTATCTAAATGATGCAATTATAATTTTTAAACTTTTATTGTAATAAGTATGCATTATTTTATATTGAACAATGTTACTTTTACCAAAAAGTATAACATACGTTAAATAGTACAATAATGTTGCAAATAGCAGTACAGAGATAACACAACATTTTTGCCATTGTTATATTAGTGTTCATTAATGTCAAACATATCTCTATTTACAGGTAAATATGTCTTATGATCGTGCTTGCTTTTCTCATTTCCATGGAACCCTGACTCAGGTCAGCTGCCTGTTTCATTGGTCTAAATGAATTAGCCATAATTTTTATTTATTCTAAACAAGACAAGGTATTTTCTGTATTTGTTCTTCAGTAGGACCAAACCCAAAAGCTAAGAAGTCAGCAATTCAAACCCAGTGAGAACCTGATGTTTATGGGAAGGGTAGCAGAGTTATTTTTCAAATGCTAAAACCAGAACTGTTTTAATACGTAATGCTTGTAAGCCTTCCATTTTACTTTTTGTGTTTAATTTTGAACCATTTTAGATGCTAAATGAGCAGGATTGAATCGTTATATGATTTTATTGAATTATAGTCTTCAAGTGTTTGGTTCATGCTGGTCCTCTTCTTTTTTACATTTTAGGCGCTAATTTAACTTGAAATGTAGACCTCCTAGCCTGCTAATTGTTGTGGAAACTGTAATTACAAGGTGAGCCCGTGATGATGTCTCTGCTACTAACTTTTGGTAAAGGACTGAGACAATTCACTTTGTAATCCTCAGAGAGCTTCACTGGGATACTTTGTTCAAAGTAACTGGCATCTACTTTCAGATCAGGCCCCAAATAATTGGAAAAGCGCAGACAAGTATAGCATTTACACTCCAGGATGCTTTTAGGCAACTCTTTAATTTTCAGGGAGGAATATAAATAAATAATAAATAAAATTAAATTCATCCCAATCTATCAAAGAACTTCTTTGACATAATAAAAGTTAGCCAAATAAATCAGAATAATAGGATTTTGACAGAACAAGACATTAATCTATTGCCAGAGTGACATAGTGGTCACAAAACATATAAATTGAAGGTGGAGATTTTCCATCCATCACCAAGATTTCCATCTCGTGACAGGGAAATAATTACTATGTGCCCACCATGTTTTCAGTCTTTTGGTTTGTCAGGACATGAAACAATGCATTAATGCAGTCTCTGTGTGTGGGCAACACCTGCAGGGTGGGCAGATGCTTCCTTTCCACTAGCAGCAGCCGGTTTCTCTGCAGCAAGTGTGGCACCTGTGCCAGTAACTAATGCTTTGACTACAGAAACAATTGCACAGAGCCTTTCCTAGAAGAGAGAGGTTTTATGTTGGCCTCTTGTGCATTCTAGAACATTCCTTTCCCACTAAGTCATTCAGTAGAAATGTGCCTCTAAATATTAAAAACAATAACAAAACAATCTCCAGATTCATCTTCATATCTCATTCTGACCCAAAACCGGTAAGCATCTATTAGCCCTAAAGGTGAATATTCAAACAAATAAATAAATGAGTTGAGTGTCTACTCCCAAGATTTGCATACATCTGTGTAAAATTTACATGTTATACATATGGACACACAGATATATGTCGTATGGAAAAGAGAACTCATCCGGACCGATAAGACTGAAAATCAACTCAAACTGAAAAAGAAGCCAGAGGAGCCCTGTTGCTCAACAAACCTGGAGAGTGTGTCCTGAAGTCAGCTATGTGACTAACAGGAGACTATGCTTCTCCAAGGTCATACAGCTCCAGTACAGAATCAAACATCATCTGCCTGAGTGACAATTACTCCTTCACACTTCACATAACTGTGTAGCTTCCTGATTCCTAGGAACACACATTGCTAAATGCATTCCCCTCACCACAGAACATAATTCCAACTTCATTTTCTTAATTTGATCTCATCACTACAGGAGCAGTGAATAATCCAGAATAGCTTTCCACTGGTTCTGGGAACACTGTTCAGAACCTCCCTGAGAGCTAAACCTTTCCAGGTTCATTCCCCCTGGCACTTTCTGCTGGCTCTTTTAAAGAACCCACCCTCCAGGCAGTGCATACATCCATCTGATTTCATCAGATTGAAATTCTGTCCCCAGTGGCTTGTGGCTAACTCATGAAGTCTACGAGTTGTAGGTTTTATTAAAAGTTGGCTGGGGCCACTATTACCTAACTCAATAATCACGAACACATTTGAGATCACTTGAATTTCACATCTGAAGGTGTCTATATAGCACAATTGTGTAAGCTTTATATTCAGTCTGCATCAAGGATCTCTAGCCCATCCCTGCCTTCATTCATTTATTTATGTGGTGATTTGTTTTTGATGACTGAAGCAAGCTATCTATTGCTGTGTTATATCTCCAGCCCTCTTTTTAACTTCTTATTGCATACATGCTCTCAATAACTAAGTTATCCAGCCTGGCCTTGAGCTAACTAATAGCCTAGGTTAATCCTAAACTCACTCTATAGCTCAGACTAGTCTTGATTTTGTGATGTTTCTGCTTCAGACTCCCCAATACCTGGTATTAGGTCTGAGCCACCAGATCCAGCTCTTGTCCACTCTGTATCACCTTTATCTCTTCTATTTCAGGGTTACGATGACAAACTTGATTTTTTGAGACTACTGTTCCTTTTGGTACAGAGGGGAAATGTGTCTGTAAGGGTTATAATATATAAATATTGGTGTGCATAAAATATATTATACATTAATTTCTCCAGTTCTAAATCAAATTGTTTAAGGTCAAGTAAGTTAAAAGCAAATACTAAAATGCTTAACTTTCCCTTTTAATTTTAGTTACTTGATTATTTACAGGAAGGTATTGCAGATGAAACAAAAATAATAATTTTACAACTAAAATAAGCTCACAAATCAAAAAAAAAATGGTTAAAGGATAATATATACCTGTATGCAAGAAAGAGTACAAATAAAGAATTCATGTGATTTCCATATGACTTAGTCTTGGGAAAGGTTTTCTGAAGAATGGTACCTTTTTCTGAGAAATCTTAATTACCTTTACAAAATAATGGTTATTGTTTTGTGTTAATTGTTGCTTTCATAATGTGTAAGTCATATCTCTAGCCCCTTTAATTGCAAGGTAGCTTCCTTTTTTATCTTAGAATCAGGTGGGAACCAAGAAAATTAGATGATTAGCAGACTCTTGTTTTCTTTGAAAACTACAGCTGCCTAAGACCAGAGCCCTTGATAATTTGTGCTATTTTTGGATCAACTTTCATTGTGCAGCTGGCTGAAGCATGAAATGAGCTAAAATAAATGGAGTTGAATAGAATTGAGTTGAAATAATGTGCTTTCCAGTATGTGCAGTGTCTGTAGGACAGAGTAAAATTCCAGTATCTTCCAAGGACTCCCCAGTACAATGAATTTCACAGAATCTACAATGTTTTGAATAAGAATAGCCCCTATCATCTCATATATTTGAATTTGCAGTTATCAGGGAGTGGCACTCTTTGAAAGGATTAGAGGGATTAGAAGGTGTGGTCATGTTAGAGTAGGTGTGGCTTTGATGGAGGAAAGCTTTGAGGTTTCAAAAGCCCATGCCAGGACCAGGATCTAGATAGATAGATAGATAGATAGATAGATAGATAGATAGATAGATAGATAATAGATTAGAGATAGAGTTACATAGAAATATATAAAGATATAGATATCTTTCTTTCTTTTTTTCTACTTATATGATTTAGGATGTGGAGCACTCAGCTACTGCTCAGCACATGACTACATTCCAGCATGCTTCCAACCATGATGATACTGGGCTAAACCTCTTGAACTACTAGAACCCACTTAAGTGCTTTCTTTCACAAGAGTTTCCTTGGTCAGGGTGCCTCTTCACAACAATAGAACAGTGACTAAGGTACATCCTGTACTCTCTACACAGCATTGTTGATTTTCAGTAACAGCCACCTACTCCCCATACAATCCAACTCTAACTTTCTAAAACCTGAAATCACCTGAATCACCTTTAGAGACAGCTGTAAGATAATTGCCAAGGCCATAACTTAATTCAGACATATTTGTTATTATCAACTGCAATGGAAAAAAATGAAATTCAGAAGACAAGGCAGGAAAAAATCAAAGACTGTGAAGATCTTGAATCTACATCATTAATTCCAAAGGTTGTTTGGTTTGCCCCATATTTCCCTAACAATGCTATATGTATCTAATCACCTAACACCCATTTCTACCTCTTACCCCACCCAACTGTCTTACATTACTCCATCCAAGCTCAGTACAATCTTGAAATGTAATGAAAGACATTTACTTGGTAATTCTGTAATATTTAATCTTGTCCTATTTATGGGATTTAGAATCGCCATCGAAACAATTGCCTGGGCATAACTGAGGGATGTTTTAGATTAAGTTCATTGAGATTGGAAGACTTTGGTGGTTTGAATGAGAATGACCCCCTATAGGCTCATATCTGAGTGACATTGTTGGAGGAAGTGTGTCACTGGGAGTGGGGGATTTCAAAAGCCCAAACCAGATCTGACTTGCTCTCTGCCTGATGATTGTGGGTCAGAATGTAAAGCTCTCATCTACTGCCCCAGTGCTGTGTCTATCTGCTTATTGTCATTATGACTATGGACTAACCTAAAGTTGTAATCATGCCCCCAAGTAAATACTTTATTTTATAAGTTGTCATGCTCAGTCATGGTATCTCTTCACAGCAATAGAACAGTAACCAAGACCAAGAACCACGCCAAATGTGAGCAACACCACTGCATAGACTGGGATGAAAGGAGAAAGCAAACAGTGGGATTCGGTTTATCTCTTTCTTAACTGCAGATGCAGTGCAAATGACCATCTGTCTCATACTCTTGCAGTCCTGACATCCTATCATGATAGACTGTAACCTCAAACTATAAACCCAAAAGACTTCCTTCCTTCCTTCACTTTAAGTAATATTTAATAAAACAGAGCTTCATTATCGCTTTCCAAGTATAACTTCAAATATCTGAGAAGACAATCATTTACCAATAACTTCTGTTCAGGTGCTTTGATGTACTTAGGCATTTTACATATATATAAGCTGATAAATATGAAACTTGTGTCTTAGCCCTATAAAATAAGCCATATAAATAAATAAGTATGTAAATTCCCACTTGGGTTCCACAAGGTTGAGATGTTTTCTGTTTCTTCCATCACGGTTGCTATTAAGTGAGCACATTTCTGATCCTGATTTATCAGGTGAATTGATATTTAGAAACAGACAATCCTTTCACTTGATAAGTGTGCAGGTGTCATGGGCTCCAGAATAGGATGAAGGAGATTGCTGAGCTCTATCTGAAGATGTCTGGGGATGATGAAGTTTCTTCGAGATACGGTGCTGAAAATAACTGTCCCTGTGTTCCCACGACAGACCTGTAAATCATTCCTTACTTTTCACATCATTTTTGTAGAAAACAACTTACCTGAAGTCCAGATGATGTTCGAGATACCACATTCACCCAAGTGTTCTTCTTTTCCGCAGAAATGAACTAAAAATAAATTTTAGAAGATTAGCTAAAAGAGTAATATCAGACTTCTTAAAGAAGAAAATCACTTGGTTAGAATTCTGACGGAACAGTCCATGTTTTGTAGGTGGCGATGATTTCCTTTTCTGCTGCCTTTTCAATTTAATGTTTTAATTTCACTGAATTATAAATGCATGCATTCTTTTGCACATTGGTGATAGCATCCAGTTTTGTACTCTTACCTCACACATGGGAGTCTTCTCTCTGTCTCTGGAGGTAACCCCTTCCAACAGATTTTTTCTCACTGTTGTTTAGAGTCACCACTCACTCAGTTACTTGTGATATTGCTGTTTTGAAGCAAATTGGAATGATTCTCTAAAAGAAGACACTGTCTCTTTTATTCCCTCTCTAAACTCAACTAATTTCTTAGAATCATTGTGTAAGTTTAGTCAAGCTATTGTTTAATACTTATCATATTACATGTATGTATTTATGTAAAGGCCAGGTCCTAAATAATCTAAAATAATTCTTTCTTTCTTGTTAAAAATAATTTGGTTTTCCTTGGCCTTAAGAATTTCAATGTTTCTGCCTAGTTGTGTGTTTCACTGGCTCATCTACAAGCATTTTCCAAGGATTTAATTTTCTTTTCAAATATCGCAGGTACACGAATCACTTACATCACTTTCATCTCAACAGCCTTGGTGGCTATCAGGCTGTATACCCTGCCTTAAGTCATGCGCTAGTGTATAAAATAGTAGCTTTCAAAAGCCCAGAGTGACTGCATTTCACAAGACAATAGTTTTCTTGATTTTGAGAAAAAATATTCAGGCAGAGTGACTTTCTCCTTGTTTGTGCACATAAACAACTACTGTCTGTCCAACACAAACAAGAAGGCATGGGTTGATAAATAATGTATGCACATAAAATACTACTATCTGCAAACCCAACCTAGCAATTAAATCAGAAACACAGGGATTTAATGAATGTATCAAAACCATAGCAGACAAACAAAACCATGTCAGATCAACAAACGATATACCCCTCTGCTTTACCTTGGTCATAACAAAAGGGACCCCTGACAGAGGGGTGTGTGGCAACAACCAACCAACTTATCACCTCATAAGCTGAGATTGACAGGTAAAAAACTTCCTGATGTTCCCATGGCTTCCACTTACCAGGAGCCCCATTTGACATGGCCCACTTGAATTCCCATTCAAATGGATTTAGCTTTGAGCCTTAAAGCAGCCCTATGCCTCAGAACAGCTCTGTGACTGACTTTGTAATATTAATACCCTGCCAGCTGTAGTGACTCCTTGTGAATCCATTTCAGTTTTCTTCTTTTGCCTTCAGTAAAGTCTCCAGAACCCTTCATAGCCATTCTGTCACACACACACACACACACACACACACACACACACACACACACACACTTAATATTAGCAATAACAATCAGAAGAAAACATCTGCGGTTGCCAATGGTCATAGCTACCATGTGAAATAAGCAGTTCTTAGAGAAGTAGAATTAACAAAATTAACATAGTTCATAAACATATTAGTGTTCAATAGAAATCTGACATTGAAAGAGGCAAAAATGTGTTTATTTATGTTCCTGATAAAGCTTGCTCCTTACTCTGACCTATCCAGTCTAAACAAGTCTTTTCTAGATGCCAGCTGACTCCTAACCTTCAACTTGGACCTGGGACACCTGTTCTAAGATCTAAGTTCATTGTTCATTTACTCTATTATTTCTGATAAGTCATATTTTTAATAGCAAATTGGAAGCTAACTTTCCAAAATCTTTGTTTAAAAGTGTCTTTATTCTTAATTGTGACTGATTTTCTCTCATGGTAGTACAGCTTTATTCCTCTTATCAGAGGTGAGACAGCTGAGACAAAGCCTCAACCACATCCTCATTAGCCTGTGGAGCTGCCCTAATCTTTTAAGGACATTGACTGGGGCCAAACAGATACATTTATAGCTTGAATGCTGAGGAAAACTGTAAGACTATACAATACAATGGAGCAAAGTTGGAGGTTTGATATATTTTAATAGAGGCTTACACATAAGGATAAGGAGAGCTCAGAAGTGAAGTAAGATATACCCAAGTATGGTGATTTGTTTCTCAGGGGGAAGTAGGAGATGTAAGACAGACCCAAGTAAGGGTACAAATGGGCATCTTAAGAGAATACCACAGGGGTAACTGTCATGGAATTAGCCATACATACCATTTTAGTGGCTCTCAAAGTTACGTTTCAGATAGTTAAAAAACATTCTCTCTCTCTCTCTCTCTCTCTCTCTCTCTCTCTCTCTCTCTCTCTCCCTCAATGAAGAGATGATAAGGTGTTCCCAGGGGTATCTTGGGTGAGATTAGAACCTGTTAAGGAAAAGCAAGAGACACTAGGGTTTCTAGATGTGCCTAATAGTAGTCTTTCTTCTAAATGACATTTCTGGTAAGCATATCATCAAACTGTAGATTCAGGGCTGGAAATGAAAAAAACCTAAAGCAGACTTAACTGTACTAGCCTTCTTGTTTTTCTGCAGGCAAAAAGCTTCAACCAGATTCCTGGATGAAGGGCTCCTTCCTTCTCATGTCCCCAGAATTTCTCCAAAGCGACACATTGACTTCTTGCTTCTGATATTGTTTTGGAGGAATCTGATCCTTCCAGTGACTCTTCTGTGCCTGCCACATCTGGAAGCTGTCAGTACTGTCTTGTCCCTTATGGCTGAATTTCACAATAAAGTGTTTGGTATGGCTTTGTTTTTATAGATTCTGCTAGATCACTCAATAGGCCTTTGTATAGAGCAACATAAAACCTATTTCCTTTCCTGCATTCATATTATGTTCAACTTTTTAAGACCATAAGAGGAGTAAGGGAGATGTGCCGAGCAATTCACCTCTTCACAGACAGCTACTGGACATGCTACAAATCAATTCAGTTCTGACATTAACCAGAGTCAATGCAGACAACCAGGTTATGGGCTCAGTCCCAGAAGACTAACTCCACTTCAGAGGGCAATCATTAGTAGGTCTCTGGTTCCCCACAGCTTCTGAGTTGGCTACAAATCAAAAGCTCCCATACTCCCAGGCAGAGCTTTGATGATTTGCTAGAGCTCACAGACTCGGGAGAGAGCTTTATTGAGACCTAATCATTATAAGAATGTACACTCAGGAATAGCCAGAAGGGTATGAGGAAGGGACTTGACACATCTTGGTTCTCCAGGTACCCTAGCCTGCCAGCATTTCAGCCTCAAAGGTATCTAAACACTGTCCTGATTTGAGATTATTAGTTTTTTTGTGGAGTTGTCATTACTTAGATATGATTGATTAAATAATTGGCAGTCTGAGACAGGCACAGTAGTGCACACCTTTAATTCCAGCACTCAGGAGGCAAAGGAAGGTGAATCTCTGTGAGTTCAAGGCCACCCTAGTCAACATAGTGAGTTCCAGGACACAAGAGATAAGTAGTAAAACAAATGAACAGATAAAATGGCAGTTGTGATGAGGTCACCCTTCTTCCCACTTTCAGTTGGAGAATGGAGCTGTAAGCTCCAACCTCTAATCACAAGGCTGCTTTCCCTAGCAACCAACTCCTGAATCTGAAAGACCCCACAGCCACCAATCACCTCATCAAATAAGATACTTCACTTCTGACATCTCCAGGCTTTAGAAGTCCTGTGGGAATATACCAATATTTGGTGGAAGTGCAAAATATATATTTCAGATCTCAATACTATAGATTTCTGAATGCACAAAATTATGTTCCACAATTCTGGATAATATCTTTTTTTTCCCCTTCTAATAATTTTATCTATCGTTTCCTTTTTCTGACTTTTAGATATTAGAATTTTTAAGTTAATGTTTAATTTTTGTGTTTTCTCTTTGAGTATCTTATATTTAACTTTTCTGTCTTTGGCTCCATGTTACCATGGGTTTCTTCAGCTTCCTTTTCCAACCTTTTTAAAATAAATATTTTGTTTTAATTTTGTGTGTTTGTGTGTGCTTGGGTATACAAGCACATGTGTACCTGTGGGTGTCAGAGGAGAGCATCAGATCGATTAGAGCTGGAGGTATAGGCCTTTTTGAGCTACCTGGTATATGTGTTGGGAATTTAACTACTTAAGATCTTCTGCAAGAGCAGCCAGTGCTCACAGCCCCTGAACCATCCCCAGCCTCCAGGAATTCTATTGAATGTTTCTCTTCTATTATATCTTTTGTTCCTTGAGCTCTTCTTGGTTCTCACATTTCTATTTGTACAGAGTCTTTTTTTATTCCAGGTGATGTCTGATCTTATCTTTCTATTAAAGTATGTGTCATTTTCTTCCTGCCTAAGCTTGGTTCCTTGGGTGTTGCTTTTCCTCTGCATGCTTCATCCATTTCCTTCTGAGAAGCTTTTTTCAGCAATGTCATCAACAGATGGACACAGCCTGGTCTGATCTCAATGTAGCCTGATCACTTCCTCCCTCCCCTCAGAGGCCTCAGCTCAGGTGTGGCGAAGATCTTGACTTGTATCACAACAGAAAAGAATTTTACAATGAATCAACATGATGGAAAGTTGTGATTTATTAAGTAAAGATTAATGCACACCCAAGGGGTAGGTGTGGTCCTCTTAGGAGAGTTGTAAGTATCTTAATAATAACTACATCTCTATCGTTTTTGTCATTTTGAAGATAAACAACAAGGTTCAAAGATTAAAGTTGTAGAGTCAAGCAAAACCCAGAAGATCTCGGTTATTTATTTTTCTTGTCTCAACACTTCCCTTTTTATGTGTGAGATGGTTTATGAGGTGAACCATTCAGGATTAGGAGTAAGGGAGGAAGTGTGGTGAAATTAGGTCAATTTCACATAAATTTGGCCTTAAGCATGGCTCATGACCCATTTTAGCATTCTTGTTTCAGAGTCTCTCAGAAAAGGAAGGATTATGTCCATGTGGGCAGTATACACAGTAGTTTTTGTCACTTGTGTCAAAATGCTTCTCTCTTGGTCTCCAAGAGTAAGAAATGTGTGCCAGGCCCTGATGAATCAAGAGAGTCTTTCTTTATTCTTGATATTTTCTGACTCCATCCTGCCTTGGAATGACTGGAGATCTTATAGTATTTGCATATTTTCTAATAAACTTATTGTGCCGCCATCCATGTGACTGTAACCAATTATTTGTTTAGGGACACAAAACTCTAGAAAGCCCACATTTGTCCAAGAAGCCTCAGTATCTACTGCTCTCACTTTTTAATTTAAATGGCTTCTCCACACACAATTCCTCCAAAACTCTTTCACCAAAATGATCCGCTTTATTCTTGGCTCTAACAGAAAATTGATCTTGATTAATATTAGGAGCATAGAAATAGTTTACTAAAGTGACCCTGCTTCACAAATATGTGGCTGGTATATAAGAAAAGCATAACAAACAGTACAGAACTTCCAACTATTAACACAGATAAGCACAAGAGATTAAGGTAGCAAAAGGTTGGGGGAAAAAAAAAAAACTGCAAGAGAAAGTCCCAAAATGTACATTTCTGAAGAGCAGTGACCTTCAGCTGAGATATAACCCTGTTCCATATGGGAGGAACTATAGGTTTAGATTTTTCTAAAACGTACTTTAATAAGGGTTCTAAAACATTTCGATCCCCCTTTCTAGCCCACCATCCAAAGGTAGGAGAGAAAGATGCTAAATAAGACAAGGGGATGTGGACCTCTTTAGAAGTAGATTTTTTTGGGGTGATTCCAATCTCTGTTGTCAGGGCACCAGTTCAAAGAGTGTCCCTAAACATAAATCAGCAATGGTGGCATGATCCACCAGAAACAGCCAGGCCAGGCATCTGCCAAATTGTCACGAGTCAGTGAAAGCAACAAGAACCAGCTGCAAAGGAGTTCTCTGCCATGCCTTTCTCAATGAAATGAAGATAGGGAAGACTTGAGAACACAACAGATAGTGACAGGGCACTTGAATAGCGGGCTGTTGGGTCTTACTTATACTCTCTGCAAACATCATCTGCCCTCTTACAGGTTTTGCTTCAGCAAAACATCACGATAGATTAGATACTAAATAGTAGAAATAGAAAATTGTATTTCTAAAGTGAACTGTGCAAAAAATGAAAATTCCAGATAACTTCTAAATGTAACTTTTTTTTTTTTTTTAACAATATGGAGGAGGGGTTGCTGAAAAGCCAAGGATGACTAGGTTAAGATAAAACGTCTCTTCACAGGCTAGATAGGAAATCCAAAAATACAGGAAAATAAAATTTTAATGGGAAATATGGTTTTGGCCATCCAATAATTAGCAATTTTAAAGAGGTAAAGTTTAGCAAATATATTTTTGACAATATTCTTATAGAAATGTTATTTAGAAAATAAAAATATCTACATAATAATTTCACCCTTTTTACACCAGAAAAAGTATGGAATTATCGAGTGTATTTCAAGCTTATAGTTCCTCTTGTCAAAAGCTATTTCTGTTCACTACATGTTCTGCACTTAAGTTCACCAGATTCAAGTGCATCGTCTTTTCTTAAGACTAGAAAATGAGTTTGTTGATCCAATTTTTAAAACGAGCCTTTGGGGTTCATTCTGCAATCCAGTGGAGAAATACAATTTTAAATGGTGCCCCAAAGAATAATAGAGGCACTTGAGAAATATTGGCATCTATCTGCTAGCTACTGAAATACAAATAAAACAAGTCACTATCATAGCACCTGACTATAAGTGACTCAAGTTCAAGGCCATGACACCAGAGAGATCATTCAAGATTCACATCCAATGATCACTTTAACTTGGGATTGGATCTACAAATGTGTGACTTTTCTATTTTTGCTCAGAGTGATGCTTTCATAATTCATGTTCCTTATTTAGGTCTTCTGAACAAATAAAATCCATCCGTAGACTTTAGTGATGGAGCTAAACATTTTTTGTTTCACTCTCCATTCATTTTGCTTCCATTCATGGTCTATCCTGAAAATATATAAAACATAAGGTATGCGAAAAATGAATAATGTAGTGTTTCTTTAATAACATGGCCAAAGTTTGTCAAAATTGCCAATTCCACTCAAAATTATACAGGTAATACCACACATTCACGCGAAGAATAGAGGATATAAGAAAATAACACTCAGAAAATTCATCAGGGGCAAATGGATGAAGAAGAAAGCAGAGAAAGAGGAGGATGACGAGGAAGAGGAGGAACAGGAGAAGGAGGAGGAATTTGAAGAGGAGGAGGGAGGATGGAAGAGGGAGGAGATGTGTTTTCTGTGATTTGTCAGGAAGTGGTTAGCTAATGCAATCTCCTGCTTTCACACTCTTTCTTATGCCTGTGGTTCTACACAAACAAATACAAACCTCCTATGCTCACCTGTGACTTAATGTTACATTCCAGCCATAAGCCAAGAGTGACAGTCTGCACAGTAGCTTTTTACAGCTTGAGCATGACAGCACTCAGGACTCACCACAGTTTCTATGGGTTTCTGTTTAGCACATGAAACTCAAGACCTATCTGTGTATCATTAGACCTGTCTCTATAATATTTAGTGTGGAATGTCGACATCAAAACTCCATAGTGTACTTTAAAGACAAGAAGCTAAGTGCAATCAAATAATAATAATAATAATAATAATAATAATAATAATAATAATAATAA
>JADRCH010000074.1:7903599-8157449 GCA_019843965.1 Rhynchomys soricoides
AATAATAATAATAATAATAATAATAATAATAATAATAATAATAATAATAAATTTCAAAAGCTCTATTGAGGAAAGGACTTTCTTGCCTTTAAAAAAAAAATCTCCAGAAAATTGCATAGTACCTGGCTTACAGTAGGTGCACAATGACACTTGATTGTGGGGATGTCCATGCACCAGAATAGCAGTTGTGGTAGGCTTCCTGAGGTTCTTATTCTGTTTTAGAATCAATAAACTGGAAAATAAGTTGAAAGGGGGAAAGGTAGCAAAAGAGACTTGATTGCAAAGTCTTCTCGCCGTGACATCTAACTATAAATATCATTAAATTTTCAAGCACAGACTCTGATCTGCCATTTCACCAGAGGAAAGGGGGGAGGGGTGCGTAATCAAAGGACATTTGGCAGAGCTCAAGAATAACTACCGTGTAAATGACAAGCTGTAAAATATCAGGCCCAGGGAGCCCTTTTACTGCTCGAGTTATGTAGCACGGATTTATGGCCTTAAGTTTCTACTACTGAAATTTGAAAAAGTTAAAATTTGGCTTATGTTAATTTGCTTTCCAAGTTTTATCAGACTTTTAAGAAACAGGGAAGTTTCTCTGCCTTTGGACTGGGGACTTTAAGAATTATTATGACAGCTTTTATGCTAGAAATGAAGGCAAATCTGCTCAGCCAAGGAGCCTAATATGAGGCTCAGGCTGGTCTACTGAAATACTCCATGTCCAAGTGTTATCTAAGATGTGTCCTTCACAGTAGCTCATAATACCTACTCACTTCTGTTTAGAAAAATGACCTCAAAATAATTCTTTTTACATGAATATTATTATATAATAAATGTCCAATTTTAAGTTGTAAGGCCTTCATGAGATTCTAAGTCTATCAACTAAGTTGCACATATTTTAAGGTGATAAGGTAATGACTGTTTTGGACAGATAAAAACATCTATTATAAACTTGGCAGAGAAGCTTACAGTGACATCAGTAATTTAGAAGTCAAAATACATCCAAATTATCAACTCATAAGACTCATAAGGGTCAAGAAAAATTATTTACAAAATAAAGTATTAAATACATCCATAATTCTGAATTGTAAGAGGCTAAAATAGATCTGTTATTGTCCAACAAGCAATTTTTACTTTAATAATCAAAGACTTAATAAGACCATATATAGGCGATAAGGAACACCCTAAAATGTATTGGTCTATTTTCAGTAAGGATTGGTGCAATGAATAATTAAGATAGAAACTAGAAGACATTCTATTTGTATCCTACTAGAAAGGGCACAATCTAGCCCAGCCTTTAAATGGCATGGTAAAGCTAGGTAATGCTCAGTGGGAGAATATTTCCAAAGGATGGATGAGAAGCAGAGTTTAATCTTTAGAACTATAAAAAAATAAGCATTAAATTTTAAAGAACTGACAACATTCACTCAATTATTCAACAGAAAAGTCGAGAAATCTAATACACTTACCAGTTTTCTGTAAGAAATATACATGACATATCCTCTACCTCCAAGAATTTATGACCCAGCTCGAAGCAAAGAATATCAAGCAAACAATAGCTAAATATAAAGCAATTCAATAGACATCACAAGAGCAATGTATTGTTATTTACAAAATTGTTTGATAGTCACAATCTTTCTCTTTCTTTGGAGAAGGTATATATAAAATCCAATTATTTTTATGGTTAACTCAATGCCAAGTGCTGCATTATCACGTTTTCACTACAATATAAATATTAACTTATTACAATACAAGATTCAGAACACAGCCAGACTCAGCAACACAAATAATTCAATAAAAGGAAAGGAATTCTTCATCTCTGAGCTATAAAAACCCCTACAAGGGATTCATATTTCTTTTGGCAAGATGAATTTTCGGAAGGCTTAAACAGGCAAGTCTAAAATTGATTCTGAATATGACAATAAATATTTTAACGAAATGATTAAGTGCTAATCACTGAGAAAATAAATAATTCAGCACTCCTTTAGATTTGCCTCAGGACTTGGCTGGATGTGGCCCACAAGCAAAGCTGATCACAGCAGATGTGGTCATTCGGGTTGATCTCTCCAGCCTGGACGACTGCTTTCCTAATGTTCCTCACCCAGGCACACACTCTTCCTTCCTGCACTGTTCAAGCCAAAACTCCACACACCTACTTCTTTAAAGCTGCTCTCAGGGATCACTGTCCAATCATGTTCAGTAATTACACTAGGAGATCAGTGCTCTCATTGTTCCACAACCATCAACAATAATGACCACAGTGGATCACTGCTTTCTCAGAATACTCCTGTTAGATGGCCTTCATGTTGGTTTGGTTCTTCTCTGATCTAGTTTCCCCTTTGCCAGTTCTTTGTCATTCTCTACCCCTCATGCCAGTGTTCCAGAGCTCAATGTCTGACCCCCTGGACATCTCCACTCACTACTTAAGTTACCTCATCCCCTGCCTACAGTTTTCAATGTCATATGTGTATCTCCACCTGATAACAAACATTACCTGCTCAAAAATTTCTCCTGAGCTCTAGATTGGAATATCCTCCTATGAATCTGATTTTTATCCCTGTAATGTATGTGGCTTGTATTAAATCCAAAGTATCTAAACTACACCATGTCACACCAGGAGTGCTTCCTTTAACATCACAGATGACAGCCAGTCAATTGCAACTGTGTCGTTTGGATTTCCAGGCCAGATTTCCAGGTGAATTTCTCCTCACCTTTCTCAAAATCAAATGTGTTTTTATTTTTAAATATATAGAGACGCAGGGAATTTCACACTTTTGTTGATGTGCTTCTCAACCAAGCCACCACTGGATTTCATCTGTATTGATATACTGCCCCCAAAGAAGCTCCCTGCTCTACCTTTGCTGCCCTGAATTGCAGTCACACAGCCAGAATGAGGCTTCAGACATCAATCCTGCCATGTCACCTTTACATTCAAAACCCCGAAATGACTTCATAGTTCATAGAGAATCTTAAATGCTCCAAAACCCTATGATAGAATCAAGCCCCAAGAAAGCCTCTCTGGCCTCATTTCTGACCATTCCTCTTAACCCTCACTGGGATACAGAAATGTGGCCACCTTGTGGGTTCATATTTCACATCCTCAATGAATCTCCCTACTAGATATAGTTTAACGATTTTAATTAAACTTATTTGTTATCCAATCTCTTTAATCACTCTTTTATTCATTTATCCACAATTCTTTTTTCTTTTCACTTTTTTTAAATGGATATTTTCTTTATTTACATTTCAAATGTTATCCCCTTTCCAAGTATCCCCTCTAGAAACCCCCTATTCTATCCTCTTTCCCCCTGCCTCAATGAGAATGTTCCCCTACCCACCCACTTCTGCCATTTTGGCCCTGGCATTCCCCCTACACTGGGGCCTCTAACTCTCACAGGAACAGGGCCTACTTCTCCCACTGATGTCCAACAAGGCCATCCCCTGCCACATACGCAGCCAGAGTCATGGGTCCCTCCATGTGTACTCTTTTGTTGGTGGTCCAGTCCCTGGGAGCTCCGGAGGTCTGGCCAGTTAACACTGTTGCTCCCCACATGGGGTTGCAAACCCCTTCAGCTCCTTCAGTCCCTTCTCCAACTCCTCCAGTTGGGAACCCATGCTCAGTATAATGGTTGGCTGCATTGGATGTGTATTTGTCCGCCTCTGTAATTTGTCAGGCTCTGGTAGAGCCTCTCAGGAGACAGCCATAACAGGCTCTTACCAGCAAGCACTTCCCGGATTGGCGACTGTATATGGGATGGATCCCTAAGTGGGACAGTCTCTGGATGGCCTTTCCTTCAATATCTGCTCCACACATTGTCTCCATATTTCCTCCTGTGAGTATTTTGTTCCCCCTTCTAAGAAGCACTGAAGCATTCACACTTTGGCCTTCCTTTTTCTTGAGCTTCACGTGGTGTGTGAATTGTATCTTGGGTATTCTGAGCTTTTGGGCTACTATCCACTTATCACTGAGTATATACCATGTCTGTTCTTTTGTGACTGGGTTATCTCACTCAGGATATTTTCAAGTTCCATCCATTTGACTGCGAATTTTATAAAGTCATTGTTTTTAATAGCTGAGTAGTATTCCATTTTGTAAATGTACCACATTTTCTTTATCCACTTTTCTGTTGAGGATTATTTCAAGCTTCTGACTGTTATCACTATGGTTGTTATGAACATAGTGGAGCATGTGTCCTTACTACTTGTTGGAGCATCTTCTGAGTATATGCCCAAGAGTGGTATAGCTGGGTCCTCAGGTAATACTATGTCCAATTTTCTAAGGAATAGCCAAACTGATTTCCAGAGTGGGTGTACCAGTGGGCAATCCCACCAGCAATGGAGGAGTGTTCCTCTTTCTCCACATCCTCACCCGCATCTGCTGTCACCTGAGTTTTTGATCTTAGCCATTCTGACTGGTGTGAGGTGGAATCTCAGGGTCATGTTGATTTGCATTTCCCTGATGACTAAGAAAGCTGAACATTTCTTTAGGTGCTTCTCGGCCCTTCATTACTCTTCAGTTGAGAATTCTCTGTTTAGCTCTCTTCCTCATTTTTTAATAGTGTTATTTGGTTCTCTGGAATCTAACTTCTTGAGTTCTTTGTACATATTGGTTATTAGCCCTCTAGCTGATATAGGATGGGTAAAAATTTTTTCCCAATCTGTTGGTTGCTGTTTTGTCCCATTGACAGTGTCCTTTGCCTTACAGAAGCTCTGCAATTTTATGAGGTCCTATTTGTCAATTCTTGATCTTAGACCATAAGCCATTGGTGTTCTTTTCAGGAACTTTTTTCTTTTACCCAATCTCTCTTCTATTAGATTCAGTATATCTGGTTTTATATGGAGGTCCTTGATCCCTTTGGACTAGAGGTTTGTACAAGGAGATAGGAATGGATCAATTCGCAATCTTCTAAATTTTGACAGCCAGTTAAACCAGTACCATTTGTTGAAAATACTGTCTTTTTTCCACTGGATGGTTTTAGCTTCTTTGTCAAAGATCAAGTGACCATTGGTGTGTGGGTTCATTTCTGGGTCTTCACTTTTATTCCGTTGATTTACTTGCCTGTCACTGTACCAATACCATGCAGTTTTTATCACTATTGCTCTGTAGTACAGCTTGAGGTCAGGAATGCTGATTCCCCCAGAAGTGCTTTTATTGTTGAGAATAGTTTTCACTATCCTGTGTTTTTGGGATTTGCAAATTGCTCTTTCTAATTCTATGAAGAATTGAGTTGGAACTTTGATGGGGGTTCCATTGTATCTCTAGATTGCTTTCAGCAAGATGGCCACTTTTATTATATTAATCCTGCCAATTTATGAGGATGGGAGATCTTTCCATCTTCTGAGGTTTTCTTTGATTTCTTTCTTCAGAGACTTGAAGTTCTTGTCATACAGGTCTTTCCCTTGTTTGGTTAGAGCCACCCCAAGATATTTTATGTTATTTGTGATTTGTCCACAATTCTTCTAACCCTCTAACATATTTTAAAATTGATTCATGTTTGTTCTATTGCTTTTTCTTCTGGAGCATCTTTGTTTTGGTTACCTCAACCACCTAACACAATGTGGAGTACAAGTCTATATGTAATAAGTACTTGAGACACTAACAAATAATTAACACTGGTCTGTGGTTCAGACCATGGTTTTACAACCATGCTTGATTCTTCACTCTCTTTCCAGTTATCCAGTCCAACAGAAATAATGTTGTCATTCTTGGTTCTAGGATGTATCTAAATTTAAGAGAAATTAAACCTCTTCTTTATTGCCAAACTATGAAACAGCTATCATCATTGATAACCGATATCAATATAGAGCAACAAACTTCTCCTAGGGCTCCTCAAGCCACTGTTCTCCATTACAAAATATCTTCCACAAAACAGACAAAGAAATTTGTGGTCTTTATCTTACCCTACATGGAAGCTTATGAGTCCCATCTCATTTAGAATCCAAATTCTTATGTGAGTTACAGAGATTCTTGGAGGGTTTAGATCGTATTTATGCAATAAAGTCACTTCTGGCTTCTCTTGCTTTACCTGCTGTTCTCTCTGGCAACACTGATGTTCTAGAAGTTTCTCCAACTGGGCAAATGTTGCTCTGTATCAAAGCCATTATACTTCTTCTTTATTCTTATGCATCGTAGAAATTTCCAGAATATCTGTGGCTTTCTCTCTTCCCTCACTGATTCCTTTCCTCAGATTACTACCTCAGTCTGCGATGACTCTGTTTCCTTTTCCCCAATGTTTCCTTTGTCTTGCTGTGCTCTTCTCCATACTATAGATATTATATGAAAGCATCATGTTACATGTTTATTAATTCTCTACTCCCTAGTACAATCATTGTGAATCTGAAACTTTACTTTGATGACTATTGTAGCCCCTCTATCTAGAAGAGTCTTGACATAGGCTATGAAATCAATATATAGTATCTGAATAAATGAATGAATCAAACACAAAGCGATTCATCTTATTTCTTTACCAGGATAAATTAGTGAATGGAAATGTAATACAACTTGTGTTAATAAATACAAAACTCTACTCAGAAAATTCAATGTCAATCATCATATTAACTTTTGAGGCCACTCAAATATCCCTACTGGATTCCAAATTTTACACAGGCTAAACAGATATAAACTGTTTAATAAACAGATATAAAACTTGTTAAATAATTTTATGAAAATATGTGACCTCTTTCTAAATATAACAACTCTAATCACTTCTATCTGTCCATGAGCTCATGTAGACATTCTACAATGCAAGTTAATTGCTGAAGCCTTAGTCAATACCCTTAGAGCAGGGTTTGTTTTGAGATTAGAGCCACAATGCATAGTCACCGAATAAGGTCCCATCACCAGATTCTGACCAAAAAATTCCTCCCGAGTTCTCTCTTTTTGTCCTTACAGGTAATGCTTTCATAAGTATCTATAGCTGTAGGAGACAGATCCATCTCAGTAAAATTTCATTCAAAAGGCTTTTGTATGTATATTTTATTTCCTGTAAATGTATCACCCAACTACCTAGGTGACAGCAAGAAAAAAAAATTAGAATGTTAGCAGGATGTGGAAATATAAAAAAATATATGTACCAACATCTCATAAAATGGGTACTGTTGCTTTGATCCTGCTTTGTGTTTGAATTTGGACCATGCTTTCATCAATGCTGGGGCATTATGGAGTTTCACTGAATGTTAACCTCCTTTTTGCAAGCTCTGCCTAAGTGAGAACCATATGTGAATAATTACAATATATACTGTGCATACATGAATTTTTTTATTAACAGAGAATAGAGATATCTCTGAGAGTTGGTTAAAAACCTCTCTGGTGGCATATGCAGCAATCCTTGAGTTATTTGCTAAATATTTCAGCAAACAGAGTATTGTTTATTTAATTTTTGTGGCCCCCTGTGTGTATTCATGGGGTGAAGTTGTAGGTCTTCTGTTTGATATTAGGGACAGGCTCAACAAGAACATTGAAGTCTGCATTAGAAAACCTATAAAATAATACTTGATGTCTTTTTTCCCTGGGATTCCTGGCTCGTGTCCAGTGACCACACTAGTTCCGTGGGGTGTATTATGATGATCTTGCCTTTCCTGGCCTCATCCCTTAATGTGAGCACTGAACAATTCTAACATCATTTTATAACTGCTGGGAGCAGTGTTGGTTTGGAGATTAAAGAGACTTTAAAATCATGTGTTCCTTCATAAAATGATATTTCACAGAGCTAAGCCCAAGAGTCCCAGGTTGTCTGTGTTCCCTCTGTGTTTCTTTGTAAATACCCCTCAGCTCAAAATGTCAAGAAAAATGGTTTGTCTTGTTTTGTTTTATTGTTGTTTCCCCTTAACAGAATTCTAAATAACAATAGAGCTTTCAGAATCACAAGAAGTGTTGGATAGATGAACCTAAAGATATTCGCTAGTTCGTCTTCCTTTCGAGGTTGAATCATTTCTTAATGAGCATAGAGTAATAAGTGTGTATTAAAATGCTAAAACTAAACCTATTGCTTTGAAAGATACTTTTAAAATAAAAACATAGTAAAATGGATTGATAAGTAGATAGGCAGGAAGATAGAGAGATAGATAGATAGATAGATAGATAGATAGATAGATAGATAGATAAAAATGGCCACATCCAAACTATCCAACCCATATGACTGATTTATAGCTTGGATCTCTGAGAGAACCATGTCTATAAAAGAAAATTTAAAGAACAAACAACCTTTTCATGATAAGAAAACCTGTGAACAACCTATTTAAGCAAGATGCTGCTGGAATTTGTTTTACATTGTTGTTTATATTTCAAATTAAATCCATCATGGGCTGGGGGAATGGCTCAGTGGTAAATCACTTGCTAACAAAGAATGAGGACTTGAGTTCTAATCCCAAAAACACATGCAAAGCTGGGTGGCATGGTAGAGCCCAGTGCTTCTATGGCAAGATGGGAAACAGAGACTTTAGAACTGCCTGAAGCTTGCAGACCAGCTGGCTAATATACACGGTACCTGTGAACTATTTTCAACAAAGGAAAAGGTGAACATAAACACTCAAGGCTATCTTCTGACTTTCACATGTATGCTTAATTTCCCTACATGATCAAAAACCACACATACACACACACACACACACACACACACACACACACACACCCCACAGAGAGAGAGGGAGGGGGGAGAGAGAGGGGGCAGAGAGAGAGCAAGAAGGAGAGGGAGAGGGGGAGGGGGAGGGAGAGGGAGAGGGAGAGGGAGAGAGAGAGGGAGAGGGAGAGCGAGAGGGAGAGGGAGAGAAAAGCTGCAGAAACAGAGTTTAGAGAAACAGATAGAAAGACAGACAGAGACAATGAGACCTACAGAGTCAACTAACCTGGACCAACAGGGGCTTACAAAAACTGGGCCACCAACCAGGAATCATGCTGGGGGTGGACTCACCCAACAACACTCACATACATTTGTAGCGAAGGGGTAGCTTGATCTTCATATGCCCCTAACAAGATGTCCCAGGGTGGGTGTTACCCAAGGGGAGCTCTCCCTTCTCTGAGGAGAAGGCAAGGGGCAATCAGGGGATTTTAAAGGATGAGACTAGGAGGAGAGATAGGAAGGGACTGTGGTTGAGATGTAAAGCAAATAAAAAATAAATTATTGGAGAAAAAGAACATTCAATACGGATGTTATGTTTGTGAACTAGATTCATGTGTTTGGTGTTTAAGAAAACATTTTTGCTAAGCGGGAAACATCCATTTCATTTGCAATACGTTTTCCTTATGCAGCTTCAATCAAAATATGTAAATAAATGAGATCTTTGGAGCAAACACTTCAGGAAGATTATAAGATGGCTGGCTTGGAGATATAAAATTTTGCTAGTGAACTTTCCAAATTATTTCTCAAAATATACTAGCCTGTTATTTTAAGATATTTCAAATTTTAATAATTTAATGTTTTAAAACTATCAAAATGGTGATACATAAGCAAATGAACATTTTCTTTAGATAGCAAACAACTTTTAGCTTTAGTGGTGTCATTTGAATAACGACTAGTTTGTGTCTTAGGCGTTGCGTAAGGGAAGAAAAGTTAATTATGCTAATTGATTTGAACTATGGATAGTTCAGTTAATTACTCTAATTGATTGGAACTATGTATGGATAGCTCGATCTTAATGTATTTTTTAATGAATGACATCCAAGGCTCAGTATTATAATGTATTTCATAGTAACTAATTTAAGTTTCATCTTTTCACCTTTCCTATATCTAATATTCAACCCTGTGTTTGTTAAGCTCCATACTATTCCTTTCTATGTTACATCTGTATAAAAAATTAGGTGGGAAAACCTAATCAGTTCATAAATGATCATATTAATGGAATTCACAAAAGAAGAAATTCAAATGACTGTTATGGGGATGAAAAATGTTCACCATCACTAGCCATCAGAGAAATACAAATTAAACCATCTTTGTGACTCCATCTAACCATATAAGAGAATGGCCATCATAAAGAGAACAAATAGCAAATGCTACTAGAACATGGGGTGGGACTGGCTGAGATGCTAATATTCACTGATAAAAGAAGTAGAAATTAGTATAATCTCTATGAAATCTGTTTGAAGTTTCCCTAAAGAAGCTAAACCTAGAACCCTCGTATGATTCAGCTGTACTGTTTCTGGGTATGTGCCTCTTAGGAAGACTCTAAGTTGGCACAGTACAGAGAACTGCACATCTCTTTCACTGTGCTACAGTTCACAATGGCCCAGATACAAAATCATCATAGATGTCCATCAAGAGAGGAACAGATAAAGAAAATATGGTTTGAATGCACAATGAAGTAAATGAAGACGAAAGGGCATTGACAGACATCACATTAAGTGAAATAAACTAGACTCAGAAAGAGGTTAGCACGTATTTTCTCTCATATTGGGTCTGTGGAGGAAACCACTTGGACGTGAGAGGGAGAAACAAGAAGGGAATGTGTGGTGAACATGAGCATAGTATACGGTATGCTTGTCTGAAAAATGTCACAGTAAACTCACTGTTTTAAAAATAAATAGCTTTTTAGGTTTGTAGATGCTAAGGAATTAATTATATTGTACAAACAGAATTTTCTAAGATTTTTATTAACTGGGGACAAGATACCACTTAAAAATCTGTTTGAAAAATTTGCTTAAAGCCCATTCTACTCTAGATTGAAGGGTTCTGTAAATTCACAGGGTATATACATATCTGTGGTTTCCAAACACATTTCACCCAAATTAGTTGTTTCTGATTGTCTCATTGACCCACTTGTGCTAGCTAGACTTCCCACCAGAGTAACAACTACAGAATTCTCCCCACATTGTCTTCCCCACCCCATCTTCTCACAAAACACCCATTCACACAAAAGATGTGCATGTGGAAATCTTTGCTGGACATTTGGGAACAAAAGAGGCAGCAATGATTCTCCTGATAATGTTTTTCTATATACATACAGACATACATATATAGAGATGCACAAATACTAACACAAAAACATGTGTGCATACACAGACACCTCCTACACACACACACACACACGCACACACACACACGTACATACATGTACATAGGTACACACAGAGACACACACACACATGAAAGAGAAAGGAATTTGAAATTAGACTAGGAGTCTCTTGCAGCATGCATACATAATTTTTATTTTATCTTATTTTTAACTAAAGAAAAGGTTTACGTAGTTCATAAATAAAAGCCACCAAATAATCATTTACTGAGAAGCTTTGCGTCATCTCTAGTCTTGTGCATCCTACCTACTATAACTGCCCACATACCAGAGGTGATTATTAAGCTGCCTGTATAATCCTTTCCAAGTTTATATAAGTAAATACAAGTCTCCAGCCTTGTAACACACATTTTCTTGCTTTTGGTACTAAACATCAAACCCTGGGCCTTATTTACTCTAGGCAAGAAACTGATCTACACCCCCAGGCAATATTTGCTTTTGCTTTTGTTTTATTTTTGGAGATAGTATCACATCACAACCCAGGCTAGACTTGACTAGAGAATCTTCTGCCTCACCTCTTGGGGGTTGGAATTATAGATACAAACCAATCCATCAGACAGTCATGAGCAAATAGTGCCCTACCACATTCGCTTGGCACATCTTGCTGTTTTTATTTATCAATCTATCCTGGATATTTTTCTCAATCTGTTGCATCCAAGTCTTCTCCACCCTTTCCTACTGATGCAATGCTCTATTATGCAGATGCACCGTTGATGTTAAACAATCTCCTATTACTGGACAGTTTCCAGACACACTGAAAAGAACAGAGATAATTTCCAGTCTCCTGTTATTACAAACCCTGCTGGGATGAGTAATCTTTTATATTCTTCATTTTGCACGTACACCATCATATTTGTAGGATAAATTCCCAGAAGTGGAATTACTAGGTCAAGTGGTAAATGCATTTGTAATTTAAATAGATGCAGCCAAATCCTCTCTAATGCCAGCATTGCCTTGCATACCGGTAGGTACATTTGAGTGCCTGTTTCTTCACAGTTCAAGCAAAAGGTATGTTATAAAACTTTGGTATTTTAATAATATCACTTACAATGCACAGATTTTAAGTGAAATTTTAATTTGCCTTCTTTTATTATAATACTCTTGTGTGATAAAGAAACATCATTCTGGCAGACTATGATGTCGAATGGGCACAAAGGAAGCTGAACGGGAAGAAGAAAGATAAGTATATAGTTCATATGAGATAAAGAGGGAACTGAGAGTCGGGTGGCACTACAGATAGGAAAATTAAAAATTATAGGCTATTTTTCTTGTCCTTTGGGAAATAGCATTGTTTTTATTTTGCTTTGATGAGGCAACTTAGGCATTTCTAATTTATGAGTAAATAAGTAGACAGCAATAACCATGATTGGGGCTGGAGAGATGGTTTAGTGGTTACGATCACATATTGTTCTTGCAGAGGACCTGGATTCAACTCCCAACACCCACATGATGACTCTCAGAACCTGTAACTAGAGTCCCAAGATATGATAATATGCTTTTCTGGCTTCAAGAGGACTCCTGCACATATGTGGAGCATACAAACTTATAAAAGCACTCATATGCACGTCAAATAGATGATTGATTGATAGATAGGTACATACATACACCCATAGATTCATAGATATATACATAGAAATACTTTTAAAATAATAGATCAAATAAATAAGAAATAATTTTTAAAGAATAATTCCTAAACTCTTGTTTGAGCAATCTGTTAATAATGTGTTTTACTATAATGGATAAGATAGAATAAAAGCAGATTTGGTGAAAGAGAAAAAAAATCAAGGATGTCAAATGGGCATCTACTTAAAGATATCATATAGGTCATTTGGAATAGTGAGGTTTTGATATATATGCAATACTTAAAGTCAAGGTGGCTGCATATAAAATAGATAAAGAACAGAAGGCTCAGAATCTAGCCATGATGAATGTCAACATTTCAAAGCCAGGTAGAATGATAATCACAGACAAAGTAAAATCCTAAAAATTACCTCACAGGACACCAAAGCAGTGTCTTAAAATCAAGAAATGATCAGTGCATCCTAATGCTGACAAGAGCTCAGAAGTGTGGCAGACATGTGTCAACAGGGATGGGTGGTGTGAAATTAATTATTGATACTGGTAAGAATGATTTTTGTGAATTGATTGGCAAAATAAACATTCTTTCTAGAGATAAGCAATGAAAGGGAGCTGAAGGAATGGCAAAATGTAAACTCATTTGAAAAGTTGGCTATGGAGGGAATCAGAGAAACATTAAATAATCATAGAAAGTTCTGATCTCAGCTTTATATGTCTCCCAATTCAAAGGCTTCTCCAGTATAAGGTTCATATGATTTTCTTTTTTTTTTTCCTGTCAACTAACAGGAATTTATCTTTTGCTTTTTGTCCTACTATCTGCTGTAGGAAATAAGCTTCCCAGCATAATACCAGCTGCTCATGAATTATTCCTCCAAAGGCTTGTGTGTTAAAGGCTTCTTCTCCACACTTTGGCACTATTAAAAAGGTATGAGATAGCTAGGGACCTAACTTCTATTTTCCATCAATGGATTGATCCATTGTGTTCATAGCTATGGACTACCAGAGATGTTTAGATGTGGGTGACTGGAGACATAATTTGAGGGTACATGTTATCCCTTGGATCTAAGTCATCTAATGTTTCTGTTTCCTGGCTTCCAGGCACTGGGTAAGGTTTTTAAGCCATGCCCTTCTTCTGTGGTATTTCTGCCTCACCACCAACCTAAAAACAATGTCAGTATCAGTCAACGGATGAAAATTTCTGAAATGATGATCCAGAACAAATCTTGTACTCTGTATTTGCTTATCTCAGATACACTGGCTAACATAATTAATGGTCTGATCCTGATTTTTACAAATTCAGTGAGCTTTTGTATTTTTCCCTTTAATATATTATATATAAAAATGATGCTAACATTGACTTTTTATTGAAGCAGTGAATTAAGAGGTTTATACATAATTAACATAATAATATTAAAAAGTAGGACCATTTTTTCTAATTTTCTAAGTGAAATAAATGAGTCTAAATTTACTCTCTATCCAAGGTGTAGAAAGATGTCAGTTATTCCAGAACTTCAGTGTCAAGACAATATTTTGATTTATTTAAAAAATATATCAGAACTAGTCTGAATACTGTATATGGTAATAATATTTATTTTTTATTTGATTTTATGTGTAGGGGTATTTTGCTTGCATACATGTCTGTGTACCTCATGCACACAGTGCCCATGAAGGCATAAATAGATGTCAAATGCCCCAGAACTGGAGTTGCAGATAGCTGTGAACCACACTGTGGTTGTTGGGAAGTGAACCCAGGTCCTCTAGAAGAATAACAAGTGCTCTTAACTGCTGATCTATCTTTCCAGCCCCAATAATATTTTTAAAGATTTGTTTTAATTTTCATCATATGTGCATGTGTGTCCCTTTGTATGATTATATGCACATGTGAGGCAGGTGTCCACTGAAATCAGAAAAGGCATCAGATATCCTAAAGCTAGAGCTACAGAAAATTATGAGTTACCTGGTGGTATGCTGGGAGCTCCAGGAAACCAATAGGCGCTCTTAATCACTGAGCCATCTCTCCAGCCCCAATAATGCAGCTTTTTAAAAGTGGAAGAATTAGAACCTAGAATTTCAGACTATGAATTTCCCTCTTTTCATATGCTTTTATCCTCCTGTACCCTGAGGTAACCCCTGATATGATTCCTTGTAAGTCTAGATTTATTATATTGTGGACACAGCAGGGAATTTCATTTCTGAAGCCTGGCTCAAGTAATAACATTTAATATATTGATTTACATTTCACAATCATATCTAATTTATCATGAATCTTTTCTCATCCAAATGTTTTAGTTTTGTATTTATAATTATCAAGGACTGGTTTCATTGAACTAGTGAGGACATGTTGCTAAATACATTCTGCTTTGACATTTTTACTACAAATTTGCAGAAACAAATATAACAGCACATTTCTTGGAAGCGTTAATTTGCTTTTTTAGTATGCAGTGTGCAACAAATATTGTACATGTCTCTTTTTAACCTGATCTATGAATGCCAAGCTATTTCTCTGGTCTTGGAATGATGATCTTGAATTACCACAATCAGAATTGCATAATTCAGAATCTGAAAGCTTAAAGAGTTTTGTTATACATTATGCTATTAGTTGAAAGTTTTGACAACTTAGTATGAAGGGATTTTGAGGAAAAAAAGTCATTATTAGCATAAAAACCCACCAGCAGAAAAATTTAATTTAAATATTCAGTTATCCAAAAGGAGAAAAAATATAAACAAATAGACAATACATGAAAATGTATCTTTAACACTAATTTCTTATCCTCAGCTATGCCCACTAAATGGCTGAAGAATCATGTAATCATGTGCCTTAGTAATCCTGCGACAAGAGACTGCATGGAGGTTGTGGCGTGAACATGAATTTGGGGAATTTACTGCATGTATGGCCAAACAAACTGATTGAAGCAGGGAAGGAAACCATCCAGCCAAATAATTGAAGAGGTTATTCCACTGCCTTAAGTAGCTCAACTGATTCAGCAAATGTTGAGGTTTTGCCAAGACTGTCCCCAAAATAATTACAAGTCTTCCTCCTGGTTGAGTTTTCCACATGGGATCTGACAAGAGTTAATTTCATTAGTACATAAGAAAGCAGAGGAGGCATATGGCTTTGATTTAAAAGCACTCCGATATCTAAGTTTCTTGTTTGTTTTTAATTTTTGTAATTGTGGAGAGGGTGAATGTTCCTGTGTAGGCAGGGGTGTATAGCTGTGAGGGCACAGACATGTCACTCATAGGTGTCATTCATCTGTACCGCTCATTTTTTTGTAAGAAAGTTTCCTATTGACCTGGGATTCATCAATTAAGCTAAGCCCGATGGACAGCAAGCCCTGGGGATCTGCCCATCTCTACCTCACCATGGCTGAGATAACAAGTTTGGGTGCCCACCCTTTACCATGGGTGCTAGGGAATCGACTATGGTCTTCCTGCTTGTACAACACATACTTTACTGCTGAAGTTGTTTTCCTGGATTCCTTCTCAGATGTTATCAAACATTTTCTCAGATCCATTACAACTGATCCAACACCTATCCCTCCACATCCTAGGGCACAGGGGTGATGTTATTGAATTAGTGAAACCTGTTAGATTTCTTTTCAATCTGAGGGCTCTGATCATCTGTAGGGAAGGCTGCTGACTTCATGTCTCCACTGTTTGCCTGTAAGTGTGCTGGTTCTAACTTCCTGATACCCTCAGAAACTCCCAGCCTCTGTTTCATCCTGATGTGTCTTGTGGGGCTTTTGAGATACCATTTAGGCATCTGGTGTTATGAATGAATGAACAATGAGAAATGATAAAATCCCAAATATTCTACTTTTTTAAGTTTTAAGAAATAAAAAGATTCTAATCAAAGATATCACTTTTGTCTGAACAAAAAAATTGTCACAATATCATAATGTATGAAGGTTCATTACTTGGTAGAAGATGTTTTAGAATTGAACTTCCTTGGCACTGTTCAACATCCTTAATCATCAGGGAAATGCAAATCAAAACAACCCTGAGATTTCACCTCACACCAGTCAGAATGGCTAAGATCAAAAACTCAGGTGACAGCAGATGTTGGCGAGGATGTGGAGAAAGAGGAACACTCCTCCACTGCTGGTGGGAATGAAAGTTGATACAACCTCTCTGGAAATCAGTTTGGTGGACCCTCAGAAAAATGAACATAATACTACCTGAGGACCCAGGTATTCCACTCCTGGGCGTATACCCAGAAGATGCTCCAACATGTAATAAAGACACATGTTCCACTATGTTCATATCAGTCATATTTATAATAGCCAGAAACTGGAAACAACCCAGATGTTCCTCCACAGAGGAATGGATACAGAAAATGTGGTACATTTACACAATGGAATACTACTCAGCTATTAAAAACAATGACTTCATGAAATTCACAGACAAATGGATGGATCTTGAAAATATCATCCTAAGTGAGGTAACGCAGTCACAAAAGAATGAACATGGTATGTACTCACTGTTAAGTGGTTATTAGCCCAAAAGTTTGAAATACCTGAGTCACTTTGCAGCAACAGTAAGGCTGAGTGTGAGGCCACAGATGAAGGACTTGGAGAAAGGACTGAAGGAGCTGAGGTAAATCTGGGTAAAAATTAACTTAAAGAGGAATACAGTTCTTAAGATCACTTATCAGCCCACATTCATCAGGTCTGGTGTTCCAGGAAAGACCCTTCCAACCTCCACTCTCCAATCCCCTGCCCACCAAATCCATTAGGGAATGCCCAGCTGTCCAGAATTATGTGCACCACCCCTAACCCCTGCAAGCTCCATTGTCTGGCCACTGCCAGTTCCCCTGAGGCATGCGCAGCTGCCCTGAGACATGCACTGACCCCTGAGTACTATTGTCCAGGCCACAGCTTCCCACTCAAGAATGCCCACCCAAGGCCTGATGTACAAGATACATCTATGTTACATCTATGTTATGCTTGCCTTCCGCAGAACTGTTACACCAGAAACATCCAGGGGCAAACAAATGGCTAAAGGCCAGTGTAGGAACACAATCAACAGGAGCCAGGGCAGTATGGCACTTCCAGAGCACAGCTATCCTACTACAGCTAGCCTGGGATATCCTAACACAACCAAAGAATAAACAAGAAAATTACCTTAAATTCAATCTTATAAAGATGATAGAGGCCTTTAACAAGGAAATAAATAAATCCCTTAAAGAAATGTAGGAAAATACAATTAAACAGGTGAAGAAAAATGAACAGGTTCAAGACCTGAAAATGGAAATAGAAGCAATAAAGAAAATACAAAATGAGGGAATGCTAGAGATGGAAAACCTAGGGAAGAGAACAGGAACTAATTACACAAACATCACCAACAAAATACATGAAATGGAAGAGATAATCTCAGGCATAGAAGATACAATAGAAGTAATTGATAAATCAGTCAAAGAAACTGTTAAATCCAAAAATTCCTGACACAAAACATTCAGTAAATATGGAATATTATTAAAAGACCTAACCTAAGAATAATAGAAATAGAAGAAGAGTCCCAGCACAAAGGCCCAGAATTTATTTTCAACAAAATCATAAAAGAAAAGTTACCAATCTAAAGAAAGATGTATGCCTGTAGACATACAAAAACCTTACAGAACACCAATTAGATTGGACCAGAAAAGAAAATCCTCCAATGGCATAATTATCAAAACACTAAATCTACAGAACAAAGAAAGAATATTAAAAACTACAAGAGAAAATGACCAAGTGACCTTTCTGAATTACATCTAATTTCTCAATAGAGCCTCAAAAAGCCAGAAGAGCCTAAGCAGATGTCTTGCAGTCTATAAAAGTCCATAAGATGCCAAACTAGACTACTATATCAAACAAACTTCTCAATTTCATAGATGGAGAAAACAAGTTGTTCCAAGACAAAACCAAATTTAAACAATATCTATCCACAAATCCAGTCCTACAGAAAATTCTAGAAAGAAAACTTCAACCCAATCAGGTTAATTATACCCAAGATAACACAAGAAATAAATAATTCTTTCCCAGCAAAATAACAAATGGAAGCACCCAGAAACACTCTTACACACACACTACCACCACCACCACTAACAACAACAGCAGCAGCAGAAGCAGCCACAACCACAACATCAAAATAAAAATAATTGGTCATCTCAACATCAATGGACTCAACTGCCTAATAAAAAGACACAGGCTAACAGAACAATGCCTGTGTCTTTGCCAAACAAGGCAAAAGATGCCAAAACAAGATCCATCATGCTGCTGCATACAAGAAACACATCTCAACAACAAAGAAAGACATTAGTTCAGAGTAAAGAATTCAAAAAAGATATTCCAAGCAAACACAAAAAAGAAACAAGTTGCAGTAGCCATTCTAATATCGAATAAAATAGACTTCTGACCAGATTTAACCAAAACAGATGAGGAAAGACACTTCATACTCATCAAAGGGAAAACATACCAATATGACATCTCAGTTCTAAACATCTACACTCTAAATGTACTAAGTTTAAAAGAAGAGAAAGTGGGAAATAGCCTTGAACTCATTGGTACTGGAGACAACTTCCTGAACAGAACACCAATAGCCCAGGCACAAAGATCAACAATTAATTAATGGGACCTTATGAAACTGAAAATCTTCTTTCTACATGGCTAAGGACATTGGCAGTAGGGCAAAACAGCAGGCTATAGAAAGAGAAAAGATCTTGACTAACTTTACATCTGACAGAGGACTAATAATCCAAAATATATTTAAGAAAACTCAAGAAATTTAATACCAACAAACCAAATAACCCAATTTAAAATTAGGGTACAGAGCTAAACAGAAATTTTTCAGCAGACGAAATTGTAATGGCCAAGAAGCACTTAATGAAATGCTCAACATCATTACTCATCAGGGAAATGAAAATCAAAATGACTCTGAGATTTTTATCTTACACCTGTCAGAATGGCAAAGGTCAAAAACTCAAGTTACAGCACATGCTGGCAGGGATGTGGAGCATGTAAAACACTTCACCATTGCTGAGAGGAGTACAAAGCTGTACAACCACCATGGAAATCAATCTGGCAGTTTCTCAGAAAACAGATCCACCTCAATATCCAGCTATACAACTCCTGGGCATGTACCCAAAAGATGTTCCACCATACCACTAGGACATTTGCTCAACTAAGTTCATAGCAGCTTTATTCATTATAGCCAAAAACTGGAAACGACCTAATATCATTAGATGATAAAATATGGATAAAGAAAATGTGGTTTATTTTTACAATGGAATACTACTATGCTATTTAAAATAAGGATATCATGAAATTTGCAGGCAACTGAATGGAACTAGAAAAGATCAACCTGGTCTGCAATCAGACTTAAAGTAAATAAATAAATAAATAAGAGCATTCACCAAAGAAGTGTGAAATAGAAGCACATTGAAGAAAACTGTCAAGTTGACAGCTGCATGCTAAAAATTTATAATAAAATATCAGACTAAATCCAAGATGCTTTGATATAAACCTTAATGCTTATTTCAAAAACTGTGAAGAAAACCATTTGTGGCTGTCTCACAGACTTTTCTAGTATTAGCATTGGGAGATAAACAGAGCTCACTTCTCATGGGACAATGGCAGGGAAAGTCACATGTGGAAGGAGAGAAGTTTAGTAGTAAACTTTACTGTTTCCAGACAGTGCTGAGCCTGACCTGCCATCACTAAGTAAACATCCATCTCCACATTGCCTCATTCATTTGGAGATACCCAGGTTACCAAACAATGAACAAAATAAATGTCTAAGAATAAAAAACAACCCCTGATGAAGGGACTCAAATGCCTTTTCATTATCAACTAGGGCAAAGTGACAAGAAGGAAAGGAAATATGATTTAAGAGATCATAGGAAATTGGAAATTCTTGATGGTAGATACACATCCTATCTGGAAAAGAATGATGCATCTTGAAAACTGAATAAAGTATAGAAAGGGACTATGTAGATATCTCAATGGCTGGGAGCGTTTGCTGCTCTTGCAGACAGTAGGGTTAAGCTCTCAGTACCTCGGTGGCACCTTAAAACTATCTGTAACTTCAACTCTAGGACATTAAGACACTCTTTTGACCTACATGAGCACCAGGAAAGCATGTGATATACACTTACATACATGTAATCAAAACACTCACAGTCATAAAATTAAAAAGTAAGTAGATTGCTTTATTAAAAAGAAAGAATGTAGAATTATTAGATTTGGAGGCTGCATAGAGTGAAAGGGAGGCTGTGGGACAGCATGAACCAGTGACACAGGATAGGAAATGGCTTGGCTATAGGACAGCATGAACCAGTGACACAGATGGGAAATGGCTTGGCTGTGGGACAGCATGAACCAGTGACATGGGATAGGAAATGGCTTGGCTGTGGGACAGCATGAACCAGTGACACAGGATAGGAAATGGCTTGGCTATAGGACAGCATGAACCAGTGACACAGATGGGAAATGGCTTGACTGTGGGACAGCATGAACCAGTGACATGGGATGGGAAATGGCTTGGTTTATCTGAAAGGCCAGCAGAGCCAAAAGGAAGAGAGAAGTGGTAGGGACAAGACTTAAAAAGACATCAATTATAGAATTTTCTGCTTCCAGTTGACATGAAAGTGCTAAAATTTAAATATATAATCCTTCCCAGAGACCTATGTTGTGAATACATAGTCCCCAGATAGTTGTACTGTTTTGAAATACTATGAAATCTTTAAAAGGTGTAAGTTAAATAAAGGAAGTAGGTTACTGGTAAGGAACATTAGGGATATCTTATCTGGGGTCCTCTGCTCTCATACTCTGCTTCTTATCCAGAGAGGAAGTAAGAAAAAGAAAGAAAAAAAAGGCCTTGATGGTCCTGCATCACATGTTTCTGCCCAAATGCATGGAGCCCAGCAATCATGGGCTGAACTCTCAGAAACCCTATGACAAAGTCAATCTCTCTTTAAGTTGTTTCTATCAGCTGCTTGTTTGGTCAAGAGTGATAAGAAAAGTTACTAATGCAGAAGGACCTGGGGCTCTTAGCTGAGAATTCAGCCAAGAGTTTTTGTCTGGGTGTCTGATCAAATTTTTGACACATCTCTTTGCTGGTAAGCCACTAATTGGAATCTCTTGGTATTCATGAAGCAAAACTATTGGCAAAATAAAATGTGGAGGCTGGTCAGAGAGCTTAATTTGTCTCCCTTTACTCCTTATCTATCCTAGAAATACTTTCCAGCTTCATGTGTTCTGTAAGAAGATGGAATTTATCTTCCTAAACTGTCCTTGAGCAAGGGGAGAGTCTACCCACAGTTCAGCAGACTCTGTGGGCAAAAAAGACTGCCTGACCCACTGTCACTCAGCACAGAAATTAAGGGTTCATAGTGGTGACATTCAATCAAAGTTTTCCCATTTGAGACACTGTTAGACCAACTGCCTTCTATTCATTCATAAAAATGTCAAAGGAAGCAGCATGAGAAGGGGCATATGACTAGGTTGAAGACTTTACAGCTCTCCTCATTCATTATGAATGACAAGCTTGTCTGTGAAAATGGTTTGAGAACAATCGTTACTGAGATTAATCTTATCCACTTCCTGTGAGATAACATTATGTGGTAGTATTTGGATGACTTGGGGTCCCATGAGTGAGCTACTGGACAGACTGTTGTAAGAATCCAGGGAGAAAATGTAAAGTTAAGGATGGTGAAATCAAGCAAAGATTCAAAAAGCATATGTGGTCACATCACATAGCAGAAAGAGAAAGGAATCATGGATGTACGCTTTCACTCATTTGCTGACAAAAGAAAGAGGTTATTTAGGGCCATTATGAATTGCCCAATAAACATGCTGCTGAGTTACTATTGTCTAAAAGCAAATTGATTTGAAAGCTAACACTCAAAATGTAATCTGAAAATAAAGGCTACCTCCTATTAATGATGTCTGTAGAAGAGGAAGATCTAGGAGTCAATTAGCTGTGAGGCTGTAAAGGACAATGGTCTCGAAGAAATGACAGCAAAGCATCAGAGTGATTCAATGAGCCAAGGCTTGAGCACATACCCACTGTATGCAGGAATGAATGAGTCTTGGTGAGCATAGAAAAACAATGGTTTTAGTAGAGTTGAAGAGGCAGAAGCCTGATCTCAAGGAGCAGAGAATGGACAGCAAGTAAGAAAGTAGAGTTGAGACATAGTGACTGAGGCTCTGAGACTACCGTGGAAAGGATGTTCATCTGGGGCAATGGGGAAGAAGGCTGTAATTGATTATTATAAATTGTTTTAAGGAAAAGGAATGACAAAGGCTACAAAGGTTGAGTTCAGGTACTCAACAAACTTGTGTCCTGCGCTACCGTCTCGCCAGCAAGAACGACGCGGCACACAAAGGATCCTTCTGCAGTAAAGCTTTAATGCATCTTGAGAGGGAGAGCATAAGCTTGCCACGAGTGGAGACCCCGAACAATAGAACACCCGTCCCTTATATAGGTCACAGCGCTTGCCTGGGATGCGGAGCTTCTCCATTGGCTCCCGCACATCAGGCCAGATGCCACCACGAGAAAGGCTGAGACTCTGAGGTGGAAAATTACCAGGTGCATGCGCACTAGCCTGTTTACAACTTGTCCTCGGCCGAATGTAGGCGCCATCTTGTAATGGCGAATGTGGGTGCGACTCAGGCGGCTTCCCACATCTCCCCCTTTTTATTTCTGTAAGCAAAGTAGGACACTCTTAAGAGGGCGGAGACAGAGGTCAAATCCCCTGACCAAAAGGTTGGGCCTTGTACAGGAGACGACCCCTAAGCTCATGCGCGCCCGAGGTCTTCCTGACCCGCCCAATGCCGTTTTTTAGAGGGAGGGAAACTAGGGCACTCAACCCTCATGTAGATGACATATCTCCCAAGGTGGCCCACAATGATGACCGCCTTGTGCGATGCTTTGCTCAACATCCCTCAAGAGCTGCTCAGACCAAACACTCTACCCAGTGCAATGAGACTAGACTCGCGGGTGTGCAAGAACTGTCTGGCTGGTGACCTACTGCTATTAGCCAAACACCGGCCGAGGCTCCTTGTTCTAAGGCAACAAGCGCCTACGCAATGACCACCTTGTCTCTTTTAGTCTGGGCCCTGAGTTTGCAGATGAGCCATAGGAGCAACACCAACCCACAGCAGAGCGCTGCTCCAAACAATCCCACCCCCACCCATTCCTTGAAATAAGAAATTGCCGAGGAAATCCATGAAGAGAGGCCCTCTGTCAAGGACAGGTCAAGACGGGTGGAGTTGATCTGAATAATTGCTGTCCGCAGTTCTCGCAAGGTTTCATCAAATTTAAGGGTCCAATTCTGTAACATATACTGTGCATCATGCATCACCGGCATCGGCAGTGGGAAGGTGGACATAATTCCCCAACGCAGTTCTTCTCGAGCCATCGGGGTGCTTGCCATCATCAGCAGGATCAGGCAGGGCAGTCGGACCCTCTGGTTCTGCTGGGCATTCCACCTCATTTCTTTGTTTTATCACCCTCCTGGTGAGCCTTTCAGGGATCCAAAAGGGGTTCTCTTCTTTCTGTGGAAAAACACATATAGCTCCCCTGGATCTTATAAGAATAGGATCCGGTCCTTTCCATTCATTAGATAACACATCTTTCCATTTTACCATTTCTCTTGGTCTATCTGGCTCTGAGCAGTGACGCTCGGCCGCTGTTTGTCCCTGTTCATCTAGGTTTAGAAAATTTAAAGTAAATAGTGCCATAGAAATCACAGTCCTTGGCACTGAAGGGAGGTCCTTCATCATTCCCCCTTTTTGTTTTATTAAGTAAGACTTTAAGGTGCGGTGGGCACGTTCCACGATGCCTTGCCCTTGAGGGTTATAGGGCAGGCCAGTCAAGTGGGTTACATCCATCTGATGGCAGAACTGCTTGAATTTTTGAGAAGTGTAGGCCGGCCCATTGTCTGTTTTAAGGACTCTGGGTTTGCCCCAGGCACTCCAGGCCTCGAGACAGTGCTGAATTACATGGGAAGTCTTCTCTCCCGATAGGGGAGTGGCGTGCAAAGCACCAGAGCAAGTATCAATGGAAACATGTAAATACTGGAGTTTCCCAAAAGAGGTGACATGGGTAACATCCATTTGCCAGACCTTATAACGGTCTGATGCCTCTTGGGTTGATCCCCACATGAGGTATAGGTAAAAATTGACAACAATTGTGACATTGGGTAACTATTTCTCTAGCCTCTTTTCTAGTCAGGGAAAATCGACAGCGTAGTGTCTCAGCCGTCACATGAAACCGCTCGTGGAAGGTCTTGGCGGTTTCCAAATTGGAAGACATGGCAACTGCAATCATTTTTGTAGCTTTGTCAGCCAGGTCATTCCCCTGTGCCATAGGGCCAGGGAGACCTGAGTGTGCCCGTATATGAGTTATATAAAATGGGTGCCGCCTGGCTAACAAGCAAGTTTGGATTTTATGAAAGATGGAAGCCACTTTACTGGATGGCTTAATAATTCCAGCAAGCTCAAGGTGATTAACTGCATTGACTACATAACTAGAATCAGAAACAATATTTACAGGATCAGAAAAGTTCTGTAATATGTCCAGAACCACCAAACATTCAACAACCTGGGGGGAGGTTTCATTATACTCTTTTGAGACAACCTGAGTGCCAATCACATAGGCTCCGATCCCCGTCTTGGAGCCATCAGTATAAACTACCAAGCCATTTGATAAGGGCACAGGGGATGTCACGCGAGGGAAAACCACAGCTTGGGATAAGGCAAACTGCAAAATAGGGTGCCGGGGATAATGATTGTCTATCTGTCCCGGAAATGAGGTTATCAATATGGCCCATTCATTGGAGGCAGCTGTCAGGGTCTGGACCTGAGGCAAAGTGTACGGGACTATTAGCACTTCTGGATGTCTCCCAAAGTGAGTGAGGGAGGCCTTAAGTCCCCGCAAGGCAAGTCGTGCCACGGCATCGGGATACCAGTCAATGATTTTTCCTGGTGAAGCATTAGGGTGGATCCATAAGAGTGGGCCATTTTGCCACAGCACGGCAGTAGGCAATCCCTTTGTCTTAAAAAGGCACAAGGAAAAAGGCAATGTATCATCAAGGCGTGTCAGTTGGGCTTCCTGTATGGCCTGCTCTACTAGCTGCAAGGCCTGTTTTGCTGGAGAATTGAGGGACCTTGGAGAGGTCAGGTGGCTGTCACCCTCAAGGATGTCAAACAGTGGCTTCAGGACTGTGGAGGGAATCTTTAAAAAAGGCCTGAGCCAGTTAATATCTCCTAATAATTTTTGAAAGTCATTAAGGGTCCTTAAGTGGTCCCTTCTTATCTCTACCTTTTGTGGGACAATCTTATCAGGGAGGATAATTGACCCCAAAAAATGTCCCGTATCAGAAATCTGAACTTTGTCAGCAGCGATCTGTAGACCCCAGCATGACAAGAGGGACTGTAATAAAGGATAGGCCCTTTGCAAAACTGTCAAATCTTTATGGCACAGAAGGACGTCATCCGTATAGTGAATCAAAATCAGGGAAGGAAATTGTCGCCTCAAAGGTCTCAAAGCTTCTTGAACATATAACTGACAGATGGTGGGGCTATTTGCCATGCCCTGAGGCAAAACCTTCCATTGAAACCTCTTATCAGGCTCCACATGATTAACCGAAGGGAGCGTAAGTGCAAAACGGGGTTTATCTAAGGGATATAAGGGAATAGAAAAAAAGCAATCTTTAATATCTATAATAACTAGGCTCCAACCTTTGGGTAAGGCGGAAAGGACTGGAAGACCCCTCTGTACTGGGCCAAAGGAATCCATCTGCTCATTGATGGCTCTTAGGTCATGGAGCAGCCTCCATTTGCCCGACCTTTTCTTGATTACAAATATCGGGGTATTCCAGGGGGAAGTAGAAGGCTCTAGATGTCCCAACCTTAACTGCTCCTGTACTATTTGAGTAGCAGCCTCCAGTTTTTCAGAGGACAAAGGCCATTGAGGAACCCAAACCGGGTCCTCCGTTTTCCATGGGATGGGTCGTGCTGCCTCAATGGCGCCTAGGAAAAACCCAGGCCCTGTCTGTCAGGGTTACTAGTGGATTGAATGGGTTCAGTTCTACCATGGCCCATAGGCCCTAAACCCCTTCCTTCTACATATCCCATTTTGCCCATAATACGTCTAGCCTGAGGGGAATAAATATGTTCATTAGATAACACAACCCTCATGTCTTGCATGACATCTCGCCCCCAAAGGTTAAGTGGAAGTGGGAGCACGTAAGGGGTAAAACATCCCTTTTGTCCCTCAGCCGTTTTCCAAGACAAAGCAACAGAGCTAATAGCAGGGCTGGCCTGATAGCCAAGGCCCTGCAAGGAGTGTGATGACTCAGTTACAGGCCACGACTTTGGCCACCAATGGGAAGAAATAATGCTTTTATCCGCGCCTGTGTCCATGATGCCTTCAAACAATTTTCCCTCAACCCATAATTTTAGTTTAGGCCTCTCATTTAGTGAGAGAACCAAGTAGGTGGAGTCCGTGCCAGAGGAGCCCATTTTCGCCTGCCCGGGTCTTGAAGGCCCAGCAATGTCCGGGAGGAGCAGTAGCTGAGCTAACCGATCTCCCTTTGTGATGGAAAAAACCCCTCCGGGGCAAGAACACAGGACTTGGATCTCAAGGGCATATTGACAATCTGCTATAGCCGGATGAACATGTAGGCCCTTTAAGGTCATGGATCCTCTGCCAATTATAAGACCCACAGTTCCAGGTGATAAGGATTCAATTGGCATCACGGGAACCGGTTGGACACCCATCTGAGGCATCAATATGAAGTCGGAGGCGGCGCACAGGTCCACCCGGGCTCGTCTCTCCTCTCTTGGCCCCTGTCTGTCCTGTTCCCATATTTCTGGGGGCCCTGGGAACGAGGGCCCAGCACCTTGTTTTTTGGCATCCTCTGTGGTTGTTCTTCTAATGGAGGGAGGAGTAGGCCCCTTGATATCTCTGACAGAGCGACATTGACTAGCCTTATGGTAACCTTTATTGCAGCGGGGGCAAAGGACACCGTGTGGTCAAGATGGGGCTCCGGCCTCATCGGTAGGAGCCTTGCAATCTTTTTTTAAGTGACCTAGTCGGCCGCACCGGAAGCAAGCCCTTTTGTCTGTCCCCTTATTGGGGTATTTTTGAGACTGGATGATAACAGCCTCCAGCCCCGCATTAGTAAGGGGTCCCCCAAGCTCCCTACAAGTTCGAAGCCAATCCTGTAGCCCCTTACTTTTCCTTGGCGCTATGGCTGCGCGGCACTCCTGTGTGGCTTGCTCAAAAATGAGCTGTTCAACAAGGGGTGCCGCTTGGTCGGGGTCGCCGAAGATGCGCCCGGCAGTCTCAGTCATTCTGGCCACAAAGTCTGAAAAGGGTTCTTGGGGACCTTGAATGATCTTAGTAAGTTGTCCAGAGGCTTCCCCTTTTTTGGGGAGTGCCTTCCAGGCCTTGATGGCCGTATTAGAAACTTGCACATATGCACCCCATGGAAAAGCGGTCTGATCCGCTGCAAAAGGACCTTGGCCAGTTAACATATCAAAGGTCCAATCTCTCTGTCCAGGGGTCGGTGCCGTAGCATTGGCTCTGGCTTGAGCTTGTGCAGCTTCATGCCATAAAGCCTTCCACTCCATATATTGGCCCATTGTAGGGAGCGCAGCCTTGGCCAGCATCTGCCAATCGGCGGGAGTCATGGACGCCCCAGCAAATCTCTCTAACATTACTATAGTAAAATTAGCATTTACCCCATACTTTCGGACCGCTTCAGCCAGGTCTTTAATTTGGCTGTACTCTACAGGGGCATGAACTCGCCCTCCACCATCTACCTCGAAAACTGGAAAAGCGGCTTGTACCTTTCTCTTAACCTTGTCAGAGAGAAAAGAAAAGGAGTTGGGGCACATCTCATAAGGGGGAGGAGCGGAAGGCATGGTCCGCGTAGGGGCCAAAGAAGGCGGCCGCTTCATCTGCCCATTACAGGGCGGCCAATCTTCCTCATACCGCACTGCTTCCTCTTCTAGCTCTGACTCCTCACTAGAGCTAAGGGGGTCAGTGTCTGAAGTTTCCAATTGATGAGCCTCAAGGTCTTGAACTGGGTAGAGGCTCTCCCCCCTTCTTTTTACTTTTTTCTTGGGTATGAGAATCGTTTTTCTGCCCACAGCCTTGTCGGAGGGACAGTTTTTTTTTCATTTTGTCTTTAATCTCTCCCTCGTCCTTAGACTTACCAGGAGGTTCTTTTCCTTTGCTAAGATTTTGGGTACCCATCCTCTCACTCCGTTCAGATTCTGACATGGTATCCTGGACCCTTTCAGGGGTGATTTGCCCCTCCCTTACAGCATCTACACAGGCCTCACCTTGTTCGCCGCAATACAAAGACAGTAAAACCAAAATGAGGGCACTTAACACAATTAGCAAGACTTCAACAGCGTTAGACCAAAAAGGGGGCAATCCCAAATCAAGACCCAGGGTCAACATGGCTTTCCGAACCTACCTCCCTGCAGTTCTGAATCCTCCCTGTTTCCAGGGGGTCTCCAAAGGTGCTTGACGATGACAAAGTTTCCCGGGTTTTGGCACCAGATGTCCCGCGCTACGGTCTCGCCAGCAAGAACGACGTGGCACACAAAGGATCCTTCTGCAGTAAAGCTTTAATGCATCTTGAGAAGGAGAGCATAAGCTTGCCACGAGTGGAGACCCCAAACAATAGAACACCCGTCCCTTATATAGGTCACAGCGCTTGCCTGGAACGCGGAGCTTCTCCATTGGCTCCCACACATCAGGCCATATGCCGCCACGAGAGAGGCTGAGACTCTGAGGTGGAAAATTACCAGGTGCATGCGCACTAGCCTGTCTACAACTTGTCCTCGGCCGAATGTAGGCGCCATCTTGTAATGGCGAATGTGGGTGCGACTCAGGCGGCTTCCCACAAACTTGGTTTGTTTGAGATTTTATTCATTCATTTTGCATTTCAGAATTAAATATTTGCCTCTATATTTGGAACCTTCACAAGGATAACTTGTGTCTCTATTCTAAAAGTAAACATTCCTTACACTCACTGGGGACCCAGACTATGACATCACCCAGCCATCATCTTCTTATCATCATTATAGTATATTTTAAAGGGATCTTAAGGGATAAAAACAAAAATCCAAATAAATAAGTCCCACCCACCTGACACCATAGGGGCAAGCACAGTGCAAGGTTACCTTGGAGCATAATCGAAATAATGCCTTTTCAAGAAGCTGCACAAAGCTCAAGCCCTGGAAAGTAATAAGAATAAATAATTGTTTCTACAGGAGGAAACACTGAATTTTTCTCTCAAGCTGAGCAGATCTTTTTACTTCTTCATTCTGTTTTCTAATTATTGGCTTTCTTGCACATCATCCATTTTCATGCTTATCTCTGGTTGAAATGTGTCTGTTTATCACTACTCCAACTTCCTGGGTCTAGGATTTATCTAGTAGTTAACAACCTCTGGTAAAGATCTAATGGGAGGTAGGTCACCTCGTCCTCACTGAGGCCATGCTACTAGAATGAGGGCTGAAATGGGCTCCCTTCACAGAGGAGATATCCTTGCTCTGAGTGGTTCTATTTGTGGTAGGCCTTAGTGGCTTTATATAGGGTTCCTGGTTCCTTCCTTGCATTATGCTTTCAGAGGTATGCCTGATCACAGACTGATCCTTTGTCCTAGATGCTATTTACACAGCTTAGGTTTATCAACTGGCATACATAAAGGACTCAAATCCTGTACTGTCTTTTCTCTCTAAAGAAAAGAGCCATTTGTTTCAAACCTAATATGAGTACAGATCAAGTTGTGAATATCACACCCTTAAATACATTTGAATATCATTGATAGGAAGGATAAAGGGAAAGGAAGGGGAAGAAGAGAAAAGACAGGGTGGAAAATGAAAGAGGGAATGAGAGGAATAGAGGAGCAGAGGGAAGGACAGAAGATAAAAAGGGTGTTTTTGTTTGGTTGGTTGGTTGTTTTTTGTTGTTGTTGTTGTTGTTGTTGTTTTTGATTTACAGTTCCAGGGTGCTAGAGTCTATCAGGGAAGGGCATTGTGGCAGCAGGTACAAGTCATGGTAGAAGGAACAGCTGAGGGTATGCACCTCCCCAATGTGGCCACACCTCCTAAGACTCCCCAAACAGCATCAAACACTAGGTGGGGGATGGGGGGAACCAAAGATGGAAATGCCTGAGACTATTTCAGATCAGCACATTGTCCGTGGTGACAATGGTTAGGGGAAACTACCCAATCTAACCAGGCACCTGCCCTAGACTCACTATCCCTGCCCCCAGGATCTCAGTGGCATTCTTGACTGAGAGTATAATTTTCCCTCCTCCATTCATAGGCTGGGTGTCTTAATCCAACTTGGCCCAGGCAATGTCCTTATCTGTTTGCCAGAACAAATTTGTCACTCACAGTAGGAGAACTATTGCTAAGGCTCAACTGACTTTGTATCCTCCTTTGTTCTGCAGCAAAATGCTGACATCAAGCCAGCACGGAGGCCACAGCACTGACCACTTACAGGCTGGAGCAAATCAAGACCCAATTCAGCCTTTGCTGCTTAGAGACCTCCTGTCTCCCTCTGGTTGTTTTCTCAGTGATAGAAGGAAAACACAGCACTGCGAGACTTGTCACCATACAAACTCAATAACTGTACCTGTTTCCTCATAGGATAGGCACTGGATTATTATTCTCAGAAACTCTTCGAAGAATGAAAGAAATCAAAGAGTGGGTTTTGTATCTATCACATTTATCTAATGATTATGTTTTTTCTCAATGCTGTGTTCTACTTCAAAGAAATAGTGGCAGCCACTGTTATGGTTGAGATATACAGCACCCATACGCCCATGTACAAAGCTCGCATGTTAAAGGCTAGGTTGCCAGTTGATGGAGATTTGGAGTTGTTGAAGCATGAAGACTCTGGCTTCATTAATGGGCTAACCACACGGAAGCAGTCATAGCCAAAGGAGTTTTAGGAACCTACAGCCAGTTGCGAGAAGTGGGCACAAAGGGGAATGATATTGAAAGATATACCTGGTCTTGAACTCTTTCTTCTACTTCCTCATCACCATGAGGCGAGCATGTCTGCGGCCTCTGCAATGACTCCTGCCTTATCTCAGACCCAAAGTCAGTCAACTATAGACTAAAACCTCTGAATCCATGAGCCAAAGTAAGTATATTGCATTACATTGTTTTCCTTGGATGTTTTGTCACAGTGATACAAGGACACTTTTGAGACTATCTCAAATAAGTATGGGCAAGCCCCCCAAATTTCTTTCAAGGTCATTAGTACTGGTCTCAAGAGTGTAGCAAGCTCTATGGGGCCTTGTCATTGGAAAAGATGCTTCAAGCTTAAATGTCTACAGGAGTCTACAGGACAGTAAGTGAAGTGGGCCACATGTAGTACAACAGGCCACAATGGGAAATGCAGCAGAGTAGACTGGGAACTGGTTTTAGTTGCATCTGATCATTTTCTTCCAGGAGTTCAGCTATTATATTATTGGAATTTCTATTTTAAAAGCAGCCAGAAACTTGATTTCATGTGAAATCTCATTCTTTTTAAAATTTCTAACTTAATAGAAATATTAAAGCTATCTCACTGATCTTTTGTAAAATTGGACTTCAAGCTACTAATGTACAAATAGCATTCTAGGATTATATTCAGTAGATGATTCCAAACAATAGAGGGAGAAATTCAAGTTTGATAAACACACCCAGAAGTGTTATGATGCCCCATTCTGTTATTCAGTCCTGATATTCTCGGCATATAATGAGTTCTTGCTATGTATTTCTGTAATAAACAGATATGCTGCAGCATTATCTAGCCTGGCCATTTTCGAGCATCTTTACCACCACCCACAACCCCATCCCTGGCAAACAGACAGCTAAGTTGTTTGCAGGAATACTCTGCGTTAGCAGTAAGGTGATAAGGATAACAGTAACTAACTCATCAGAGGGAAGAGGCCTCAGGCAGGCCCTCGGGAGCTCTGAAGCTGAGTTTTGAAATCATTCAGCAACACTTATGAGAGCTGAGGAAATGATTGCAGTACCTTCATCTAGGAAAGAGTCAGGCCCGGGCAGCCCGCCAGCAGCATCCTCTCCACTTCTCTGCCTTCACCTAGTCTCCGGAAGTCCAGAGAGAAGTTCTCAGGGCAAGGCACAGGCAAGTGGGTTCCCTTGCTTATAAATGGATTGGACAACCTCCTTTTCTCTCTTCCTTTCTTCGTTGCAGCTTCCAAGAGCTTGAATCCATCTGAGAATGCAGGAGACCTCCAGAATGGCTTCCCTTAATCTTCATGAATCTCTAAAGATGCCCCCTGGGAGGGTCTTTCCCTCAAGAAACTAGAGACCAGTTCTACAACTTCTCATTTCCGCCTTAGCCTTGAGAAACTCACTTCTACCCCCCCAGGAAGACTCTCCTCCTGGAAGAGAGCCCCACACTTCAGATGCACAGGCATCACCTCCTAAGAGCCTATTCTCCAACAGGAGTGAGATGACCTGAGAATCATGATCAAGGCTTCTTTCATCCCTGCAGAGATAGCACAGGTTTGCTTTCTGCAGCGCATTTGGCTCCCTCTTTGAAGAGCAACATAATTATAGCGAGAGGAAGGAGAACACCGTGCAGATTAAAATCATAGGTTCTTGGGCTTCCCTACAAACCTCTGTGCTAAATTGAACAGCACTCAGATGCCCTATAGTTCACCTTGCAATAAGCTTTTTCAAAGCTGGAAAGCTTTTAAAATCTATATATCAACGCTATATAACTGGCTGAAATCTTCCCTTGCACTTAACCTCTTACCATCCGTGCCTTATGTTAAGTAGCTCATTAAATTGCCTTCTTTCCTGTTTATTTTCCTCAGATATACTTCTTTGCGCTCTTCCATTGAGCAACTTTGATATCTTTGTTTGAACAGAGAATTATACACTGGAGTCACTATAATGATATTTAAAAACAAGAAATGCTCCTGGCTCCTCAGAATAGTCCAAACCTCCCACCCATACTTCAAAAGTTCCTTCCAGAAAATGAGGTTGTGTCTATTCACAACATGTCTCTGATTCTTCCCTGTCTCCCTGCCTCTCCTTAGGCACCCAGGTAACCATCACACACACTCAAATCATTAAAAGCAAATCTCAGCACAATGTTTGCTTCCCTGCCCGAGAAACAGCATAGTGTTTGCTTATTATTTTTGTTCAACAATATATATATATGGCTTGATGTCATGCTCACTCAGCTAAAACAAGTGGGCCAGGAAAATTTCAGCTACTATATTCAAGAAAGTGGCTTCAGGAAAGCACTAGAAAATGGAGATCTTTATTGACACAGGCTACAGGACCATACTGTTTTCCATAGCTCCATAATGTGGCTTCTAATAACCTGAGATAGTTATCTCTTTCATAGGATGCCAAAGTTAAAAGATGACACATAACTCATTAAACTATCTCACCTCTGGAGAGGTGGCACATTCAGCCAATAATTACAGAGGGCTGCCATCTTGTCTGTGAGATACAATGTTTTCCACACAATCATGATTTTTTTAAAATATATAAAGTGACGGCTTATGTTTCTAAGGCTTGTTCATCCTGTTTTTTTTCTTTGCAAAAAGGTATAGATCGTTTAGATGGGAAAGTTTGTTTTAAATCTCTGTACCACAACTATCTGTTTCTCTAAGAAATGTGGTTCTCAACTGTCACTGTCTTCAGTATTCTATGGAAGCTTGCCTGACCTCATCAACTCTTCATTCAAGAGAGAATCTGCCTTCCTTTAGGATAACCTTAACAGAATCAACAGTGCATTTCTCTATTCCTTAGTGAAGCCCTTTAACAAGAATTATTCAGTAAAGGACCAGAGCAACAACTGCAGGCGGCCTTGGGATGAAACATCCTTCCAATGTTGTAATCTCCTTCCCACCAGGCTTCTACTTTGGTTCCTTAGAGACAGAACTTCACTTTGTAGTCAAACCCAGCCTCAAACACCCAATATTTCTGTGTCTTTATCTCTCTGAAGGAAGGCACACTGTGTAAGAATGGAAACTCACTCAATTTCAATTCAAAAAGGGCTATTTTTATTTAGTTCATCAATAAATCGTTTGTAGTTCAAGTACAAGGTCAAATATAGCTTAAAAGGCCAGCTGCTGAAACCTACAGAGATAAATTTGTCACCAGCACACTCACATGGGTAAATATCAGAAAAGGTGGTCCTTTGGTTACCTTGCAAATTTTTTAATTGGAATCAAAATATAAAACAAGAATTGAAATCATCTTAAGTATTTACTCTTCCTTTTCTCAGTCCCCAGATTTTCTAATGCTGCCTGTCTCTACCAAGGTCTGTAACATGTAGCCTTCAAAGCCAGAGCCATCTGATCCAACGTGTGAGGCTTAAGTAGAAGAGATTCACTTTTTATTAACAACACTAAGTTACTTTAGAAATTCTAGATAACAAACAGTTTTTGTTTAAATCACAGTTTAAAAATACATCAGATAGAATCCTGGCAGAGATAAATCCATTCTGACAGATACTGTCTGTGTCTAATTTAAAAAATGCCAAGACATTCTCTCTCTCTCTCTCTCTCTCTCTCTCTCTCTCTCTCTCTCTCTCCTCTCTCTTTCTGTGTGTGTGTGTGTGCTCAAAGATACAATGGTTGATAGTTTTTAACCATATTTAATATCAAGAGATGAGACCATGTCATTATACAATGCATTATACAAAAGTTTAGGTTCTGTAGGGTTTATGCATTAATGCATATTGAAAAAAATAACAATGAAATACTTTTAAACATTAAAGGCCTCTTTAATCTAATTTCCTTTATTTTACAAATGAAAGAACTGAGCCCCAAAGAAGAAAAGGAAAGTCAAATACTCTGAAGAACACATTCAAAAGATATAGCATGTCTAACCACAGTCTGACTAAGTTCCTATGTCCTTATGAAACCATGATACCCAGACTCATCCATGAGGGACACAATACCTGCATGCCACACCAAGGGAGGTTAATCTTGAATGTCTCACTCAAAATCCAATGATGTTCTATACTGTGGTACTTCCTTAAGAATGAATAATACTTTTTTTTACCAAATAATCATTTTTAAAAAGCTTTGTATATGAACAACTTCATGTGCGATAGAGATGACTAAATTACCAATAAGAACGTTATATATACTTGAAGGTGTGAGTTAGTCAGAAAATTCTCATATCCTTTATTTTGAACTTAATCACTTCTTTAACAATAGAGATTGAATATCACTTTGGAAGGAATGAGAGCTGCACCCATGATGGACAAATACTGCTACCTCAATTAACTTAATAAAGATAATGCCCCTTAGGCATGCCCAGAAGTTGATCTCCCAAGTAATTTTAAATCTCATTAGGTTGCTAACTGAGATGATTGCAGGTCTTTTTCTAAGTGGAGACAGTGGTGAAGTGCTTTCTTATTTTCAAGAAATACCAACAGAATGTAGAAACACACAAACAAGAGAGAGAGAGAGAGAGAGAGAGAGAGAGAGAGAGAGTGTTTGTTTCTACTATATAAATTCCCTCCATCATTTTCTCATCTTTTTTCAATTTTCTTTTGCTGTATCCCTTAGCATGAACAACTCATTACGCCACATAAGTTACTGTCTCATGAGTTTTCTGTTAATGTGGTTGCCAGCCTAGATTATCTGGTAACATGAAGCCTCCACCACAGGAAAAGAGCCTGAGATTGGAGATTGGCACTTCATCTGCTAAACTCCCTTGGCATGAATGCACTTGTGAAATCCAGGCTTTGGATGGTGACATAGTTTCTTGCTGGTGTGCATTATAAGTCACGATTATTGAAAGGCCAGTACTTCTTATTTCCATTTAAACTAGTCTGTAGGAAATGGAATTGTAAGATATAAGTTTCATCTTGTCGCCTACAAATGACAAATATAAAACTTTAACACATGAAGGAGCAAATCGGTGACTGCATCTGAAATCAAGACAGAATTACAGGAAACTGCAGCGGCCCAACCAGAGAAATACCAGGCAGGAGACTGAAGGATCAGGCATGAGATTGTAGGGGTGTTAGGAGAGATGATCAATCTTGGATACCCTATACATTTTTACCAAAAAGGGTCTAAAAACTAATAATAATAAAAGCCAGAGCTACTGATACCACAGGACACAAAAAACATACAGAAAAAACAAAACATAAATCAGAAATTTACAGCCTAAAAAAGATAGTTCAGGAAAATCAAGTTTTAATATATAAAGTCTTAACCAGCCTATGTGATGCTAGTAGTCCTTCAAAGAGCAAGAGTTCTGGAGGGAGGGAGGACTATGCTCAAAATATGTGATATACTTGAGGAATTAGTTTTATAAAACCAGACACTTTATACAATGGAGATGAACAATAAAAGCACTTGAAAATTTTCAGTGATGACTGCTAAACAAACCAGAAGGAGTTTAAAACTGATGGCCTGAAAGTTGCCATCACTTTATTTTTATTCTAATCATAGAAAAATTATGAACTTGTCAGTCCAATAGATTACCATAAGCGATAGTAAGGCTTCAACTCTAGGAAAGGTTTGAAAAGACCAGAGTCTTAAAGGAACCGGAGTTCAAGAGCAAATAAACCTAATGTACTGAAGAGTCTCCAATTATTTACGTTGTTAGTTTCCTGAAATCTTAAAGAGAGTGTGGGGAAAGTGGGGGCATGGAGACTAGAATGGTCCAAGCTGTGGTTCTTTTTTTTTTTTTCCTTATGAAGTAGAACCAAATGTCAGAGCTACATATATATTTAAGCATTTGAAAGGGTTAAATAATTATTGTCTTAAGGAAAGTTCAGTGACCTTGTTGCTTGCTTCAGGTGAGTTCAACTGATCCAAAGAACTTATCAATATTAATTTCTCCAGTTGGAGGTAGGTTTTCTCATTGGCTGTCTTTCCAGTGCTACCACATCTTTTGCTTTATTGTCTTGGAAATAAAATGCATAGATAAAATTAAAGAAAAAAAGATATCTAAAGGTTTCCAGAAACATTCATTAAGTAGGCAGATCACTGCCATTAACCAAGGAAAGAAAGAGATGGTTAGCCTGTGAACTTTTGCTAGCCTCATTAAATTCCTGAGCGCTGAGTTTTGACAAAAGTATCTTGCTCCTGCAGATTTAAGTTTTTTGCAGAAAATGTTACTAAGCTAAATTTTATTTCCCACATAGAGACAAACAAAGGAAAACCCTCTCTTCCTTTTCTGTTTTGACATTGGTTGATTTAAATGGGTTTTATTTTAGTTAAAACTAAATTTAGTGGCCAGATAGAAAAGACATATAGATAGACTGGTAATAAACACTGAAATAAAAACTGAAAACAAATTTTAAGACTGTGAGGAAATAAGCATTTATGTTAAACTTTTGTTCAATTCTATGGTATAGTTGAAATTTTTCATTACTAAGTGCTGGAGAAAAAAGCAGTTGAAAGAGAACAATAGGCTAGTCAGACGGATCGGTGGACAAAATACCCATTATATCATTATGAAGATCTAACTTTGGATCTCCAGAACACACTATGTGAAGCCAGATGCAGTAGTAGGATCTCTGTAGCCCCAGTATTTCTATGGCAAGAGGGGAGTTGGAAACAGGAGAAACCCTAGATGTTCACAAACCTGTGGCTTGACATATACAAATATTTTCTCTCAAAGTGGGAGGTTAGGGCCAGCAGCTATGGTTGACCTCTATACTTGAGCACACATACGCACAAGATAGATAATAGATAGATATAAATAGATAGGTAGATAGATAGACAGGGAAGATAGATGGATAGGTAGATGATAGATAAGATAGATAGATGATAGACAGATAGATAGATAAATAGATAGATAGATAGATAGATAGATAGATAGATAGATAGATACATACATACATACATACATACATACATACATGGATGGATAGATGATAGATGGGAAGATAAGAAGATAGATGATATATAGATGATAGATAAGATAGATAGATGATACATAAGATAGATGATAGATAGATAGATAGATAGATAGATAGATGATAGATGGATAGATAGATAGATAGATAGATAGATAGTAGGGTGCATGAGAATGACCACTAAAAAAAAGTATCTTAACCTAAATGCAAAGCCTGTATCTTCAGGACACATCAGGCACCCAAGACATCTCACAATATCTAAGGCAGAAAGAGGGTGGACAAGGGAAGAAGAGCAGTTAGGACCATAAGCGTCTCAAATGCACTGTTCCCCAGGCACTCATGTCCCAAGTTTCAATCTCTTATCTCCTTACCCAGGAATAATAAAGGCCAACAATTGAAAACATCTGGTAGAAACCACTGAGTTCAGCAAGCAACAGAAATTTAAAAAACAAAAGCAAAACAAACAAACAAACAAACAAACAAAAAACCTGGGGCTTAACAAAACCTCAATTGAACAAATTAATCTTCAGGGAGCAAGAGGCAAGATCTCCTTCAAGTTCAGTTATGTCTTTGAAACACTAAGCTCAAGTGGGGTTCTAAGTGGGGTAGTCTTCCAGTCTTTAAGATGGCTCTGTTTTATATTTTTTTTACACACTTAAAAATATTAAGAGATTTGTGCATTTTTTAATACAGATAGAGAGAAAAAGAGTAGAAAAACAAATATTTTATAATTATAAACCGTTTTGACATTGTAGTCTCTCCAAGAGAGTCTTGACTCCCTTACCCCAACTTGAGAAAGTACTGCAACAATTCCAAAGGCCAAGACTTTGACATTAACAATGTCCATCATAATACAGGCAGTCACAAAAATTTTATTGGCTTTAAAGGGTGACCTATTTATTATATAAGCCACCAAACATAGCTAAGAAAGCTAATTTTAAAGTAGCAAACAAATTATTATCCATGACTGAATGCTTTCAAGGTATTTCATTATTATCTGCCTATGAGGTTAAAAATCTTATTTTTAACCATTTAGTAATTTGGAAAGATAGGTATAAAACAATTTCTTCAAGAAACAGAGGCAGGAGGATTCTAAGTCCCAGGTTAGCCAGAGCTAGACAATGAGACCTTGTCGCAAAGAGCAAATGAACAACCTGCTCAGTCTGTGAATGTTATTCTATGTGTGTTTTCAGGGCAATTTGGTACTTGGATAACCAACTGGGATTGGGTGGAATGCTCTTCCATGGGAAAGACTATTTCTCCTGCTCTCAGCATTCCTTGGCTGCCTGTTGTTCTTTGTCTAGGGTGAGCTTTCTCCAGAAGAAGGCCATGAATTTGAAAAAGAGAGTAAGGTAGGGATGGAGGCCACATGGAGGATTTGGACAGAGGGAAGGGAAGGGGGAAATGGCATGATATTACATATTAAGTAAAGAGCAAAGCAAACAAACAAACCATGTCATGATTCCTCCAACCCCATGATATGGACAAATAATTGATTAGACCCAACTTAATTCACCTTTCACTAAAGGGTCTTTCTACAGTTCTGCAGACATCTGGGTACAGCTGGACTTTGTAAGTATCTCTCTAAGATCCCACTAGCCCACTAGGTACGCCCGGCTATTCTTCTTTTGTCCGTACTATCTCTCCACTGAGCAAACTTATTTGTGCTAAGAAGCCAAACAAGACCATATTTGTTCATCTTTAAGCACTCTTCATTTTTCAAACTTCTAAGCCCTTTCTTTAAGAAAGAATAGTCTGAGTCTTGTGGAAGAAGCAAATACCCCAAGATCTCATGTAACTGATTAGCAGAGATGAAAATAGTATGAAGATCATCTTTAATAATTGTCTGCAACTCAATAAATTGTCTATTGAGTATGAATATACAAAGAAGCCCCCACCCCTGACTCAGAAAGTGAAAAGTTTTTGTCTTTTAGGTAAAAACTAGGACATTTATTTCTGAGACATGTTTGGGGGTAGTTGATACTTCGCTAAAATGATGTAAAGTTTGGTAAGGAATGAGATTTGTGTTTGAATCAAAGCTGTGAGTTATATAAGTACCAGGGCTGTGCCTGAATAATTACGATGTTTCCTGGGTCACTCTTACATAAGTTACTCTTTAAGAGTTAAAGGAAGTCTAGAATGTGGAATTTGGTAGTAGATTTCTTCCCTACTATGCATGAAGCCCTCGGTTCCATCCTTGGTATTAATCTCCACAAGTAGGTGGATAATAGATAGATGATAGATGATAGATAGATAGATAGATAGATAATTAAAGGCTCATCTCTGTTTTTTTCATCCTTTCTCCGATAACTTTAGCCTTGCTTTTGCACTTATTTCTTCATGGCATACATGATATACTGGATATACAAGACCTTCATGTTCTGTTACAAGTTCACTCACATAGGCCAGGAGCTCTACAAAAAGCAATGGGTTCTGATATGGAAGGTACATCCTCTAGCCAAGTCCTCTACTACTCTAGTTTCCGAGAAGAGTTTGGAAGAGCCCTTCTGGCTTTGCATTGCTCATCTAGATACCACTGCCTTCCATCAACTCCATCCATGCAAATATCCAGTTCCTGAACCTTCTCTGGGCCTCTGGAACACACTGTAAGTGCACTCCCCAACAGAAAACCCATATTTGAACATTCTATTCCAATGTGCAGCATAGAGTGAGGCTGTCAAGTGCCTGCATGTAAGGACGCCTTCTTTTTCATTCTTGCCGACTCTCTCAGACTGGATTCAAGATGTGTTTCTACCTTTCTTATTATTGTGCTGCCTAGCCTGTGTCTCTCTTCAAGAACACCAGAGTATTAAAGCTCATGTTACCAAAGATCTGATCCAGGTGAGTATAAAATGATTATGATGGTTTGGTGATGAGGGAACATAGAAAGTAAGTAAGTACACAATGCAGTATGGTAGATCATGATGATGCCTAGGGAGAAAAATGAATCAGGAAGTAGGAGACAGTTTACACACAACGGGTGGCTGGGAGGCTGATTTTTAGGGTAGGTTCAGAAATAATTTCACTAAGAAGAAAGTATGTGGGAAATTTAATTTAGTGGTAGGATACTACCTAGCTGCTTAATGCCCTGAGTTCTAGCTTCAGCATGGTAACAAATGAAAAAAAATGGAAAGAATGAATGAGGTGTTATCTGTATGTACTCAATGATTTTTGACCTCTGTATTAACTTGAATGCCCTCTAATACTCAGCAATCCAGAGTTCTTCATCTTAAGGTTATATTCTGTATACTTGTAGCATCTGAGTTTCAGTATCTTTTTTGTCTTTGAATGGGCAGATGGGTAAGCTGGAAAAACTATTCACCTGTATTATTATTCTTCCCCAGTATTTAAGAATCAGTACCCCTTTTTCTGACATTCTTTAGCTAGGAACCTGAATTATTCAAATGTAGATACTAAAAATGATGTTAATAATTTCCTTATCTGTTCTACTTCCTTAAAGAAAGGCTAGACCTACCCAATACAATCTTTATATTTCCTACTTAATGGAAGCTATGAGTCACCAAGCTCATGGCCCAATTACCCCAATAGCTTTCTAGCTTACCCCAAAGTTTCTAGGAAATTTTTAACTCCAGAAATAGATATCATTTGGTTGGTATATCCTGCCACAGAAGGCCTTCCAATTTCCAGCATGAGAAGATTTCTGAGGGCATTTTTCCCCTAGATAGTACAGAGTTAGGAATCCTGAATATGGGTTTCAAGTTCCTGAATGTAGATTTATGGCTAAGTTTCTGCATGACTTTTTTTTTTTTTTTTGATATAAACATGTTAGATTTTATTTACGTAAGAAACTTCCAGATTGATTTTCTTTTTTTTATTATTTATTTTTTTATTTTCATATTTTATTTACATTTCAAATGTTTCCCCCTTTCCAGATCTCCCCTTTGGAACCTCCCCATTCCCTCCGCCCTCCCCCTGCCACTATGGGGATATTCTCCAACCCACCCCCCCACCCCATCCCCCACCCACTCTCGTCTTCCCTCCTTGACATTCTCCTATACTGGGGGATATAACACCCTCAGGCCCAAGGGCCTCTCCTCCCCCCTGACGGGTAACAAGACCCTCCTCTGCAGTCTCTGTGGCCAGCACTATGGATCCCTCCATGTATATTCTTTAGTTGGTGGATCAGTCTCCAGAAGTATGGGGGGTCAGGCCAGTTGCCAGTGTTGCATGACTCTTATTAAGAATACCGGAAGGCAGGGGACCTGAGCCTATGCCACAGGGCTCCATACACAAATAGTGCCAGGAGAGAGAGAGCCTCCCAGGAGGATAGACAAGTCTGTGAATGGAAGTAAAACTAGCACCTCTGCTCAGAAGGACCCACCCAGAACCCTCAGGACACATGGAATGAGAAGCAGCCTTCCAGTTTCTGTCTGCAGCCTGGAAGCTGATCCTGTGCCACAGGATTCCATAACCAAACACCAACAGAGGAGAGCTGGTCTCCCAGGAGTGCCAACACACCTTCAAGCACAGGTAAGAACACCACTTCTGTTCAAATTCCTGGCCCAAGAAGGACCCTTGCAGAGCTATCAGGACATAGGAACCAAGGAACAGCTGAGGACAGGATTCTTCTGGTTTCTACCTGCACCCCAGAGCTGACCCTGTACAATAGCTCTTCAACCCAAAATCCTCTCAGAGAGAGCTAGTCTCCCAAAAGTACTGACACAGAGGTTGCAGGAGGGACAAGCCACAGTCAGAGAGAACAAGACCAGCTAACACCAGAGATAACCAGATGGTAAAAGGCAAGGGCAAGAACATCAGCAACAGAAACCAAGGCTACTTGGTATCATCAGAACCCAGTTCTCCCATCACAGCAAGCCCTAGATACACCAACACACCAGAAAAACAAGGCTCACATTTAAAATTATATCTCATGATGATAAAAGAGGACTTTAAGAAAGACATAAATAACTCCCTTAAAGAAATACCAGAGAACACAGGTAAACAGGTAGAAGCCCTTAAAAAGGAAATAAAAAAAATCCCTTAAAGAATTACAGGAAAATACAATCAAACAGGTGAAGAAAATGAACAAAACAACCCAGGAGCTAAAAATGTAAATAGAAACAATAAAGAAATCACAAAGGGAGACAACCCTGGAAGTAGAAAACCTAGGAAAGAGATCAGGAGTCATAGATGCAAGCATCACCAGCAGAATATAAGAGATAGAAGAGAGAATCTCAGGGGCAGAGGATACCATAGAAAACATTGACACAATAGTCAAAGAAAATGCAAAATGTAAAAAGCTCCTAACCCAAAACATCCAGGAAATCCAGAACACAATGGGAAGACCAAACTTAAGGATAATCGGTATAGAAGAGAGTAAATATTCCCAACTTAAAGGACCAGTAAATATCTTCAACAAAATTATGGAAGAAAACTTCCCTAACCTAAAGAAAGAGATGAACAGAAACAATTCAAGAAGCCTACAGAACTCCAAATAGATTAGACCAGAGAAGAAATTCCTCCTGTCAAATAATAGTCAAAACACCAAATGCACAAAACAAGAAATACATATCCCAATGGCTGATGAGGAAGGCACTCATGATATAATCAAGGCTGTATGTTGAGTTCATATGTCTTATTATTCCAACAGTTTCTTATCTGCTTCACATAATATACAAAATTCTAAGCATGCCAATCCCACTATCCCATTCAGAATGGTGGCATTGGGTTTCTGAATTCTCATGGAGGAAATGCTATGCTTATTTCATCCCTAGTAGTGTTCCTTCTAGCTCCTATTACCTTATGTGCTTAACTGGTGCTTTAATTTTATCTCCTTTGGCTTACAGTAGATCTTCTCTCATGGAGCTCTCCAGGATCAAACTCTGAATTCCTTTGATATTCTTCCAAGGCCTCAAAGTAAGCAAAAGTTGAGAACACTAAACCCTTCTTCAGGATTTCAATGATGAACGGTCAGTTTTCTATCCTCTTCTCTACAATAATATACCTTCTACAATATTGTGTGTGTGTGTGTGTGTGTGTGTGTGCATGTGTGCGTGTGTGTGTCAGAGCATTCAACTACCAATGAAGGAAGAATCAGGAAGTTCTTCTGTTTGTCCCATTGTTAGAGCCATCTGTCACCTCCATGCCATACCCCTGCCTCTTCCATAAGGGTTTCAACCATGAATGGTTGCTGCTATCGCTTATGATTTCAGTAGCTACAGATTTTTCCTTCCATGTCTTCATGCCTCCAGTTCTTAAACCTCCTTTCTGTCCTTTCTCCTCTTCATTTTACTCACAGTCTCACCTCAAGGATCAGACCTTAGATTTTTTTCATTCTTGATCATCCATTCTTTTGTAAGTCAGATTGAAGTGTCTTCTCCCTAACACCACTTTTTCCTAGTTACAGTTCTCTGTTTTTCCAACTTGAAAAACCCTTCACCCCTAACCTGTCACACACTCCACTGTCGCCCTTGTCACTGTACCTCACTCCCCTCATGTCCTCACTTCCCTCTTTACCCTACCTAGCATCCACGATCTTTTATTATACCTATTCTTCTACAGACTCCTTAGGGAGAATATTCCTTATCCCCTTCAACTTTACTGTCTTATCAAAGGCTTACATCTTAGGAATTTCTGGTTCTCTACCTATTCCATGCCTTACATATTAGGACACAGAGCCCTGTAAACTAGTTTGTAGTTAAATTCTTGACTGTTAACTTAAAGCGAACTTTGGTATTGTCCAATACACCTTCTCATTGTTTTGTTTTGCTTTCAATATATTACTGACTTAGGCACCCATGATGCACTCCTCCTCTCTCTTAAATATCTAAATATTTTATGATTTTAGATGCTACCTTGATACTTTCTTCTGAGAAATATAATTAGTTAGAAAAGAATTGTCTAGTCTTCCCCAACAGTACACACGAATCTATACCATCTATACACCAGGCCATATACCTTTCTTCTTTTTACTAATGGCACTAGTTAGTAGAGGTTCCTGTCTTGATCTAGGTCAGTGTCTCCATTTGAATGACTGGATGCTAATCCCGCTTACTTATGCCAGGATGAACTGTTGGCAGTTGGCCTCCATCTCTCTTACAGGCTTTACTCCTCTCTGTATTATTCCTGTCAGCCGATGCACATACTATACTACCTGCATTTACTGAAAACTAATCATTTCTTGAACTCATAATTTCCTTCCAGGTATTGCCTCATTTCTGAGAACTACATTACAGAGAAGATCCTCATAACATATTCCATTTTCCTTTATGAAGTTATGAGCAGCTTTCAGTGTATGTGCATTTAGATGCATTTGCAACTAAATGTTCATTCCCCCTTACATTCTTTTCTACTTTCAATTCTCCCCTTGCCTTTTAATCTTACTATCAATGAGTATTTTATCTTCCACAACATTGAATCAACTCTGCTCAGAGTCATGAGTGATAACCTCAGTTATTTCAAAGACCATTGGCCCATTTAAGTCTCTGAATTTTTTGCTCCATAAGCAACATTTGGTAAGGTTTATTGTTGATATTTGCTATTAAGATATCCCTAGGACTGCCTGCTGGACTACAATTCTCTCTCAATGTTCTTTCTACTATTCTGGCTGCTTCTATTCATCCTTTATTCTTTGTGTTCTGCAGTGGCCCAGCCTCTAAAAATGGGGTCCTCGGGGTTCTATTTATAACCTCTCCTTTTCTCTATATCTACTCTCTCAACATACTCAGGTCATATGGTTTCAAATGCCATCTAATTGGTGATAATTTTCAAATGTGAGTCCACTCTGGAACTTCCTCTTCCTCTAATGTCAATGACCATGGAGGCCCTTTCTACTACTTTTATATCAAATAGTCCTTTCCCTCACTCCACCATCCCAGAACTGTGTATGTCTATATATAGATGTTAACCTGATTAGTTTTTTTTAATTTAAAAATATGTATTGAGTAAAAAACTGAAATACACTTATCTTGGTTTACTGGTAACCTGATAAACATCATAAAGAGATAGAGAAGTGGAATAGAAATTTAAAAAAACCACCATGGAACATACAGATTCAGAAGCATGTATGAACTGTCACAGCTGATCCCCAGGTCAAGCACTGTGTCCCAACAAAAAATACATACCTGCTGATGCTTTCATTGCTTGTCTTCAGCCACTAGAATGTAAGCTTCGTTAGGACACATACCTTCCCAGCTTTCTCTATTGAGATAGTCTCAGCATTTAGAAAATTACAGGACACATAGTAATAGATATGTTGTCCAGGTCTCTAAAAGTCTATGCCTATTATTGCATTTCTATCTACTTTATTAGTTCTATATAACTAAATACACAGATTTTAAGTGTAGGCTTTGGTGCATTTTGAAAGATATATGTAACTAATAAATACACATATCAAGTATTGGATATTTCTAGCTCTTCAGACTCCCATGTCTCCTCTGGTCACTGCTTCCAGGTCAATGACAATCAGCCCAATTTCATTCTGCAATAGTTGGTGTGTGCACCTGTTTTATAGCATCCTATATATGTGCCATATCACACACACATGCTCTGCAGTACTTAACCTTTCTCGGTTGCCTTTGTGTTTTAAATCTGAGCATATTGTCACATGCATCTATGGGTTATTTCTGTTATTGAGTAATATTTATTTGTTGGTACATACATAAGTTGCTTCCAGCTTAGAGCTCTTAAGAATAAATTAGAGATAACTATTCCTATAAGAGTCTCCGGAGGGGGCATCTCTTCTGGAGTGTTGTATGAGAGAGCTCAGTGTAAATGCACTTGTATAAAAATAATTATTTCCAGTTTTATAACCTTGCATCAGTCTGTGACGGTTACATTTGATTGATATTCACACTAGCGTCTAATACTGACAGTTTCTTTATGTTCTGCAACTCCAAGGGGAAGGAAACAGCCTCTAATTTTGGGATTAATTTGTATTTTCCTAATAGCTAATAGTGTTAATCATCCTTTCATATGTTTATTTGCCATCTGTATATCCTATTGGCTCAATGCCTGCTGCCCATAGTTAGATTGTTTGTCTTTATATTATGGAGATGCAAGAATTTATCTAGCTAGCCAAGGAAATCTGGTTTCTGTTAGCGAAAATGAAGTTTAAAGATTTCCAGAATAAAGTTGTGAGTGTTGGGTATTTTCACTGCTACTGAAAGAACCCAGTCATGCACACGTATGTGCACATATGTTAGTGTGTGTGTGTGTGTGTGTGTGTGTGTGTGTGTGTTCAGGGAACATGGATTTTGCCACCATAGGGCCATAAGAACTGGTGAAGTGGGGCATGCTGAGAGATCTGAGAAGGCAGGAGTGGAGCTGCCCCTCCCAGTTTCTAATCCCTGCTCTGGAACTCATTACCATGACCACCAACTGTGAGGACCACAGGCAGTCAGTCACATAGCATAGCAACTGGAGTTCTCCATGGTAATGAGGTATCCAGATATCCTTAGCCTTCAGCCAATGACCTTCCCTTCCTGGATATTCTCATGTCCTTCCCCAAAGTCGTGTAATCCCTGTTCGCCTCCAATAAAGCATATGCACCCAAATCCACCCCCAAGAAAGCAACATGAACAAGCACAGATGCCTCACAGAGCAGCTTGATTAAAGATCGCCTAAAAGAGCTAAACTGTGAGACTCCCAAAGAAGGCCTTGTCTCTTCTCTGACCCTTCTAGCACTCTGCACACACTCTCAACCCAAGTAGAATCCTACCCATCCTGGCCTCTGCTTTCCTCTTCTGGCCTGGCATGTAGTCTGACACCACAGAGGAATCATGGCCCACAAAACACCCATTCCTGACTTCCTTTCTGGGTGGAGTATGTGCTGTGTCCAGCCATCTTAAGAGGAGACCTTGAAACCATAGCATTCATTCCAGATCCTGCCCTCTCCTTCTGGTTTAGCATGAAACAATGGTCTCACAGCCAAAGGGAAATGCAGACTGTGGACTCATCTGTTCCAGACTTTGCCCTGCCTTCTCAAAGCTGAAATACCAGCAGAGCCCAGGTGGCCAGAAGAAAGGCAGAACGCCCACCACATATAGGCATACCTAGCTAAATGTAAGTACACCACCATGAGTTCACACTGGTCTGTCTAGCTCTAACCTGGCATCACAGGGATTATTCTAAACTCCTCTTGTTCATATTGTATTTTCTGTTCTAACAGTGAAAACTTAGATTTTCATGAGCTGTCTTCAAACTATATTAATTCTTCAGCATGTAAAAACATTTCAATATTAATATCCCATTTCCTAATCTTCTGACCTATATAAAAAAACATGTAGTTAATTTTATTTAAATAATAAATAGTCTTTAAGAATACTTTATAAACTACATATTAAAAGTACATTTAAGTATTTCTTGGAGCTAGGTGTACAGGACGCTGGGTCTGATTTTCTGACTTCTAACACTGTAAATAAAAACAAAATAAAAGCATGTATCTTTTTTTAGCTAAAACATGTTTACTTTCTGCATTTTCATTTCTTTCATCATATTCGGTTACAACCTGTACCACACACATACACACACACACACATATTAATCATTTCCTGCAATTTGTGACTACTGCATAGAATGGTTTGATTTTCATTGTTAAATGGACAGTAAATATTGTAGCCAATAGCTTTCATTTTTAAAAGAATAGGGAAGTGGAGGTGAATTCAGAAGGAGTTAAGGGGATGAGTTGAGTGTAAATATGATCAAAACACATTGCTTAAACTGTCAAAGAATTATAAAAAAAATAGCTGTCTTTAAAATAACAAAAATAAAAATGTCTTTCTTAATCTTCCTACAGTTGAATACATAATCCCAGATGCTAAGGGGATCTGGGGGTCTGTGGTAGAAGAATCACAAATTTGAAGGAAAACCTAGATATTTCTCATTTTAAGATATTTTGGGGTTTTATCAGGTAAAGTATTCTAAGTTGATAATTGTTTTTTACCAAATGTGTGGTACTAGGGTATGCTGGCCTACATTGTTTATAAGAAAAGGTCGGCTATCCTTTTTCTTGTCTCTTTGTGAAGAGAAGTCTGTTTTCAATACTTTTAGAATGACATTCAGTTTTTTTGAAGTTGGTCTCCAAGAATATGTTGCTCTGATGTGTCTACAGCTATTACCCATGGTATTCAGCACACTTTAATTTATTTAGCTTGGTTATCTTTGCTTGTTAGTTTTGATTAAATCCGGACATTTTGGGCAGATACTTCTTCCAACCTTCTGTCCACTCTCTATCCCCACTCTTTCTAGAACTCTAATTATACACCTGCCCTAGTTCTTCATATTACCTCATGTCAATAATTTTTTCCCTATTTGTACTCAGTTTTTCACTGGGTCATCTGAAGTGGAAATTTCTGGTTTCGTTAGAGACTCGGTTGTGACATGTGATTTTTTTCTGAAACCTATCTTATGAGAGGAAGTTTTGCTGAAGTAGATACATGAGAGGATCATTTTTCTGAGAACAGACATGCTGTGTTTTCTGGAAGCTGTCCTGTGAAAAAGCATGTGATGTTTTCCTGGAGCGGACACTTGAGAGGGCACATGATATTTAGAAAGAGTACAAATGTAACCCTACAGAGAGTGAGAGGATGTTCTTGCATTGATTCAACTTGTAACACTTTGCTGGTCTTCACTGATCTTTGCTTGTCATGACTTTGTAGAGAGAAATGTGCCAGAGAATGTTTTGTGGTATTCTGGCTGCTGCTTCCTGCTTCCTTGGACACATCCCTATTTGCTTGAGCCTTGCAGTTTCTTGTGGATCAAGACACTGCTACTGGCTCAAGTTTGGGGTTTGCTGATTTCACTGGACTGCTGCTACTGATTTGTGTTTGATGCTTTAGACTGGACTGTTAATATCCTGATAATGAAGACTGGAATCGTCCCAAAAATGTATGTCTGAACAGGACATCTTCTTGTCCCATTAACCATATTCTTCTGCTACTTCTGGTCAGTGGCTAGAAGGAGGGTGGGAACATTTAAGAACCATAATTAAAGTAGGTTTTGAAAAATCTTAGCCTACAGTCATCAATGGATAGTTTCCATTAATATGTTTACAGATTCATTCATGCTTTCTCCAGTATCCATTTGCCAAGTCAGCATCATAAATTTCTTAAACTTCTTTCACTGAATTTCAGTTCTGAGATTTCTGATTTATTGTCCAAGTTTATTTCTGAGGTATAGTTTCCTATATATTTTCTTATATTGTCTTCAATCTTTTCAAATATTCTCAAAACACCATGGGTATGCTGATCTTGCGTCTAGACTGTGGCTTTTAATTTTTCTCTTGGATTTTGAAATTTTATGCCTTTTTATATGACTTTTTAAATTTATATGTTAGATTTTGCAAGATCTGTCAAGGATTTATATGAATATGAACAACAGGAATATTTGGTGAACTATTTCCTGAGTAACCTGAACCTCTGTGCTGTCCCAGAAATGTTATTGTTTGCTATATTATGTTATGGGCTACATGGGATTTTGTTGCAGCTATTTTAGATTCTGACCACATTTACCTTTGTGCCTGTTGAGGATGAATTCAAGCCTCTCCCTCTAGTGGCTTTTTATGACCACATATTGAGGACTTTAACACTTCAAGTGGGTAAGACCTTAGACTTGAAGCTATAAAATTGGGAGACAAAACTATTTTAAAATTCTTAACAGCTCAAGGCTACTAGAATGTAATCCGAGAAGGCAAACAATTATAAAAGTTCAAATGTAGGCAAGTTTAAGAATGCATAAAATTAAATCATGGAAATGAAGGTCTTCTTACTTGTCTGTTTGTTTTGTGAGAGATGTCTTAGTTAGGGTTTCATTACTGTGAAGATACAAAAGACCAACACAACTCTTATATGGACAACTTTTGACTGGGGCTGGCTTAAGAGGTTCGGTTCATTATCATCATAATAAGAAGCATGGCAGTGTTCAGGCAGACATGGTGATGGAGATGCTGAGAGTTCTACATCTTGATTCTCAGGCAGCAGCCAGGAGAAGGCTCTGATTCCCCTGGCCGGACTTGAGCATATACATGAGACTTCAAAGCCCCACCTCCACACTGACACACTTTCTCTAACAAGGTCATGCCTCCTCTAATAAGGCCACACCTTTTAATAGTGTCATTTCCCATAAGTCGAACATATTCAAATTATCACAAGAGGTTTATGTATACAGGGTATGTATACATTTGCATATACATGCAGAAATCCCAGCAGGGGATATAATATTCTGTTCTACTGTACTCTGCTTATTTCCTTAGGACAGTGTCTCTCACTGAACCTGAAGCTAGGCTGGCAAACAGCAAGCCCTAGGAATCCTCTAGCCCCTATCCTCACTCCAAGTTCCGGGTTATAGGTAAAAGTATGTAACCACTCCTGACTTTTATATGGGTGGAGATTTGAAGGCAAATCTTCATATTTCTGCAGCAAGCACTCTTATTCAGAGAGTAACCCACACACACCATGGATTAGTCTTTTTTCATACCCCACTGTATTTTTTTTAAGTAATCACTTTTAAGATAGTTTTAGGATCACAGAACAATTGAGCAGGAAGTTCTATTTCCATTTATCCCCCTGTTTTTCCCTTACCACACCACTTCCCTTGCTATCAGCCTCATCCACTGAGGTATATTTCTGACAGTTGGTGAACCTACATTCTTTTGAGGTTTGTCTTTTACTTTGTATTGTAATACTAAGTGTGGGCCCCCAAGACCTGGAGTCTGGACATAGTCCTTGGGACCCTGCCCTCAAGTTAATTCTGATTGGTGAATAAAGATGCCCACAGCCAATAGCTGGGCAGAAGAAACATAAATGGGGTTGAGGTTTCATGGGCTTGTAGAAAGAGAACCATGAGGAGGGAAGGCACAGAAGGAAGCCACCTTGGAATAAAGGAAGAGAAGGAAAGGAAGGAGAGCCACCATGGGCTAAGGGCCAAGAGAACATGGCCCAGAGGGCTGCCCAGTTGGAGTCCAGTGCATCCCAGATGGAACATAGTAAATAGTAAATGATAACTTGGGGTTATCGATAAGAAGGTAGAAGAACAACATGGATGGTAGGCAACTGCCCAGCTATTATGCTGGCTAAGGCATATTAAAAATCTAACTGCAGTGTGGGTATTTTATCCAGAAACATAAATGGTCTAAAGCAGAGAAGAAGCCCCAGGCCAGGATTTCAAATATTACTACTACAACATTAGCTCATCGTTATTGCCCAAAGTACGTAATTTATAGGACTTGCCCTAATATTCCATGGGTTTGATATTAATTATCCATAGATGAACAATGGCACATATCTTTTTTTAGAGGATCATGGGCACTACTTTCCTTACTCTAAAGCCCTCTGTGCTTGGTCTCTTCATCCCTTCCTCTCCTTAATCCCTAGCAACCACAGATCTTCTCACTGTCTCCAGAGTTTTTAATTCTCCATTTTTCCACCATACTGCTACTATTCAGTAAAAAGAAACCCCCCAAAAGAGAACAAGTTCACGGTGGGCATCATCCCAGAGACTCTACAACTGTCTTATCAAAATCTATCACATAGATCTGTCAAAAATCCTCTTCAAAAGAGCTCTTCTTTGGCTCTCCCTTAGCAGGCTTTTAATGCTAAGCCTATTCCAGTCTCAGAAACTCATTCTATATAAGACAGAACAGCTGGCCCTCCACATCTGTAACTTCCACATCTGTGGATTCAACCAGCTAAACATCAGAGATAGAAGTAAAATGGCATCTGCACTTCCTCTCCCTCTCCCTCTCCCTCCCCCTCCCCCCTCCCTCTCTGAGTGAACATATTACTTCACCATTATCCCTTAGAAAATAAAATATGACAACTATGCACATAACATTTACATTTTATTTTGGGCTTCAAAAGTCACACAGAGCCTATTTAAAGTACATAAATGGTAAGCTTGGGTAATGTGCAAATATTGTGCCATTTTATTTAAGAAATTTGCACATGTACAGATTTTGAGATCTGCAGAGAAACAAAATAAATTCCCTGCAGGTGTATACAAGTGTTTCAACTTTCCTTTTTTTCTACCTAAGAAGTCTCATCTTTGAGGAGTTTAGTTCTTTTTATTTCCATCCATAGGCAATTTGTGGATTTAAAGAAAGCTACAACATTTGGCATTGTTATCTGCTAAAATGTTTTATCCTGAGTTCTTGCACACACAGCTACATTTTAACCTGAAGTGAGAACAGTAGGTTAAATTCAGCATAGGAAAAACGACATACAATTTGCTCCTTGTAGCCTTACAAAATGACCAAGTGTGCTTCAGTCACAACATCCATTTCCCCCAAAGGGAGAAAAATGGCATATGGTGCTCTTTCCAGAGACATAAAGAGGAAAAAAATGCTGCCTGGCACTCCAGTAATTGAAAAATAGCTGTGTTGTTACTGCTGACACCAGAAGTTCCTTATCATCTGTCTAAGGCAGACACCTCTATTGTCATGTATTAGAATAGCATTTACTATATATGGAGTTGCTTATAGACAGTAACTGTTTATAATCAAACTTTCATAAAGATTTTGGGACAGTGAATTGAAAGTAATCACAGACACACAATGAACAGAACAGGCTCTAAATGTTATGATCCATCTTGGTCAACACTCTCCTTCCTTAGCTTGCATTAGCGTCATGGGTTTTCATATAAACACCATGCGGTTGTCAGCCTCTCTGTATTTTGCAAATGGATCTAGACACTTTGCAGCTTAGAGCTACTCTGCCAAGAAACTGTCCTCTGAGTAATTTGCCACTGTTAGAACCAAGTTTCTCTGTCCTGGATAGTTCTAAAAAGAGCTGATTTTCTCTGTGTATCAAAACACTGGGGCATGAAGACCTTTTAAAACATCATGAATCTGAGAACCTGGGTTCTTCCCCTGGAACATCGAAGGCCAATCAATAACACTCTCTCCCAGCAAGGAAAATACAGATTGTTGTGAATGTCACAGATGATGATTTCTTTCTATAGCACTTATGTGTACTATATGAATTATTCCTGCAATCACTTTTATGACTTTAGGTTTGTAACTTAATTGAGAATTAAAGATTTATATTTGTAGGAATTTTGTTCTAGGAATTGAAGCAGACAGAATTACCATTCTCAAAATCTTGTCATTTTAAATGGAAATTATTGGTGTAGGATAAGAGAAATATAAGAAGAAAAACATTCTCTTAATGTTTTGGTTCAACTACTCACCATCAGTATTCCTTCTTTTGGTTCAACTACTGGCCATCAATGTTCCTTCCCAATACAGGCACACCTGCTTCTTCTCAGTAAGCAGAATAGGAGGTGGGATGAAGGCACAATATTGTCACATACACTGTAGATGAGAAACCTCATTCTGAAAGCCAAGTCTTTCCCCCTCAGTCTCCTAGGCCACACTTCCCTCTCTGAAAAGTGTTTGGTAGTAAGTGGCACTGTGAATACTAACTACTCAGTGTGGATTTCTTTCCTAACCAAAGATCAACATGCATCTAAATGAAGGATGTTGCCCAGAGAGATGTCCTCAATGGGGAATTGAGACCTCTCATTGAAGAAAGAATCTGGAAACTTTGATGCCCCATCCACCAACAGCTATGGTGAAAGATTTGATTTTTAGAATCCTACAGATCAGAAAATATTCTGTTTTGCTTAGGAAAATGCTTCAATAGAACATGTGTAGATAGAAAGACCACTTGTCCCACTTGTGCAAAGGAGGCAGCAAGAGGCGGGCTCCAGACGCAGGGACTGAGGAAAAGTCGGGAGGTAAGAGCCTGCCTGCTTCCACGTGTGGCCAGAGACACCTGCCTGACCCAGGAAACCTCCATATTCAAGCAGTGCAGGGAGAAAGCTACCTGCCAACTGTGCTGAGGAGCCAGCAAAAGGCGGGCTCCAGACACAGGGACTGAGGAAAAGCTGGAAGGTAAGAGACTGCCTGCCGCCACCTGTGGCCAGAAACCCTGCCTGGCCTACCAGGCCTCCATAAACAAACAGCACAGGGAAAAAGCTACCCGCCCACTTACTCGCTGAGGAGCCAACAATAGGAGGACTCAAGACGCAGGATCTGAAGAACAGCTGGAAGATAGAACTGGTCTCCCAGGATTATTGGCATCTGAGCTTGAAGGAAAGACAAGCCACAGTCAGAGAGAGAAAGACCAGCTAACACCAGAGATAAGCAGATGGCAAAAGGCAAGGGCAAGAACACAAGGAACAGAAACCAAGACTACTTGGATTCATCAGAACCCAACTCTCCCACCACAGCAAGCCCTGGATACCCCAACACACCAGAAAAGGAAGACTCAGACTTAAAATCACTTATCAAGAGGATGATAGAAGATATTAAGAAGGAAATAAATAACTCCCTTAAAGAAATACAAGAGAACACAGGTAAACAACTGGAAACCCTTAAAGAACACCCACAAAAATCCCTTGAAGAAATACAGGAAAACACAATCAAACAGGCAGAAATACAGGAAAACACAATCAAACAAATGAACAAAACCATTCAGGAATTAAAAACAGAAATAGAAACAATAAAGAAATCACAAAGAGAGACAACCTTGGAGTTAGAGAACATAGGAAAGAAATCAGGAGCCATACATGCAAACATCACCAACAGAATACAAGAGATGGAAGAGAGAATCTCAGGTGAGGAAGATACCATAGAAAACATGGACACAAGAGTCAAAGAAAACACAAAATACAAAAAGCTCCTAACCCAAAACATCCAAGATATCCAGGATGCAATGAGAAGACAGAACCTGAGGATAATAGGCATAGAAGGGAGTGAAGACTCCCAACTTAAAGGACCAGTAAATATCTTCAACAGAATTATAGAAGAAAACTTCCGTAACCTAAAGAAAGAGAGGAACATAAGCATACAAGAAGCCTACAGAACACCAAATAGACTGGACCAAAAAAGAAATGACACCTGTCACATTATAGTCAAAACACCAAATACACAAAACAAGGAAAAAATATTAAAAGAAGTAAGGGAAAAGGGGCAAGTAATATATAAAAGCAGACCTATGAGAATTACACCAGACTTTTCACCAGAGAATATGAAAGCTAGAAAATCCTGGGCAGATCTCATACAGACTCTAAAAGATCACAAATGCCAGCCTAGGCTGCTATACCCAGCAAAACTCTCAATAATCATAGATGGTGAAACCAAAATATTCTACAACAAATCCAAATTTGCACAGTATGTTTCCACAAACCCAGCCCTACAAAGAATAATACAGGGGAAACGCCAACTCAAGGAGGGAAACTACACTCAAGAAAAAGGAAGAAAGTAATCTTTCAACAAACTCAAAAGAAGATAGCCATACAAACAATATAAACAACATAAAAAATAACAGGAAATATCAATCACTATTCTTTACTATCTCTTAACATCAATGGTCTCAACTCCCCAATAAAAAGACATAGACTGACAAACTGGATCCATAAACAGGACCAGCATTTTGCTGCATCCAGGAAACACACCTCCATGTTAAAGACAAACACTACCTCTGAGTAAAGGGCTGGAAAACAATTTTCCAAGCAAATGGTCCCAAGAAACAGGCTGGAGTAGCCATTCTATTATCAGATAAAATTGACTTTCAACCAAAATTCATCAAAAAAAATGAGGAAGGACACTTCTTACTCATCAAAGGAAAAATCTACCAAGAAGAACTCTCAATTCTGAATATCTATGCCCCAAATGCAAGAGCTCCCACTTTCATAAAAAACTCTGCTAAAGCTCAAAGCACACATTGCACCTCACACAATAATAGTGGGAGACTTCAACACCCCACTATCAACAATGGACAGATCTTGGAAATATAAACTAAACGGAGACACAGTGAAACTAACAGATGCTATGAACCAAATGGGTTTAACAGATATCTATAGAACATTTCATCCTGCATCAAAAGAATATACCTTCTTCTCAGCACCTCATGGTACCTTCTCCAAAATTGATCATATAATTTGTCACAAAACAAAATTCAACAGATATAAGAAGATTGAAATAATCCCATGCCTCCTATCAGATCACTACGGATTAAGGTTGGTCTTAAAGGGCAACAAGAACAGAAAGCCCACATACATATGGAAGCTGAATAATGCTCTGCTTAATGATAACTTGGTCAAGGAAGAAATAGAGAAGGAAATTAAAGACTTCCTAGAATTCTATGAAAATGAAAATACAACTTACCCAAACCTATGGGACACAATGAAAGCAGTGTTAAGAGGAAACCTCATAGCTCTGAATGCCTCCAAAAAGAAACTGGAGAGAGCATACACTAACAGCTTAACAGCACATCTGAAAGTTCTAGAACAAAAAGAAGCTAATACACCTAAGAGGAGTAGAAGGCAGGAAATAATCAAATTAAGGGCTGAAATCAACCAAGTGGAAACTAAAAGAACTATACAAAGAATCAACAAAACCAAGAGCTGGTTCTTTGAGAAAATCAACAAGATAGATAAACCCTTAGCCAGACTAACCAGAGGGCTCAGAGACAGTATCCAAATTAACAAAATTAGAAATGAAAACGGAGATATAACAACAGACTCTGAGGAAATAAAAAAAATCATCAGATCCTACTACAAAAGCCTATGTATAACAAAATTGGAAAATCTGGAGGAAATGGACAAGTTTCTAGATAGATATAAATTACCAAAGTTAAATCAGGATCAGATAAACCATCTAAACAGTCCCATAACCCCTAAAGAAATAGAAGCAGATATTAAAAGTCTCCCAACCAAAAAAAGCCCTGAACCAGACGGGTTCAGTGCAGAATTCTATCAGACCTTCAAAGAAGACCTAATACCAATACTCTTCAAGCTATTCCATAAAATAGAAATGGAAGGAACACTACCCAATTCATTCTATGAGGCCACCGTCACATGGTTACCAAAGCCCCACAAAGACCCAACAAAGAAAGAAAACTTCAGACCAATTTCCCTTATGAATATCGATGCAAAAATACTCAATAAAATTCTTGCAAACCGAATCCAAGAACATATCAAAACGATCATTCCCATGATCAAGTAGGCTTCATCCCAGGGATGCAGGGATGGATCAATACCCGGAAATCCATCAATGTAATCCACTACATAAACAAACTCAAAGAAAAAAACCACATGGTCATTTCATTAGATGCTGAAAAAGCATTTGACAAAATTCAACATGCCTTCATGATAAAAGTCTTAGAAAGATCAGGAATTCAAGGAGCATACCTAAACTTAGTAAAAGCAGAATATAGCAAACCAGTGGCCAACATCAAACTAAATGGAGAGAAGCTCAAAGCAATCCCACTAAAATCAGGGACTAGACAAGGCTGCCCTCTCTCTCCCTACCTATTCAATATAGTACTTGAAGTTCTAGCTAGAGCAATCAGACAACAAAAGGAAATCAAAGGGATACAAATTAGAAAGGAAGAAATCAAAATATCACTATTTGCAGATGATATGATGGTATACTTAAGTGACCCGAAAAACCCCACCAGAGATCTGCTACAGCTGATAAACAACTTCAGCAAAGTGGCTGGATACAAAATTAACTCAAGCAAATCAGTAGCCTTCCTAGACTCAAAGGATAAACAGGCTGAGAAAGAAATTAGGGAAATGACACCCTTCACAATTGTCGCAAACAATATAAAATATCTTGGTGTGATTCTAACCAAACAAGTGAAAGATCTGTATGACAAGAACTTCAAGTCTCTGAAGAAAGAAATTGAAGAAGACCTCAGAAGATGGAAGATCTCCCATGCTCATGGATCGGCAGGATTAACATAGTTAAAATGGCCATCCTGCCTAAAGCAATCTACAGATTCAATGCTATCCCCCTCAAAATCCCAACTCAATTCTTCATAGACCTAGAAAGAGCAATTCTCAAATTCATATGGAATAACAAAAAACCCAGGATAGCAAAAACTATCCTCAACAATAAAAGGTCTTCTGGGGGAATCAGCCTCCCTGACCTCAAGCTGTACTACAGAGCAGTAGTGATAAAAACTGCATGGTATTGGTACAGTGAAAGGCAGGTAGATCAATGCAATAGAATCGAAGACCCAGAAATGAACCCACATACATATGGTCACTTGATCTTCAACAAAGAAGCTAAAACCATACAGTGGAAAACAACCAGCATCTTCAACAAATGGTGCTGGATCAACTGGCGGTCTACATGTAGGTGATTGCGAATTGATCCATTCCTATCTCCCTGTACAATGTTCAAGTCCAACTGGATCAAGGACCTTCACATAAAACCAGATACACTGAATCTAATAGAAGAGAAAGTGGGGAAGAATCTCGAACACTTGGACACAGGGGAATTGTTCTTGAACAGAACACCAATGGCTTGTGCTCTAAGATCAAGAATTGACAGATGGGACCTCATAAAATTACAAAGCTTCTGTAAGGCAAAGGATACTGTGAATAGGACAAAATGGCAACCTACAGATTGGGAAAAGATTTTTACCAATCCTACATCTGATAGATGGCTAATATCCAAAGTATACAAAGAACTCAAGAAGCTAGATGCCAGAGATCCAAATAACCCTATCAAAAAATGGGGAAGTGAGCTAAACAGAGAATTCTCAACTGAGGAAACTCGAATGGACGAGAAGCACCTAAAGAAATCTTCAGCATCTTTAGTCATCAGGGAAATGCAAATCAAAACAACCCTGAGATTTCACCTCACTCCAGTCAGAATGGCTAAGATAAAAAACTCAGGTGATAGCAGATGTTGGTGAGGATGTGGAGAAAGAGGAACACTCCTCCATTGCTGTTGGGAATGCAAGATGATACAACCTCTCTGGAAATCAGTTTGGCAGACCCTCAGAAAAATGAACATAATACTACCTGAGGACCCAGCTATTCCACTCCTGGGCATATACCCAGAAGATGCTCCAACATGTAATAAAGACACATGTTCCACTATGTTCATAGCAGCCATATTTATAATAGCCAGAAGCTGGAAACAACCCAGATGTCCCTCCACAGAGGAATGGATACAGAGAATGTGGTACATTTTTACACAATGGAATACTACTCAGCCATTAAAAACAATGACTTCATGAAATGCATAGACAAATGGATGGATCTTGAAAATATCATCCTGAGCGAGGTAACACAGTCACAAAAGAATGAACATGGTATGTACTCACTGTTAAGAGTTTATTAGCCCAAAAGTTTGAAATACCCAAGAGTCACTTCACAGCAACAGTAGTTCTGAGTGTGATGTCCCAAATGGAAGGCTTGGAGAAAGGACTGAAGGAGCAGAGGGAGTGTGCAGCCCCAGGGTGGTAGCAACAGTAGCAACTGGCCTGACCCTCTGATACTTTTGGAGACTGATCCACTAACTAAAGAATACACATGGAGAGACCCATGGTGCCTGCCACAAATGTGGCAGAGGAGGGTCTTGTTATCCGTCAGGGGGAGAAGAGGCCCTTAGGCCTGAGGGTGTTAGATCCCCCAGTGTAGGAGAATGACAAGGAGGAGGTACGAGAGTGGGTGGGTGGGTGGGAGGGTGGGTTGGCGAGTATCCCCATATTGGCAGGGGGAAGCCGGAGAGAATGGGGAGGTTCCAAAGGGGAGATCTGAAGCATTTGAAATGTAAATAAAATATGAAAATAAAAAAAGACATAAGCAATAAAAAATGAAAGACCACTTTATCATGTGGACTGTGGGAGTATAAGTATATTTTAACTTATAATCACTGAAAGTACTTCCCAACAGAAGGGAATCTACTGTAAAATTTTATCTTCTACAATCAAACAAATATTTTTCACTTCATTTTATTTCAGATTTTGAGAATCCTTATTTCAATAAGGATACAATACAATATACTGGATGTTTTGTATCCTCAAAATATATATGTTAAAGCATAATACTTCTGTATGATTGGACTTGTTGGTAAGGTCTGTGATAGAGAATCAATCAATAAGATGTGTTTTGAGAACAAATAATGACTCTCCCTGCCCCCATGTGACATGCAAGAACACATCAAGATATCAATCTGTAACGGACACAGGTCCTTTCCCTGCACTGAATCTACTGGAACCTTGATCTTTGATTTTTTTTTCCCCCTTTAGAACTGTGAGAAATAAATATTTACAGTGACAAGACTATAGTCTATGTTTGGGGATTTGTTTGTTTGATTCACGCTAAGATGAATGGACTAAGACTCTGTGAAATTCTATAAAGTGCAGTTGGAAAGCACTAGTCTATAACAGATCAATAAAACAAAGAAAACTGATTTTCTCACAATACAGAAGTAAAGGGTATTAGGGAGGGAGAGGAGACTGAGGAAAATGAGAGGAAAGAAATAGAGGAACTGAGGAGCACTCTAGAAGGTTAGAGTCGGGAGATACAGATAGGTAGAACATTCTAGTGACAAAACACTAGAAGACATTGAAAGAAAGGCTCATGCTCTGCTTTACATCTCCAGGGACAGGAACATAAATAATTACCTCCACCACTACAAAGCTTCATGACCGCTGTGCTGTACCTGCAACTTCATATCTGCCACATTTTAGACAGACATAATGGAATTTATTATATTTCTGAGAGGTGGGATGAGGAGCTGTTCCTGTGATAGAACAAAGAGAGCATGCAAAACATACCATGCAAACACGAAAATCATTAAATAGAAAGCTCAGAGCTCACATAATGACACCCTTCTGAGCAATTCCCTTTGTGGGGAGAACCTCACAGAGAAATTTCAAGAAGATTGTAAGGCTTGTAAAAGTAGAGGTGAGTCTTTATTTTTAATCTCAAAAGCTAGGGTTGGCTGTTTGTTGAATCCAACAATTTGGGGTAACAACTTACAATGTTATTCAGAGACCAGCTAATTAACTAGAATAGGTTACTAAGCTCGGAGTTCTGGGGGAGAAATTGATTCCCAGAAGCATGTTGAACTTGCTATTACAGTGAGAGCATCATACACTGCAGACATCTGCTTTGTATAGTCCTTGAATACTTCAGAATCTGATCACTGCTTTGGCCTTAGTAAGACAAATTCTGTGTAACTGTCTTTGAACCCAAAGAAATAAATCAACTTTGTCTTCACTTGTGTTAACATGTGGACTTTCTTAGGTAGAAGTTTGGCTTTCATACTTGGTTTCTAGATCAGAGCAGAAAGAATCTCTTGGAGTCAATATTTATTCTTGTCTCCTTGGACCCCAGTGCCCATTTAGCCCATAGAGTATCTGCTTCCTAAATTGCTCTAGACCAAAGTGAGCTAGGGATCCCTAGGTTTTGCTCCAACAGCTGGTGCCATCTGAAAGGATTCCGATTGTTAGTGAATTCACTATCCAGGGAAACTGAAATTGTCCCAGGTCACCAGCTCGCCCTTTGCTTCTTGGATACCAGTTAACATAGACTCCATGTTCATAGTTTCCTTTCCAAAGAAAGCTCATTTATCCAAACTTTATACAATGTTAAAACTGCCTATGTCTACCTAATTTCAATTACAATAAAACTACTGAGACACTCAACTTTTAGACAGAAGTGTCTCACTTTGAAATTTCCAGTCCATTACCAATGCTGCAGGCTTAGGCCAATGCTGAGAGGTGGCATATTACAGTGGGAACATAGGCAGAGTTAAAACACTGACCTTGTGGCCAGGGAATGGAAGAGGAAATGAGGTCAGAGTCCAACAGTCCCATTCTAAGGCATACTCCAATGACCTACATATATCCTACAGGGTCCCCACCTAAAAAGCTAAGCCACCTTCCCGTAGTTCCAAGCCAGGAACAAATCCTTAAGGTATAGACCTTTGGGTTACATGGAAGAGCCAAGCTACAGCGCCATCTACTGGAAAATCCAGACCTCTGCACTCACATACAAATTCTTCTCCCAGGAAATGCTGTCACCAGAAATTATCTCTGGTTGCCATTGCATAAGCTCGCTTTACCTCACTGCAGGTGCTCCAGGAAGATGCTTTTTGCCTCAGCTCTTCGATGTGTATTCCATGCTGCAAAGAGCAGAGATCTGTTTATATGCCATCATGAAATAATGCTTTGAAAGAAACACACTGTATTTGGCCAACCCAGGACCAAAGCACATGGCAGCCTCTCTGTAATATGACTTAAAAGTATCTCCAACACGGTTTACCATTCCATGCCTTGCATTTTTTAAATGCAAGTACATGCTAATTAATTTTAGTTCAAGATGTTTCATGGTTTTTAATGTACTCAAAGACAAATAAAGGTGCCTTGGAATAGACTTAGCAGTGGGAGTTGATAAATATTTTACAAGTGTGTGTTCAACTCACAGCCTTGAGTCTGAGTGGTCCATACAGTGTAGACGCTGTGTTTCAGTCGTCTGTCTATATCTCAGTTCTCACAGTAATTGGCCAAGATAGGTTTCTGCACAAACAAAACAAAACAAAACAAAACAAAAACAAAAAAAACCAAAACACTGCTCACCAGTACTTAAAGGAGACAATTCATGTTTGAAAACAAAACTGTGAATTATAATTTTAAATTTTTTCTGTATTCATTGGTGTGTGTTTCTCCTTCTCTCTATTTCAGTCTCTCTCTCTCTCTCTCTCTCTCTCTGTGTGTGTGTGTGTGTGTGTGTGTGTGTGTGTGTGAATGCACAGGTGGTCATGGATGTGAATATATGGGAATAGACATGTAGAGTCCAGAAGACAGCCTCAGGTGCTATGCCTCAGTGCCTTAGTCACCATTTGCCTTGTTGTTTGAGGCAGAATCTCTCATTGGCCTAAATCTTACCAAGTAGACTAGAGTGGCTGGTGAATGAACCTCAGGAATCCTTATCTATATAGAGATCACATGCGTATGCCACCATTTTGTTCTTTTTTACTTAGGTTTTATGGGAATCAAACAGATTCTTCTGCTTGCATGGCAGGCACTTTACTGATTGAGCTATAGTCCAACTCTTAATTTTTTAATTTGATAAGGAAAGGGGAAATCACTGGTGTTTTAAATGTTCTTCTATAATCACAGAAATTTAAATGGAATTCATCATAGTAAAACATTATTTTTCCTAAAACTTTCTTCCGAAATTAAAGAGGCATATTACTGTCAATCTCACTTCAGTTATCTTCCAAAAACAGCATCATCATTCTGAAATACACTTCTGTGGGAGTCCCTGCTGCTTCAGTATGATGAGTCTGTACACCAAACTCATTTGAGTGGCAGCAATAGAAACTCAAAGCATCATTCAACAATCAACAGGCAGCAGCATCTTTTCTGCTAATGCTGACTGCTATTCATCTGTCAAAGTCACTTTTCTGAAGCGTGTGCTATTAAATTTGTCATAGGAAAATTAGTCTCAGTGGTTTGGGAACTATTTCTGAATTTTAAGAACAGGTGACAGAATTTTATATCAGTTCATGTGTCATTGGTGGTTTCAACACAGAATTAAAGACTTCATGGATTAAAGATTTGTATTTTTACACACACTTTTGTTTCTTTAAATAAATTTTGCAACTCATGAGAATTTGACCTTAAATGGACAGAGATCTAGAGATAGTAGCCTAGGCAAGAGCCATGACCTCACACGGCTTTTCCTCCCCTGCTAAAAGTCTGCCATAAAATTTCTTCATCTCTCCCAGGAAAGACAGGAAGAACATGCATACAAGACAATGGGTGTCCCTTCCTCTATCCAAATAAAATACAGCAATAAGCAGGTAAAAATTTCTCTACAGAGAGAGTTTTCATAATTTGGACTGTCACAGCTGGCTGCTTCTCAAGGTCCCGCAAGGTTCCATCCACCTTGATGAACTCATTGTAGCCCCAAGTGCGGTCTCAGGCAGCTAGGTTAAGAGACTTGATTTTATTGAGTACATTGAAGTAGCTCCGTCATCCCTCAGAGGCAAACTTGCCTTAATCAACTTCTCAGAGATTGAAAGCCTGTTTATTACTGTATAATGAGAATCAGGCATATGGGAAGCCAGGTTATTAGAGGGGTTTGCAAAGAGCATAGATCTTAAAATGAATCTCTCAGTGCAAGATATTTTAGCCTCTCTCACAAACTTAGGAAAAGCTCTGGGAGTTGATCTATACTGTCAGTCTGTTGGGCCAAACGCTCCCTGGACAGTGTACAGTTCAGCATTGATTTTGGGCAAGGTGAACTTGCTTTTGTCTTTACAGTTAGTGATCAATCCATTTGGCTTCTACATTTCTGGATAACATCTCAGGTTTTGTCCATTAGCAATCACAGTAAAGAACCTCTCCTATTATGTCCAACTCCCAAGTCCATATGATGGCCCTTTAGAGCTTCCTTACACTGCTCCTAGATACTCACAGCAGCAATTATATCAACTAACAATCTACAGAAAGGTCACCCTCAAAGTAATGTTGAAGGCTGTGTAGGTTTGAATAAGAATGGCCCTCAAAGGCTTTTTTTTTTAAATGCTTAGTCATCTGGGAGTGGTACTACTTGATAGGAATGAAAAGATGTGGCCTTGTTGGAGTGGGCGTGGCTTGGCAAAGGATGTATGTTACTGGGGGTGGGCTTTGGAGTATAAAAATCCCAAGCCAGCCTTAGTGGCTCTCTCTTCCTGCTGCCTACAGATCCAGATGTAGAGCTCCTTCTCCAGCACCATGCTGCCCTTGATGATGACAATAGACTTAAACCACTAAAACTAAAAGCAAGACCCATTCAAATGCTTTCCTTAATATGAGTTGCCATGATCATGGTGCCTCTTCACAGCAAGACAAATGTTTAGTCCCTGGTATGCTGTTCAGAGGTACAGCTTTGGAAAAAGAACTGGATCATAAGAGCTGTAGTCTAGTCAACTGACTAATCCACTCATAGATTGATAATTTAATGAAATTATCAGAACACAGTAGAAACTAGCTGCTGGGGCCCAACTGGAGGAAATAGATCAACAAGGGACATGCCCTGAGGGTATACCTTCTCCTAAGTTCCTTCCCCCCTCTCTGTTTCCTGCTGTCCACAAAATGAGCAGGTTTGCTCTTCTACATGCCCTCATCATGATAGTCTGTCTTTCCATAGTCAGGTTCAGAAAAGAAAAGGAGCAGACAAGAACAAAACAGCAGAGCTGATATGAAGTAAAGGAACAAGATTTGTTGAAAGAGGGGACAGAAGTGGTCACCTAAGACCAGAATGGAAGACACTAGAGAAATGAAATGAGAGAAACCGAGGAGACAGCTCTGTGGAATGTGTATATGTATGTCTGTGCAGGAAGATGGTGTGTGAACATGTATGTGTATCTACTGCTATGGAAGGGGCCATGGGAGCCTTGTGTTTTAAGTAGAAGAAATGGTGAGTGAGAAAGTCCTAAGACAAAGAAGTCCTTAGTCTACTGTCAGCTTTGGACAGTGAGCAATTTGCCTAGGAAGTGTTGGGTTGAAGGATAGAGGGCATGGGTACACATGAACTTATAATTCATCAGACGCAGCTCAAGACGGCCTTTGCAACCTAGAATTTGGGTTTTACTCCAAGAGTGAATAAGATCATGAAAGCTTTTTTTCTTTATTTACATTTCAAATGTTTCCCCTCCTTCCAGATCTCCCCTTTGGAACCTCCCCATTTCCTTCCCCCTCCCCCTGCCACTATGGGAGTATTCTCCCACCCACCCACCAACCCACCCATTCTCATCTTCCCTCCTTGGCATTCTCCTATACTGAGGTATCTAACACCCTCAGGCCCAAGGGCCTCTCCTCCCCGTGATGGCTAACAAGACCCTCCTCTGCCGCATATGTGGCCAGCACCATGGGTCCCTCCATGTGTATTCTTTGGTTGGTGGATCTGTCTCCAGGAGTATCGAGGGGTCAGGCCAGTTGCCACTGTTGCTGCTTCCCTGGGGATGCAAACTCCCTCAGCTTCTTCAGTCCCTTCTCCATGTCCTCCATCTGGGACCTCACACCTAGCCCTACAGTTGCTGCAAAGTGACTCTTGGGTATTTCGAGCTTTTAGGCTAATAACCACTTAACAGTGACAGTTTCATGTTTTGAAAAATTACCTTCATCATCTGGTTGAAAACAAGAATTGAAGGATATGGTGGTTTGAATATGCTTTGCCCATAAGGAATGATACTGTTAGGAGGTGTGGCCGGACAATGTGTGTCACTGTGGGGGTGGGGTTTGAAACTCCACCCAGTGTGGAAGAGTCAGTTTTCCCCTGGATGCAGTCAGATCAAGGTGCAGAACGCTCAGTTCCTCCTGTGCCATACCTGCCTGAACACCGCCTTGCTTTCTGAAATTATAATAATGTACCACTCCAGCCATTCCCAACAAAATTTTGTCCCTTATAAGAGTTGTCATGGTCATGGTGTCTCTTCTCAGCTATGGAAACCTAACTAAGACAGAAGATATAAAGTAGGAGGGTAGGAGTCGCAGATACATAGATTTGGAAAGTACTGAGGGTGACTTAGACTAAGGGGGGTGGTGGTTAGGAATGGTATATTTAAGCCATCATTTCAGTCTTGTGTCCCAAGTATGTGGAGTCTTCAGCAATAGGGACTTATTTTCAACCTTGGAGACTCAACAAGGCCTGCATCAATACTTTTGAGAGTCATCTGAACTACCTTGACCAACCATAGGAAAGGAAGTTTCTGTAGCCTGGAACTGGTGTTTTCGTTAATCTATGGTTCATTTAGGGAAGCACTATCAGTTCAAGTACCATTAACTTCATTTAATGTGTGTGTATTATTATATGTTATATTACAATTTATAATATGTACAGAATATATTAAAACATTAATGTATATAATGCTATCTATTATAATATATAACATCACTCTAACATTCTATATTAATCTATATTAATATATTAAAGTATATAAAAATGCTTAATGTATTCATGTATAATGTATCCATATGTATATGTGTTATATATTTATGTATATCACACATAACTTTAATTAAATAAAAAATATTCAGTCGTTGGGGCTATATCAAGCATCCTTGGTGTTATTTGTCTCTTGTTCCTTCTTTATTGAAATTGCTCCCTATAAGACTTGGATGATTCAAGCGGGATCTAACTTGAAAACTTGCTTTCTGTGGTCTACCATGGTACCAGGAAATACAATATAGGCTTCCAAAGGAGAAAAGAAACTAACAGTCTTATCAAGTTGTCACATCAATGAGCCACAACCATGACTAGTAGGATAGTAAAGGCGCAATAAGTGGCATTCACATTTTGATGGTAACCAGTAAATATCAAATTGGACTTAAGAACCACTCAGCAGGAGGGAAATCATGCCTGGGACTAGAAACCTAAAGAACTTCCCAGGACCAGTGAAGTCAAGCACATTAGGAAAGAATCTACTAGTGCAAAGTTGAAAACCAATATAATTCCTTACTGCATTCTAAATCTTGTCCTTATAGCAAAAGATAAGTGTAGCTACCACCCCTTATCAAAGAAGATTCTCTTTGTAGCAAATGTGGATGATCATAGAAAACCAAAACTGGATACAATGCAGAGATCAATAGATCGTGGATAGCCCAGCTCCAATGGCTACATCTGCATCACAGCTCTTGCATCTATGGTTCAAGGAACATCACAGAAGAGGGGAAGGAGAGATTAGAAGACCAAGATACCAGGAAGTCTGCTGTGAGATACTCTTGTTTGAGCAGTCATGTTGGTAAGACAGAGTTGTGGAGCCCAGTTCCAATGGCTACATCTGTAAAACACTCCTATACCTAAGGCTCAGGAAACATTTCAGAAGAGGAGGAAGAATGGCTGTAAAAGTCAGAAGATCAGGGAGTTTGCTGTGAGATTAAGTCTCCTAGGAATGTCAGAAGCTATAACCATAAAGCCTCACTCATTAACATAACCACTGAAATGTAAACTGAATAAGGATGACACCATATGAACATGACAAACTGGACAGCTTCTATATGTGTGGCTCAAAGAACATAACAAAAGAGGGAGAGGAATATCTCTCTGTGAGAGCCAGAATCTCAGGAAATAGTAGTCCATTTTAATCCTAGAAAACATTCTCTCCTAGAAAGGAGTGCATAAACAATACCGTAATGGGGCCCCATTGTTAGACAAAAAACTAAAGGCAACTATAGACTTCTACAAGAATAGTAATTAGCCTCTCCCAGTGATGAGTCCTCCTATTGGTAATCTCGAAAAGAGCAACATGAGTAGTGGGAGAAGCTGGTGACTCCATATGGAATAAAAGAGAAGAGATGTGAGGTGGGAGCTAACTGCATATGTTTGATAACAACTGCATAACCTAGCACTAGAAAGGAAGTACTTGGACCACAGTACAAGCTCTTGCTATGTGAACTAAGTAATAGATGCTCAGCCAAAATGTGGGTCAAAGTGAAAAGCACAGAAAGGCTTAAAGCATAACTTTTGGAATCCAGAAATAAGAGGCTGTACTAGAGAGTACTGGGTTGTTAACAATGGCTATGACAGTCACTGAAGGACACATTAAGGAGTGGCTTCTGCGATATCTGCCATGAACAGGAATGACAGGCAAATCCACAAGGAGAGACAAAACATCATGGTGTAAGGCTTGAGACAGAAGTTGTGTTCAGAGCACCACGTTAAATACAACCTGGAAACTAACTCATCTTAGGAATTTGAAGAGAGACTATGTATGGACAGGGCAGATGGTACAGGAAAGAAAAAGAAAAACACTAGAAATATTTTTATAATTTATTTTGAAGTATTGATTGATTGATTGATGATTGATTGATCGATGGGGGAGCACAAATGTGCCACAATGTGTGCATGGAGACTACAATTTTGTAGAGTTGATGCTCTTCTCCCATGTCTATCTTTATGTGGGTTCTTGGGGTTGAACTAAGGTCACCAGGATTATACGGCAAGTGTTATGAGTTTTCTTCATGAGTGTATGAGTTTTCTCCTTGTTATGTTATTCCAAGATAAGCATGACCGGAGGAAGGGGGGAGAGGTTTCTTCTTCACTGTAACTGGCATTAATGAAGAGGCCTAAAAATAATCCTGGTGTCAATCACAATAAATTCAAATCTAATTGGGAATACATGTGCGAACTCTGATTATCTGGGACTTTTTAACTAGTGAGTTCATAACATTGTTGTTTAAAAATCAATTTCATGAGTGAGTGCCTACTTGCTAACACCCTCACCTTATCTCAGCAGGCAAAGATATGAATATATGATATGCCTGGAGAATTCTTAAGACTATGTCACATGACAGTAGGATAAGCAGTCCAGAAGAGAGCAAAGATAGACAGAAGTATCAGGGATGAGGGAGCTGGGGGAAGAGGAAGTGTTCTGAAAGAAATAAAGTGGCCAGATGCCAGAAAGAGGAATAGGCCAAGCTAGAGCTGAACCGGTAAAAACCAAAAACAGCAATTTAAAAATGTTTAAAAGCCACGCGGCACCCTTCCAATTTCTCTAACAAAGTAATTTGCCTTTATAATAAGAACGATCTCAGCTATGATTCTGGGAAAGTTGAATCTTGGAGGAAGTTGCTCAAGATCCAGTTAGTTATGAAAAGGATTAAATGACATTCAAGCTCTTGAATTCTGTCTGTCTTCTTGTTCTCATCCAAATCCTAAGCTATTGTATGAGTCCCTTGCAAACTTCCAAAGCCAAAATAAGTCTAAAACTATGACACAGAATAGAATACACCTCCCTTCTCCATGTAAAATTTTCCTTTCCCCAACACCAATGATCGTTTTTCACCAGTATAAATTCTGTCATCATATCTCAGGGAAGCCAAACTCAAGAGGCAGACACAATCAAGTTAGTATCTCTTGACTAAAAATGGGCTGTTGTTGTTGTTGTTTTTCTTCTTATTGTTGTTGTTTGTTTTTTGTTTTATTTTGTTTTGTTTTTACTTTGGATACACCGGGGTGAGACACAGCTCCCCTGTGAGAAAACACAATCCAGAGCCTGACAGCTGCAAAAGGGCGTGGGGCCGGAAGGGTTATGGGGCTAAGAGGATGGAGAAAAGGATATCACTCAAAGCCTGCTGGATATTCCCAGATGCACGTGTGGTGCGGGTGGAAAGGCGGGAAATATTGAGCTGGAGAATGGATGTTCTCAGAACATTACTCTACTGAGAGCAGACAGAACCCTGAGATCAAAACCTCCAGACTGCATCAACTATCAAGAGTATCCATGTTTAAGAAGAAATGTAGAAAATGTGCTCAGGAACTCTGCCTCAGTGCTCCTGCTACTAAATAAAATAGAACAAAAGAACAGTTAAAGCTCATTCTGTGGTCTTTCTCTGCAGATCCGAAGCAGTGTGCCATATTTTATTCTCTGTAGGTGGCACTAGGAAAGCACGGGCAACTGAAATCAGTGCTAACTGTTGTCATAGAATGGGTTGTCATCAATGACTGCCTACATGCACGCGTCTTTCCAACAAACAGTGATTATGAATGCCTGCCCATCACAGTTAAAGATCAGGGCTTTGAGTGACCTGAGACTCAGATAACCAAAGAAATCCATACTATCTCTTCAAGTACCATGCCATCCCAGTGGTAGCTGGGAATGCTGTTTCCTGTTGGTTTATTTGTTAATTTGTTTGCAGAATACTCTGTGGGAAATAAATTACAGAGAAAGCAATTGATGAAAATCTCAGGGAGTCCAGTGAGAATCCAGTGTTGATGGTATAGCAGAAGGCAGAGGCCTGGAAACAGACCAATGACTCATTGCAATGAATATTTGCAAAGTAAAGATGTGTGGACAAAGGACATACTGTGGGACACACTGTGACACACGACAGCTTCCACTACAGGATGTTTTCTGTGCTTTGTTTGGTTTTGTTGTTTTAATTTTTGATTTTAATTTTATTTGGGGGAGGAGGTCTCAAGGGCAGAGAGCAGATATAAAGGGACAGGAAGATTAGTGGAACTGGGTTGCATGATGAGAAAGTCACAAAGTGTGGGGCAAGTTGACTGTGCCACTTGGTTGTGCCAACTGGCTGTGCCAAGCATAAGAACTGCTAATGTTGAGTTTGCTCAAACCCAGGGAATCTCGAGATTTGAAATCGGCACGAGTAGAGAAGTTTCTTACATGTCTCTGTACTTGCTCTAGAACACATAACCAGAACACCCAACTGAGAGGACCACAGGCAGTTAGTCAAGTAAGGTAGCACCTGGAGTCCTTCCTCGTGCAAATAGAGCATCACTAACATCTCAAAGTCAGCCAATGGGAAACTTCTACCCACTAATCCCACCCCACTCCCTGATCATGTGGAATAAGGCACACAAGTATTTGGAAGAGGATCGTCTGAAAGTGGCTGTCTCTCCAGAGCTGTAACACTTAGGAACAGTTCTCTCTCCTGAAGCATTCACCACTGAATCTTGGACCCGCCTAGCTTGGCCAGGTTCTCACTGCCTTCAAAGGCTCACATTCAGTGGCAGCTCACACCGTTGCCACCACTGCTGCTGCCAAGAGACCCAGGGACCCCAGCTACCTTCCTTACTTAGGCTGCCCAAACCTCTTTATTTCTCTTCTAAGAGCTATAACTCCCGGTAATCCCACCCGAACTGGAGTCCTATGGAACCTATTCACCCCATGAAATCTATTCAACCCAGGCTCTGCTTCGCTTTCCTAGGTCTGGAGTACAGAGACATCTGACAGCCTAGAGAGAAGTAGGTGGACTTCAGACCACAGCAAAGAATCAATAAAAAGTTTTTTCAAATACAAAAAAGAGAAAAACAAAAATAAATGATAAGGCATAGTGAGGACCCAGGAGGAGAAGAAGGAGAGAAAACTGCAGTTGGGATGTGAAGTAAATAAATTAATTAATTTTTAAAAATGTCCCGATAAGAACTACCCTTCTAAAAGGTGAAAACTATTCAGGGTTGGTCATTTCTCCCCTGTTTTATAAAGAAGGCAGGTGTGAACATACTGTATTATAAAATCTGTACAAATGGGGTTAAATGCTTAGATATCACCTGACTATACGGCAATGTATAAGACAAATGAATCACTTTAGAACCCATGAAGAAGCTCATTCACTATTTATTTATACTTGTTCATTATTTTGAATAAATGAAATATGATACAGGATAACTAAAAAAATTTTCTGAAATGATAGCACACACTGACTAGTTGTTGTTGTTGTTGTTGTTTTGGCTTGTTTTGTTTTGCCAAGCACAAAGTTTCCTTAATATTTGTAAGGCTTTTAAAATCTCTACATATGTTACATGAGTCTGTTTCAGCACAGAATAATGTAAGATAAATTCTGAAACAGGATTCTCCAAAAGAATCAGAGACATGTAGGTGAGCTAAGAAAATAAGGAAGAGCTCTACCTACTCAACCCTAATGGAACACTACCAGTTTCTAACAAACAATAATTCACATCAGCACACTATTATAATCTGCCTGGATTACTGCACAATTCTACTCCAGTTAGCCATGTGGCAAACTGTTATTCTCATTTCACAAATAATTCTATTTCAAATAAATGCAGAACATTTTCTATGGATCATCATGTGTGCTAGCTAGATATGTTGAAGAGATATAAAAAGACTGAGATTATTGTCAATATATACTTTTATCTTCTCACAATTTCTAAATTTCTAGATATTGACATAATAATCCAGGAGGAACATGGCTTAATCGTGTCCTTGGCTTGATCACAACTCCAGTAGCTGAAAAGCATGTTCTTGAGACAGACCAGCTTCTAAACTTCAGAATTCTGTTTTAAGTCAGGGTTATAGGTATTAAAAGAAACCTTTTCAAGTTTCCATGAACTACCTTTTTGATTGTTTTTTTTTAAAAAACTATTTTGTAACCATATAATCCTCTAAAATGAAAATTTAAAAGTTCAAAGGAAATTTTGAATCCAGACACCGAAAGAACATTTGGAGTTTTCTAAAATTTGAAGGTGGCTATTTTTGAATTGTGCTCATTAATACACAGTCTCCTACTAAAAATGGAGCAGTCATGGTCAGACTAATGTTTAAGTGATCTAACAACCAGAAAGTTTGGGAAATCCTAACACCTTGCTTTCATCTCTGGGCAAAACTATGAGCTTTCATTAAAATGAAAATCAAACTTAAATAGATTAGACACATTCAAGCTGTGAACATCAACCATTTGTACAAAACCTGGGCAAGATCTGCCTCTGTGGGATTTTGTGGGTGGGAAGAAGAAACAGATGATCAAATGACTGGACAGATGTTCAAAGAGATCCCAGGATGACAACCTGCACTTAGTTCAGCTTCCTTAGAGCCAAACAGAAAGAACAATGACTGGAGCTACAGAATAGCAAGCAAAGTGTGGGCCTGTAAGCAAGCAACTGTTAATAGCAAATAGATTTTTCTCAGCATCAAAAACACTCAGGAAGAGAAATTAAAGCATTCATACTTAGTGAATTTGTAACTACAATTGTACTTTGCATAAGAAAAGCTGAAACTCAAGACAATTTCGCGAATCTATTCATTAATCACTGATATAAAGCAAAGAACTCAGTTGTCATGACTCGGTGAATACAAAGTGATCCATTGTCTGTCTTTGATCTTTGAGAACATGTAGGTAATGTTTTTCTATTTCTTATGGCTCACAAATGCTTATGTAGAGATCTACATGTGTAAAGACTTGCTGGACAGCTATATGAAAGCCAGAAAAAAAAAAGTAGAGAAAATAAAGAAAAGTCTCAGAGAGCCTTTTAATTTTTCCATGCATGATTTTCTTTGGGATCCTGCTCTCTGAGTTTTTATACACTGGCCTCTAGAATCACTGAACATACCAGCAGAATTCACAGTGGATTCCCTTGAATAGAAACACAATGGCCAGGAAACTTATAAATCTCATTAAATATAGCACCACATGCTAACTGGTAAGACCATCTCACACTGGCCTCTGTGGAGTCTGCATTCACAGAGTTTCAAATACAATCAGCATCTAACTACTGCTGAGAGGTGAGATGTGCTGCTTAAACTGACCTTACACCTTCATGCAGCAATGAGCATCTCTTGAAGATTGATCCCACTGAGTCACTTGGTTGCTTTCTTGGCCTGGGATGTATTACCCCTTGACTTCATGCTTTTCCTTAAGTAAAATATTCTCACAAATTATGTTTTACCAAAATAAATCTTTTTAGACTCATTTGTTAATTGAGAAATAAAGGCACGATTTAATTGCGTTTTCTGGTCTCCTTATTCCCTCAAGGTATTTATCAACTCTGGTACCTGTTTCTCACTTTCCTAATTAAGCTGTAACAAATTTATTAATAAGCAGAGAGTTTCAGCTGCTTTTAATTAACCTAAGTTCCTGTTGCATTAAAAATAAATAGAGGGGCTACAAAGAAGGCTCAGCAGTTAAGAGTACTTGTTGCTTTTGCCAAGGACCAGGGTTTTGTTCCTAGAACCCACAAGGCAGCTCACAACCAGGGAATCTGACACCTTCTTCTGGCTTCTGCAGGCACCAGGCATGCATATGGTACAGAGACATATATGAAGGTAAAACATTCATACACATTAAAATGTATATTGGAAAAAGTTGAATAAATAAATAAAAGGCATGTTTACATAAAATCTTCCTGTGAATGTGTGGATAGTGATTCCATCCACAGTTTCTCCAAAGTAAGATTATTCCAAATGCCCTCCTGGTGAGTGGGCAAACTACCTTAAACCAATAGAGGAGCTGGTGCACCTCCTCAGCAGCCTTGTCCCTAATGAAACTTGGGGGGACTTAGATCATCTGCAAATGCATTACTTAAGAAAAAAGAGTAGGATTCAGAAGGTAACAAACCATAGGATTCAATCTGTGTGACAAACATTCTGGAAAGTGAAAGATTACTGGAACAAGCAAACAAACAAATCATCAATGTTTGTCAGAACCGATCACATAGGAACATGATAAAATTAATAGGATACTGAAACTGCTCCATGTTTATGTTAATTATATAGCATTCGTGCATTTGCTCAATGGTGACATTTCTATACATGAAGTATATATCAAAAATAAAATCAATTAATGAGTAAATCTTCATATGAGAAATAAGAAACAGAGGTGAGGGCACATGAAAGAAATACAATATGTTAGGAACATGAACTTTCTAGATCCAGGTCTCCATGTTCAAGAACATTACTAATGAAATCAAGATTGAAGAAAAATTAAAGTGTTTAGCATGAGGGGTTGAAAAAATGGCTCAACAGTTAAAAGGACTGGCTGCTTTTCCAGAGGACCTAGGTTCAACTCCCAGCTCATAACTGTGTGTATTTCTAGTTTCAGAGGATCCAACATCTTCACACAAACATACATGTAGGCAAAACACAAATGCACAGGAACTAAAAATAAATTATTTTTAAAAGAAGCATTTAACAAAGTAAAGCAAATGTAGTGTCTACCTCCTTTAGCATTTGTTCCCAGCCATGTGTTTTTACAGGTACATACAAGACTTGTATGAAGGCAGGCAGATCTCAGTTGTAAATAAGCCGTCCTCTATTTTTTTAATTTATTTTTTGATACTTTATTTACATTTCAAATATTTCCCCCTTTCCAGATCTCCCCTTTGGAACCTCCTTATTCCCTCCCTCCTCCCCCTGCCTCTATGGGGGTAGATGTCCCTCAACAGAGGAATGGATACAGAAAATGTGGTACATTTACACAATGGAATACTACTCAGCTATTAAAAACAATGACTTCATGAAATTCTTAGGCAAATGGATGGAACTTGAAAATATCATCCTGAGCGAGGTAACTCAATCACAAAAACTCAGGTATGTACTCACTGATAAGTGGTTATTAGCCCAAAAGTTTGGAATACCCAAGAGTCACTTCACAGCAACCATTGGGCTGAGCATGAGCCATCCACTGAAGGCCTCTCCCAAGGCACTGAAAGTGGGTAGTTGTTCCACCCACGGTTACTGACAAAATACCTTAGAATGTGTGTTTCAGGATGCAACCTCCCAGGTGAGCATGATATGACCAGGCATGACATGCATGGCTTTTGTCCTTGTGAACACCCCAGTTATTATTCAGAGGAGACCTGTGCAACACTGGGAACATTAGTTATGGAGAGGGGAAGGCTCACAAGGCCTGGCCCCTCCCCAAGATTCACAGGCAATGAACTTTAATGTTTTCTGGGGGGAAAATAAAGATTGTATTTTTCATCAGTGGGGTAGCTGCCTATAAGTTGGCCATACTCTTGTAAGTAAACCCTCACCCACTCTCCTGTAAGTAACCCTAAATAAACAAATATACAAAAAAATAAATTTATTCATTAAATAAATTAAATAAATAAATGTATTTAATATAACATAGTTTATTTTAAATAAATTTAAACCTAGAGTTTCTTACCCTAGAGAAGAATATTTCAAACCCAGAGAGCTGGCCCTGATAGACTGAGACCTGAAGAACTGGTCTTCATTGCCAGCAGCTGCAGCCAGGGGAGCTGGCCCCACTCCTTGCCTGGGAAAAATGGAAAAGCTGGCTCTGGTGGCACAGGAAAGCTGGCAGAGCTATTACCCAGGCCCAGGTCCAAGGCTTTGAGTTGGCCCATCCTGACTAACATCTATTCCATCTACGAACTGCTGGAGAATGTGACAAGGCCTGAAGATCCAAAGCTACAGGCTCTCCATGACACAGAGAAACAACAGAATATCCGAGAGGAGTCCCAGTGAGGATCCAGTATTGATAGTGCAGCAGAAGCCAGAGGCCTTGAATCAGACCGAGAGCACATTGTAATGATCATTTGCAAGAAAAGCTGTTTGGGCAAAAAGAGTATACACACTGTGTCACACTGCCGCTTCCACTGTGAGATGTTTTTCTTGTTTTTTTTATTTATATTTTTTTGTTTTCTTTTGAGGGGATGGTTTCAAGGGCCAAGGGCAGATATGGAGAGAGAAGGGGAGACTAGAATTAGGGTATATAAGGTAAAATTCACAAAGAATCAATAACTTTTCATTTACATTGTGGTGGTTTGAATAGGTATGGCCCCTTATTTACATGTTTGAATGCTTGGCCATTAGGAGTATAAACTTATTGGAGTAGGTGTAGCCTTGTTAGAGCAAGTGTGTCACTGCAGAGATGGGGCTTTGAGGTCTCTTATATGCTCAAGCTCTGCCCAGTGTGGAATGCAGCCTCCTCCTGGCTGCTTTTGGATCAAGATGTAGACCTCTCAGTTCCTCCAGCATCATGTCTGCCTGGACATGGCCATGCTTCCAGCCAATCCATGATGATAATGGAGTAAACCTCTGAACTCTAAGTCTAAATTAAATGTTTTATTTTATAAGAGCTGCCTTGGTCACAGTGTCTCTTCACAGCAATAAAATACAAACTAACATACACGCATACATCAGCAGACACCATAACAAGGAGATGAAACTGGTGAAATGACAGTGGTGGTGGTCAGAGAGAGGGCTTAGGTCTATGGTGGATCATGACATGGCCCAGTGGGGTCATCAGAATGGTGTGCAGTAGGCTAGAGTTTAAATAGATGCAGACTCAGCCCCTAAACAAGCTGCTTGGCCAATCACTCTAGCTCTGGGCATTGGTGAATGACCAAGATGAAGAATGGTCCACTTTCTAAATTTAACCACCTTGAAAGATCACTGAGTCTTATCATGTTGATGAGGACTGTATATGTTTCAGTGGCCCTGATGTGGCCAGGACCCAGGTAGATATCCTAGGTCTGTGCTGTCATTTGATAACATTCAAATGTCCATGGCCTGTGCTGTGGCTGAATCAGTGCTGATATCCATGGGTCATGCTGCCCCCCAGGGACCATACTGATATGAGTGATCTGTGCTGCCACCTGAGACCATAGAGGTATCTAGGTCTAAGCTGCTATCAAGGACCGTGTCTGGATCTGAGGTCCTGCTAGAGCCATGGTATGAGTTGATATTTATGGCCCATGTTACCAGTGAAGTCCAAGCAGTGGTCCCTAGCCTGTATTGCTCCCTGAAACCATGTTGATGTTCATGGACAATGCTGACACTGAGGGCCATACAGATCTGAGTAGCTTGTACTGCCATCTGAAGTCCATGGTAATTTTCGAGTCCATACTGCTGGAGACATGGACACATGTCTGTGTCCATGGCCTTACTGTAGCCTGGTCTGTGTTGATTTTTGTGGCCTATGCTACTTACTACCAAGGCTATAGCAATGTCTATAGACTGTGCTGCAGCGTGAAACCATGTTGATGTCCATGGTTTCAATGGACAACCATTGTCCATGGATGGACATGGACATTGATGGGCATCCATGGCATTGATGTCACCAGGAGCCATATTGATGCTGGTAGCTTGGGCTGCTACCTGGAGCCACAGTGATGTCTGAACCCATAATGCCACTGAGAGCCATATCTGTGTCCATGGTCTTATTGAAGCTGGGTCTGTGTTTAATGTCCATGGCCTATGTTGCCACAGAAGGCCAGATAGATATCCGTGGTTTATGATGCAGCCTAAACTCATGTTGATGTCTATAATCTCAGCAGCATGAGTCTTATCTGGATCCATGGTCTACTGCAACTGGAATCCTTGTTTGTAGTCTCTTGCTAACACCAGAAACCATATGGAAGCATGATCCATGCTCTTATGGATGCTAAAGTGCAAATAAGCTACTTTGGCAGTGATATTGATGACTGCAGGCACACAATTGAGAAAGGAACATGGAAGACTTCTATGAAAACCCCTAGGTCCATCCCAACTGCCCACCAAAAAGTAATAACAGCCTAAACAGGAAGACATTGAAGAGAACTCTTAAAACCTGTGATTTCAGAATGAAACATTGCTCTTCACACTTGATGACTTCCAGCAGGGGTGCATGAGGGGATGGACTCATCTCTGTTTAAAGGGTAGGCCACTTAGAGTTTGACTGTGCTCCATTGAGTATATAGAGAACACAAATAGAACTGGGGGGAGGGGCATGCTCATGTGTGTAATGATATCACATTCTGAGGTGAATTATAAGGAGGTTGGACCTTTCAGTGGGCAATGAAACAGCTCTACCCATAGTAACCTCTTTTAGAATCATTCAACACAAATGCAGACACCAAGATGGGTCACTCACAAGTCCTTCTCTAGGACAGTCCCCAATCTATCCATTCCTTTCTGGTGCTTCTGCAAACTGAGTCACCTTTGATTGTTTTCCTGAGGGTCTTTGGCAGTTGGACTTCAAATAGTCTAACAGGATGGTTTTGGTTTTGGTTTGGGCTTTCGGTTTGGTTTTGTTGCTGTTTTGTAAAAGATTCACTCATTTTATTTTATGTGAATTGGTATGTCATTTACATGTATGCCTGTGTATCACATGAATGAATATAGTTACCATGGAGGCCAGAATAGGACATCAGATCCTTTGAAACTGGATTTACCTACTATTTTTAGCTGTCATGTAGATACTAGGATTTGAACCTGGGGTTTCTGGCCTCTTCTCTAGCTCCATAACAGCAGTTTAAAATATCTAAGGTCATTATATGTGCCATTTTTTGCAAAACTGTTTTAACAAGCCCAGGTTAAGTTCAGTACAGCCAAACGCAAACCCAATTTTCAGTTGGAAGCATATCTATTAATCATCTGCAAGTTACCAAATTTTTATAAACTTCAATAATTTTATCTGTGTCCCATGTGGTGGGATATTAAGCTGAACACTCTGGCTGAAGCCTGGGCAGGTTTCCTGAGAGATACTCCACAGGTACCACCTGGTTCTATACTTCACTCAAGAACTCAAGAAAAGAACGTCAGGATGAGTCAGTATGAAGAAAAGTTTGGGTATGTTAAAAATTAGAGAACACACTCAAGTCCTAAGGACAGGCAGACAGACAGACAGACAGAAAGGGAGAAAGAAGGAAAAAGAGGGCAAGAGAGGGAGAAGTAAGGAGAGAGAGAGAGAGAGAGAGAGAGAGAGAGAGAGAGAGAGAAAGAGAGAAAGAGAGGTTGCCTTTTATGCCTTTGGTAATTACATTGCTTATAGATAATTTACAACATGTTCAAAGATTGAGCAAAATTTTAAAAATAAAGTTTAAAAGTTCAGTAAAACTATGAGCTGCTTTACATATGACATCATATCATAATGAATTTCCTTTTATGGGCTGATGAAATGACTCAGCTGGGATAGGCTCTTGCAGAACAAGACCTGAATTTTGTCCTTTAACCCACTTAATGGTGGAAGTTATTCTCTGACACTGAGTCTTGCATGCCCATGGAAGGGACAGTGTGGCACAGTTTCCTGCCTCTGAAGCAGAGCCAGCAGGATATGGGTCTCCATGAGTACTGATGGTTGCAGTGGGCTATTATGCATAATAATTTCCATCATTTACTTCATATTCCTCCCTCAGAAAATATACTCCCTGCCAAGATTAATGATGCCATAATAATTAGAAATAGCACAAGTAAGGGAGGCAAGAGTGTGTCTGGTATTTTTCAGCAAGGTGGTGAATGCTGTGACCTTCAGGACAGCCCTTAAGGCTGTGGGAAAGAACTCTGAAAATGTCAGTTCAAGAATATATAATTTCTCAACTATGCAAAATATAAGGACGCAGGATGATTGTACGAGGGACTTCATGGACCTAAAAGAACAGAGACAGCTGCACTAATGAGCCATCTTGTCAGGAATATATTAAGGAAGGAGATAAAGAGATTTAGGGAGTGGCAATAGCAAGGCAAGACCCTACCCAGTTAAACTTATTGTTTGTGCTTACAAAGGCAGGCAGATCTCTGATTTTATTTGCTATGTTTTTTTTAAAAAAAAAAATGTATTTGTTGTCTCTTTCAAAGAATCAAGGAGTTAATGATCATAAAATGCTGATTAGTAGAATAACCAAAAGAGAACCTGGGGTGATTGAATTGATATGTAAATAAAAGATTGGCCTTTGGTCTGCAAGAGCTGAGCTATCTACAGAGCTGTCTGGAGAACACAGAGTTGTCAATTTGTACTCAATTGACTTGAGTCCTTCTTTCACCACTCCCAAATACCCTTCCTCAAAATCCCTTCTCAAAGCAGAGGCTGTTCCTTGGCACTCTGACCTCTACACATGCATAGTGACAGTGATACTTATACACACACACACACACGCACACACACACACACGCACACACGCACACATACACAAGGTGGGGAGACAGAGAAACAGAGAGAGACAGAGAACAGAGAGAGACAGAAAGAAAGAATGAGAGACAGAGACAGAAAGAATGAGAGACAGAGAGAGGAGAGAGATAATGCACATACACACAATAATAGTAAACATTTTAAAAATAATTTTCCTTTGTAAATGGAACAGTAAGATGGTTTTTGATGTGCATTGCTCAGGTTTTAGGGGTAGGTGGGCGTTCTGGTAAATTTAAACTCAAAGTTCACTTACAGTTTAGCCTCAAGTAAGATTCATTTGTCATTTTAACACACTTGCTTGAGTTTCAGGGAGTAGAGTAATATTTTTGTAGGCAGTTTTTGCCAAGTTATTTTATCTGTTCATATGTTGAAACACATGAGAAAAGTCAGATTATAGATGGGGCTGTCTTCCCCTTCCATATCCTCTTAATTCTCTGGTCTTTTTATCTTGTATCCCCAGCACTCACCTTCTGAATTATATGAGGATTAAACAAGATCTCACACACACACACACACACACACACACACACACACAAAGTGCCCACTCAGCATAGGCTCATATTGACTCTTCAATGTCTATTTACAAAAATGAGAATTCATTATGAAGTCAGTTCTTAGATTAAAATCTTGAGAAAAATGTCAAAAGTACAAGTTCTATACTGCCTTTAGATCTATAAAATTTCAGAACCATCATTCAAACCTGCTCTAGCTTCTGCATCTATAGGAATAGTAAGCTGAGGGGTCAGTGTATCAGCCTGTCAATATCTCAAAAGAAGACTTCAAAGTTATAGATGTTCTTCATATCAGTACATTTCCACCCTATTGGAACTAAAACGAGTGACAGAACAAAGGAAGAAAGATTGGTCTGGGTTCATAAGTTCAGAGGGATTTCAGACCCTTCCATGGGGAAGACAGGGCAGTGAAAGTAGAGTGGCTGTTGTTCTCACATGGAGCACTAAGCAGAGACCTCAGAGATGCTGTAACTCTCAAAGTCTCACCCCTAGTGATCTACCTCTACATTCTGTGCCTATATTCTAAAGATTCCACAGTGTTCAAAGTGGTGCTCCAACCTGAGGAGTAAGCACTCAAATCATGAGCCTGTGAGGAACATTCTAGATACAAGTCATAATGTTCTCTAATTGTCAACAGCACCCAAAATTGAAGACCTTTTCTAAATGCTTAAATTGGACAGTGCCTTATACAAGTGCTCTCTGCTGAAAACAAAGCCAAACTAATAAACTGCTTCCTATCTGATTTTAGACTCCATCAATTCCTTATGAACATCACTGTTAAATCTTCATTAGGAAGACTTCATTCTACTGAAGGTGAATATAGAAAAATCTAGTGGCAAGCCTGCTTCAATTAAGCATAATAAAATTCTCTTTAAAGAAGCAAATTATATCTGGGCAGTGGTGGTGCATGCCTTTAATCCCAGCACTCGGGAGGCAGAGGCAGGTGGATTTCTAAGTTCGAAACCAGCCTGGTCTACAGAGTGAGTTCCAGGACAGCCAGGGCTACACAGAGAAACCCTGTCTCAAAAAACCATAAAAAAAAAAAAAAGAAAGAAAGAAAGAAAGAAAGAAAGAAAGAAAGAAAGAAATTATACTGAAATACCATTTATTTCCAAACCTCTGCTTGTCTAAGTAAATTAATGAAATTAAATTTATAATTAACATTATAACCCTTGAACATAAATCCCATCCCCCAGTTTTCTAAATTTAAGCACCATCCAAAATGAAATGGCAAGAAGAAATTTGAGTTTATAAAAAATATCTGTTCAAATTTTATTAACTCTCTAAGTTGAAAAGAATAGTTTTTAACATTTCATATAATTCTTGATATATTTATTTTGCCTCCTAGCCTTGTGAAGTCAGAACTGAGTCAACACAGAAAATTAGCAATGTTGGATAGACTGGGTCTCTGGTCTGATTTTCTAGAAACTTCATTTTTTTTTTTCTGTCACTTTCTTCTCCGTGACTTCTAATCTTACATTCTTTCATTTATTCTTGTATTTTCTAAGGTTTTGTTCAATAGCTAAATCTTAGTAAAAAATTAAAGTATAGAAGATACATTAGTATAATTAGATCATTTAGTAGATATAGGTAGAGAACAGAAAAGTTTAGTGCAATATCTTCTCTGACCTATGAAAGTAGGAGGAAGAAAATTGCACAAGTAGAGTAGGGGACATTAGAGAAATCTTCCTGAGGGAGAAATTACCAAGACTTCCAGACCAAAGAATGAACATCTCGTCTAAGATAACAACAGAAACTATGCACACAGATATTTGAGAATATACAACAAGCTTCTCCTTTTAGAAAAAGTGTACACAAAATGTGGATAGGAGGAGCCAGTGAGTAGAATGGAGGATAAAGAAATGGTGCAATACAAAGTTGATATGGCCTGCTGAGGCTTTCAATCTTGTTCCAGAGGGTAAGGACAACCAAAGGAAGATAAAAGTAAGAGAGAGAAAGGCAACATGCAGTAGATGAAGTGTGGTAATAAATGACCTGCTGCAAGCCTACAAAACATCCTGTAGAGGTGTGAATGAACCAATGCCATAAAAAGACAGGATTCATCAGCCAATTGGATTCCATCAATAAGTAAAGAGTAAGTGGACATCATTGACTAAGAATGGGAATCCTTAGATTGTATGCAGGAGTGGGGACACTGAATTTGGTCATACCTAAGCAGTGTGAGAGTTAAAAGGCCAATGAAACAGATGGTCGAAGAGACAAGCTTCTACTTTAGAATGAGTCTCAAAAAGTACTAAGTAAAAGAAGCCAAACATGAAGGGTCATGTAATGTGTGATTCTGTTGAAGCAAGACATCCAGAAGAGGCTACTTCATGGTGATGATAGAAACTTGAGGAATGAGGACCTGTTGGCTTTAATTTTTCAAAAACTACTTTAATCAAAGTTCTTCAATGCTTCAACCTCCCTTCTAGCCCACCAGTTATCAGAGATAGTGGTAAATAAAAGTTAATAGGAAATGGGATTTGTAGGACAGTTTAGAAATAGTTTTTGTTGTCAGCAGACCAGTCCTCTAGCAAAACAGCAACACAAATCAGCAGCTGTAATCCAGTCCACTCAGCAATCACCAAAAACACTCACAAATCAGCAAAGAAACTGCAAGTCTCAGCCCAAGTCCATACAAGTGGCAAAAAGCTACCAGAATATCACAATAACTTCTTTGGCAAGTTACTCTCTAAGAAGTCAGAAAAAGTAAAGATCAGCAACATGATGTAAGGCGAACCAATACACACATGTCATCAGGAAGACTACCAAAGCAGAGCAAGGTGAACCAATGCCAGAGCTTCCTCCTCTCTGTTGGAACATATTTCTATTCTTTCTAAACATCACACATCCTCTCATATGTCTGCTTCAGCAAAACATCATATGACATAACTTTGTTTTAAAAGAAACCAGAAATTTCCAGTTCAGTGACTGAGAGGATTTCTAATGGTTCCTTTCTAGAATGGGACAAGTTTCTGGAATCACACAGGGTATTGATTGTACAATTATTGTTAATAAGTTTAAACTTTAACAGAGGATGATTTATGTTTTTAAATTCATATACAGCTAAAGCCACATGAATTACATTTCAATAAAAATGGAATTATCAATACAGAAAAACTAGTAATAACACAGAAGTGACTATTGAATTGAAAGATTTCAATGAGTCATCCCAAGGATTATGTAGGTGATATAATTTTCCTGTAAAATCTCAAGATAACCTTAAAATGAACCAACATGGAAACAAGTAAACACCATCCTTCCCTTATCTTTGGAAAACTTTAACTCTTCAAATACATTTTAAGCATTTCATAACATATTATGATAATAGTGGATAACATGAGACAGACACATATACAGAAGCAGGCTTGTAGCATCCAGTCCTCACTCTGTCCACACACTTTGCCTGGGTACTTTTGGGGATATGCTTTTCCGCTCAGTGCACATGCCTACTTGTGGTTGACAAATTGTAACCTTGTATACATCCTATTTTGATGCAATTGTGTATTTATTTAATGATTTAATGATTTATTTAATTTAACCCCTTCATACTAGAGACTGTTATCATTCCCAAAGACTAGTTGTTGTATATCCTTGGTGTTTAGAATAATCCTCTAGAGCCAGTTTAATGTTAGTTTTAAAATAAAGATGATGGGAAACTGACTAATTACACAGACTTGCAAATTGTGCAGATAGATTTCTTAAGACTACTATTCTTTGTAGAAAGTGTTTGTTAAGTATAATATACATAAGAATGGCAGACTTATACTCACCTTCTATCCCTGGACACTAGAAAATGTCTGTTGACAAAGATCAGAGAATTGGCTTTTCCATATAGTGATAGAAGCCAGAGATGCTATTATAGATCCCACAATACACAGCACAGCTACCCACTATGAACTACTCAACCCATGCTATCTATAATGGCAAAGCTGAGAAAGCTATCTTAAAGTTGGCACATAACAGCTATAAAACAGAGACTGTGTGTGTTTCAATATACTACCTGAGTTAATCGAATGTAACGGTTTGTTGTAATGAGATGAAACTGAGTCAGGACTTCCTCAAACTCTAACCCACCACCCAGCCTTCCTTAACTTCTTCATTAAAATGTCAGGACATTCATTCTTAATACCCTACCTTGTGAAGTGCAGTCACTTGCATTCCATCATTTGCCGTTGTGTCTATGTGCTTTTGCTCTCATGTTCTCTCCAGTCATATCACAGATCACAAAATACTAGGATTGCCATGCAGAAAAATTGTGAGAGCAGCCATTCCATTGCAGGACAGCACAAGATCCTTCAACCTGGCAGCCCTGGCAGCACAGAGCAAATACACAGTGACAATCTTGAGAATATTTTCCTCTGGTTGTTTAAATTAGAAAGTAAAGAAATTGGTCAAAAGAATTTGTGGCTTCTCAAAGTTTGGCACATCCATAAAAATGTCACCTCATTATATGAGTTTTACAAGAACATGAAATCAGCCTAATTAATCTGGACCATCTGACTTATAAAACTTCTTCCCAAGAGGACAACCCATAAACCCTGGGGCAGCCACAGGCTAGCTTAGCTGTTTGACTGCCTTCTTCGTAGGGTCTCTGGCTTTCTGGTTATTACCTCCTTCTGAGTGAAGAAAAGAGCAAACATTTAGATGGTATAGAGGCATAAACAGTTAGATAACAGAAATGCTCCCAGTTTTGTGTTCTATGAAGAAAAGTTATCCCTCTATACCCCACCTCTACACAGTTTCTTTAGGAAGAAGCTACCTTTCTGACTTCCAGCTCACTGCACAAAGGGATTTGAAAACACTGCTCCAGTTTTTATCAACTTATATAAGCTGTAGTATGAATGTTGACAGCTGGAAGTCTGAAGTCAAACCCTTCTTTATGAGCAAGCTGTATTCCTGAACTTCCCTTCCTCTCTAGAACCCTATGACCAGAGCCTTGTAGCATTGAGAATGGATTAACTGAACCATAAGGTGTCAACATTTTCCAAGGAAGTAAAACACACTTGCTGTAAGTGTGTTAGGCTCTATGTTTGAAGCAGTGTGGTTGTTTAATTTCTCTCTTTTTTCCTTTTGTTTCATTATTGCCCACATGACCATGAGTTATTTATCATATTGCTTTATAAATAAAATTTGAAGAATAAAATAAAGAATAGATGATACTGCTCACAAGCATTTGCAAAGCCCAAAGAAGCCAATTGCTTACACATATAAACACATATGTGCACATATGTATTCAAACCTTAGTTGCTAAATATATTTTAAGTTAAATCCAAACCTCCATGTCAAAGTATTTAAATGAACCAACAAATATGAATACCTTTAGATGAAAAAAGCCCTAAGATACTTTTTACATTATTCATTCATCAATCCAAAACAATTCTAGAAGATCTGCTAGTCACCATGTATTTTGGTGAATTCTATAAAATGAAAGATAAAGCAATATAAATCCTGTCTGTAAAGAGGATATCATTTTTGTTTGAAAACATATATAAAATTGGTAATTATAATTGTTCCTCTTTATCCATGGATTTATCAGTCATGGACTCAATCCACTGCACACAGTAAATATTTGAAAAAGATAATTGCACCTGTAATGTGTATGTATATATATATTACATTGTATCATATTAGATACACATGTCTAGAGATAATGAAGCATACAGCATTGCGTGGGCTCTATGAAAGTATTACATTTTTACCTAAAAGACTTAAGCATCTATGGATTTTTGTGACTTGGAGAGCGATCCTAGAAACAATTCCCATGGATACTAAGAAACAATTGTATGGTGTGAAGTAAGGAAAAGAACAGTGAAAGAAAATACTTCTGCAACCCTCCCTACTCACAGAATAAAGCCTACAGCACATCATCACGCAGAATCATTTATGGTTTGGCTGATCACACTGCCTGATGCTTTCCAACAGAATCCATTTGCTTCTGCCAAAATGATCTGTTGCTACTACTGTTACTCATAACTTTACCTTGAAGCTGGAATTTGTTTCCTTTTTCCCTAATCAAAAGTTGGTTTTCAAAATCCATCCCAAGCTTTATTTTCATAGAAAACATTCTATGGATACTGTTTTTAGTGTGACCTATGTAGCCTGGGTTTCACATTATATACACATTTATCTTAGTCAGAGTTCTATCGCTATGAAGAACACCATGACCAAGTCAACTCTTATTTAAAAAAATATTGAAGACTTTCTTAAAGTTTCAGAGGTTTAGTCCATTATTATCATGGTGGAAAGCTTGGTGGCACACAGGCAGACATGGTACTGGAGAAGTAGCTGATTGCTACTTCCTGATCACTGGCCAAAAGGAAGACTCTGGGCTTGGCATGGGCTTTTGAAACTTCAAAGCCCATCCCCAGTGCCACAGTTTCTCAATAAAGCCATCGTTCTTGGTCCTATCAAACTGTGCCACTCATTCGTAACCAAACGTTCACATCTATGAGCCTATGGGACCCTTCTCCTTCAAAGGCCCACTATGCTATAGAGTGCTATTTCATTTGTCTCTAGCTCTTCAGCAATACCTAACATGGACTTTGAACAGTGGGTGGATTTAGAAAATGAGGAAATGGAAAGAGATTTCATATATCATTAAAGTTGTATCTGAAAAGTAGCATAGAGTTGGGGATGCTATTCAGTGGTGGAACAAGTGTCTGGCTCTAGGTTTGATCCCTAGCACAATGAAGGAAGAAAGGAAGGAAAGAAGGAAGGAAGATTGGGATGGAAGGAGGAAAAGACAGGAGAGAGAGAGAGGGAGAATAGAAAAAAGGAGGGAGGAACTGTTTAAGGCAGATACAAGTGGGGCATTGACCTAGAATTTGAGCTACTCATAAGGATGAGGCATTGGATACCTAGTGAAATATATAAAGATTCTATCCAAACAAGTGTCTAAAACATGGTAGGGTTTGTTCACTTGGGTGTCAGAAAGGTACTCTTTCTCCTACTTTCCAATAGATGGAATGAGAAGGAGAGCCTACAAGCAAAGTAGATGCAAGTATGAAGCAGACCTTGCACTTGCGCACTTGCAAACCTTTGCTAGATGCTATAGGTTTCACAAGCTGCCTTGCTAACATCTCATGAATATTCATTAAGAGCAAAAACCATCTATGTGGTATTGCACTCATCTATTGGAACCAGGGAAGTGTGGGTTGAAAATGCAAATTGGGTGCCATACTCTGGACAGGTGGTTCTGATTAGAAACATTTCCAACCCTTAAGGGGCATTTGGAAATGACACTGACATGAAGCCAATGGTCTCTAAGTACCGTACCACTGCAAGAGAATCCTTCACTGGGAAACATTGCCATGCTGAGGTGCCATTCAGAGCCAGGCTAAGGATTTGAAGCATTCTTCTGCTGTGCATGAGAAGTACATAGAGATATATGGAAAACATGATACTTGCCTCTCACTTCTTTGCACAGTGCTATGGACATGTCCTAGGAAACCTGATCAGGAGCACCTACAAAAACAGAATTCTCACTTCTGCAGTAGAAGTGGAAATCAGAGAATGCTAACCAAGAACATCTTTGGAAATTTGTAGTATGCATGGTATTCCCTCTGCCCCAGAGCTTCTGGGTAAACACATTGGAAGACCCACAGAAGTCCTCTGTCATCTTTAAGCTTTTCTGAAAGAAGGAACTTTCCGTTGAAAGGGAAAAAAGTAACAACCTGCTTGATTCTGAGTTGAGAATAAAATTGGGAGATTTTTCATCATTTTTTTTTAGAAAAGATTTCAGAAAAGCCATGGTTCACAAAGAATGCATCATAAGGCAGATACTAGAAGTCTAACCTCATTTCAGGAGTGTCACACAGGATACAAGGAGTTATGCCTTTCCTTTCAGTCCTATATGCCCTGCCAGGAAATGCAGTCCTAAGTCTTCAATTGAACATCCTAACAATATTTAAAGCATCTGCCTGACAGAGAGCAGAGCTCTCATGATGCTTCTGCAGAATCTGTGGACTGAGCTCTGGCTGGAAGGGAAGCACTGTCTTGGGTCTTTGCACTTAACAGTGGAAACTTGCAAAGTAATAGCTTCGTTCCTCTAACTTATGACTCAGAAAATGGGTCTGAACATGAGAAGCAAGAGGATAATTTAGTAACTTGGCCATTTTGGTAGACAAATTTATACCTCTGAATGGCCCTGATGGCCCATTTTGGGGAATGCTGAGAGGTAATATAAACCTCACACATCTGCATACTGCAGATACTTAATGTCCCACCTAGGGACCAGCAAATAGCAGGTACTCTATTCTGGACCTTAAACCACAGAGTCAAGTTTGCATTTACATTTAACTAAAAAATTGGATTCTGTTTTCAACCCTGTTCTTTTTTTACATCACCTACTGGTGCATACTTATTTACCTGAGTTTGAAAAAGAACTTTGAAAATGTGTAAATGTCTTTTTATCCCCACCTGGATCCCCATGTGACAGCAGCTGGTTTAGTCAACTGCAAAATATCATGCATTAATGACTTGCAACAGAGGGAGTAAGAGAGGATTATCTGATAAGCCACATTTCCTGTTTAGGGCTCTTTCAATTACAGGCTTCAAGTTTATTTGAAAACACCAATATTACAGTTACATTTCTGCTTTTCTGGGTGTAACACGCTGTGGACTCATTTCTTTATTCAGAAGTTCAGAACCAGAGAAGAGTGTATAGAAAAGTGAGTGGACATTGGTTTGGATCCAATTACTTAATTACATTAAGATAAGAAAGAAAAATGTAGTTACAGTTGAATTTCAGATACACAGCATTTTAATATCAAACATTCTCTATGCAATGTTTGTTTAAGTGCTGTATGCCACCTACTTAGACTCAAAAAAATTATTCACTGTACATCTGCAATTCAAATTGAATGGCTAGCTAGTGTCTTTGTTTACTAAATCTGCTGACCCTTCTCATGATGGAAAATGGATGAGCAGAGATAGCCATTCGCTTTTCAAATTTCACTGCATTACAAATGAACAGTCATGATGCTACTAATGACAGCAAAGTCACAGTGTTTCCAGATTTATATTTAGCTTGGAGGTAAATTTGGTTAGTTATGTTTATACATGTCTGTGGAATTCATATCACTAAATATTGTCATGTGGCTACAGAAAACATTGCATGATTTGCCCATTGACTCTAGCCTCAGATCTGACTCTCTTCCAATTATCTGCAATAAATAACTACAGCCTCCTTCTCAACATAAGAGGAAGCAGAAACCTAAGCTGGAGGTGCTTGTTTGCCAACCTTTCCAGAATTTATAGCCGAATTAAATTATTAAGTCATAAATGAGAATTTTATCCACCTAATGTCTGGTCCAAGTAGATAAGTAGATTGTGAGTAGTCTGGGCATCAATCAGGATAGAATACCACAATTGTCTGTGTGAATTTAGAAGCAAAAGAATAAAAGATATCCTATGGGTACTTTGAAATTTCAATATCCTGCAGAAATGAAGTGTTAGCTTTGGTCTCTAGTGAAGCACCAAGGAGCTTTGTGCTTCTAAATAGAGCAGCAGTAAAAATTCTATCACCTACCAGAGACTCACTGTGTTTTTCTCTCTTATTATGTGCTAGTTGGTTTGTAGGAAATCACAAAACAGCATACATGAAAAGCAGCAAGCACTGTTTTTAAATCTCTCCTGAAAACCCTGAAGATAGACATAAATACTAAGATGCCAGGTCCATGAAGCAAGAGTACTTAGACCAAGATACTGTATTGCCACAAGTTCTGCCTCTTGAGCCTGGAAGCTATAGCAGGTACAAAAGCACAAGAATTGTTTATGCTTCTATAGTACTATGATCGGTATCCAAGCCAATTAAACAGGATTAGATCTACAAAGCTACCTAGACAGTATTTACCAGCTATAGCCCTTCGGGATATGTAGGAGTAAGCCATACCTCTGGCTCTGAAGAAAGCTGGACTAAAACCCAGAAATCTTACAATGAAGTTATGTGATGTACAAAACTGGAGTGTGGAGATTTGGGAAAGAATGTGCTAGAGAAGTCACGTTTCTGGAAACAGGAAGAGATGAGAAATGAGCCTGGGAAGCAAGTGATTAGAACCAATGGGATCAATATACTCAACACATGCAAGGATGACATTACCATTCATAACATTGATTGGCACCTTATCAGGCTTGGATGTAATTGGAAAAATACTACACATTAAAAAATCCATCAAAACAAAGTAGAGGTCAAAGTAAAGTTCCCATTGTTCAAATATATACCTCAGTTTAACGAAATTCAGGAATTTTAGTAAGGTTTTGGTGAATTACTGTTATCATTTACAGATTCCTTTCTGAGCTATTGGCATAGACATGAGGGACGCCACCTTCTGCTCTCACTCCTTTAGTTTGAATATTTGAGACACAATTTAAAAGTCAATTTTAAAAAGAACCCTGTCAAAAAGGGACCTGACCTGGAGTTAAATTAGGAAATTTGCTAATCTTAGCTTTGTCTGGGAGAATAAGGACAAATCTATCCTCCATGTTAATCCTCAGGATTTATCAGCAGGTTGTCTTGCTGGGTCTTCAATAGCCTTGTAGCAGAAAATGCATCCCAGAAAATTCTAAGATAAAATGATTTTATATTTTGACTTTCAACATTTAAAAATAAAACTAAAGGACCCAAAACTAAATAAGAAAGTTTTATAAATTATAAATGATGACATATGGAACTATAATAAACCAAGATCAGCTCCACTCAGCCTAACAGGGTATATACAAAGCATAGAGACACCTTTGTGTATCATGGTCTAGTGTGAGAACAGTTGCAGGAAATATTTTTAAAAAGATATATAACATGACCCCACACTATGCCCTTGTTCTCTCAATCCTGTTGGCCTGGCCGGCCATGTACTGGCAAGCAATGGCCAACCTGCTTTTATCTCATGGATCTCTGACTTAGAGCTCTATGATCTCTCCACCCAGCTCACTAGATTCCAGCCCCATGTTTCAATACCCCCACGACCTCTGTGGTGCACATTAGACAAACCCACACTTTGCCACTGTACCTTTTTCTCTGGAACCCAGACAAACTGCCACATGAAGGGAAATGCAATACAATCTTAGTTCAGAAACAATAGTAACTCAGTCTCTGGGCGCAAAACTAAAACTTAATTTTGTAAGCCTAATCAAAATCTGATTTCTCTGGTGTCGAATCATTGTGGATCCACCAAGATACAAGGAGAGACTAGTAGCTACATCTTACCTATATGCTGTCCCAATTCCAAAAGAACCTAACTCTCTCCTGCTTCCTCTCTTCCCTCACACAAAATGGAAGTCCCTCCTACTCGCCCAGTAATTGGCTCCTTTATACATTAGAGAATTGGTTCACAAGAAGTCACATGAGTATGTAACTCACTCCTTGTCTGAAGCCCCTCTCAGGAAGGCAGAAATAGCATCAAAATAAAAACAGCTCTGGGGCTATCCACAACAGAGAACTTCTGTAATATAAATTGTATTGATCAATTTTCTTGTGATGTTTGCCCTTGTTGAAAGCAGATTCTGCTGACTATGGTTATTGAGCATTTCTTTAAGTGCTTCTTGGCTGGTTAAGATTCCTCTGTTGAGAATTTGCTGTTTAACTCCATACCCCATTTTTTAATTGGGTTATTTGGTTTGTTGGAGTTTAACTTCTTGAGTTTTTTATATATTTTGGATATTAGCCCTCTGTCAGATGTAGGGTTAGTGAACATCTTTTCCCATTCTGTAGGCTGCCGTTTTTGTCCTATTGACAATGTCCTTTGCCTTACAGAAGCTTTTCAGTTTCATGAAGTCTCATTTATCAGTTGTTGATCTTAAAGCCAGAGCCATCCGTGTTCAGAAAGTTGTCTCCTGTGCCAGTGTGTTCAAGGCTCTTTCCTAAATTCTCTTCTATTAGAGTTAGTGTATCTGGTTTTATGTTGAGGTCCTTGATCCATCTGGACTTGAGCTTTGTCCAGGATGATAGATGTGGATCTATTTGCATTCTTCTACATGCAGACATCCAGTTAGACCAGCAACATTTGTTGAAGATATTTTCCATTGTATGGTTTTGGCTTCTTTGTCAAAAAGAAAGTGTCCATAGGTATATGGGTTTATTTCTGGGTCTTCAATTCTATTCCATTGATCAATCTGTCAGTTTCCATACCAATACTATGCAGTTTTCATTATTATTGTTCTGTAGTACAGTGTGAGATCAGGAATAGTGATTCTACCAGAGGTTGCAATCAAAACAACCCTGAGATTCCACTTTACACCAATTAGAATGGTGAAGATCAAAAACTCAAGTGACAGCACATCCTGGTAAGAATGTGGAGAAAGGGGAACACTCCTAAAATAGCTGGTAGGATTGCAAACTAGTACAATCACTCTGGAAATCAATCTGGCAGTTTCTCAAAAAACTGAACATAGTTCTACCTAAAGAACCAGCTATAACACCCGTGGATACATAACCAAAAAAGACAGTTGCTCAGCTATGTTCATAGCATCTTTATTCGTAATAGCCAGAAACTGGAAATAACCCAAATGTTCCCCAAATGAAGAATGGATACAGAAAATGTGGTTCTTTTACACAATGAAATGCTATTTAGCTATTAAAAACAAGGTCATCATGAATTTTGCAGAAAAATGGATGGAATTAGAAAATATCATTCTGAGTGAGGAAACCCAGACCCAAAAAGACAGGCATGGTATGTACTCACTGATAAGTGGATATTAGCCTAAAGTACAGAATATCCATGATACACTCCATAGACCCAAAGAAGTTAAACAAGAAGGAAGGCCTATGTGAGGATGCTTGAGTCACCCTTAGAAGGGGAAACAAAATAGTCATAAGAGGCAGAGGAAGAGAGAGAACTGGGTGGGAGAAGGAAGGAGGAAGGAAATGGGGAGGCAAGATCAGGTGTGGGGAAAGACAGGAGAGAGGCCTAGAGGGCCAGGAAAATGAATGGAAATCTGCAGCTGCCTGGGGTGGGAGATGGGGATGGGTGATAGGGGGAAGTGGAGTCTCTAGGAATCTAGAGACCTGGGATAGGCAAGGCTTCCAGGAGTCAATGTGGGTGATCTTAGCCAAGATGCCTGATAGTGGGGACACGGAACCTGAAGAGGTCACCTCCTATAACCCTATAGCCAGTGGAGAAATAAGGACATCAACCCACCCACAAAACTTTTGACCCCAAAATTTGTCCTTTCTAAAAGAAATGCAAGGATGGAGCAGAAACTAAATGAAAGGCCAACCAATAACTGGCCCAACTCAAAACCCAGCCCATGGGCAATCACCAATTCCTGACATTATTAATGATACTTTGTTATGCTTGTAGACAGGAGTATAGCATACCTTTCCTCTGAGAGGCTCTACCCAGCAGCTGACTAAAACAGATGCAGATACCCACAGCCAAACATTGGATGGAAGTCAGGGACATTTATAGGGGAAGAATTGGAAGGGTTAGGTAGAAGAATTAAAGGTCCTGAAGGGGAAGGTAACCCTTCAGGAAGACCAGCAAAGTAACTAACCTGAACCCCTACGAGCTCTCAGTGACTGGGCCACCAACCAAAGAACATATTCGGGAATGGAATGAGGCCCCAGCACATATGTAGCAAACATGTAGCTCAGTCTTCATTGCTACCTTGTCTGACCTCAGTGGGAGAGGATGCACCTAATCTGGCAGAGACTTGATGTGCCAGGAAGGGATGATACTCAATACTCAGGGGCCCAACCTCTCAGAAGAGAAGGGGAGAAGGATGAAAGGAGGGACTCAGTGCAGAGGGGTCCAGGTCGGGGAGCAGCATTTTGGATGTAAACAAACAAACAAACAGAAAGCAGATTCTGGGAAAGGAGAAGGTTATTATCTCAGGTTCAAGCATGGTTATTTCAAGTGTCCTCTAAAACTCTCTATCCTGAAGCAGGATTCCTCCTTCTTCCCCTGTGGCTCTATAACAGAGTGAAGGGGGAATAGAACAGAGAGATAAGGATATTAAAAAATACTGCACTCTTGAGGACAGCTAGAAGGCAATTCACTTCCAGCAGAGGTTACTGCTGTTTCTGTCATGGTGTAAAAACAACTATGGTGAGAACCAGAAGGTAGAAGCTTATCTACAGAGAGAAAGCTATGGATCCAGATGGATGCTTTAAGTTGGGCTTCCCCAGTTGTTTCTGTTAGATGGTATAAGCACCCAGTTTGATAATGTTCTTCTATCAGCTACTTGTTCTTTTTCTTGGAAGCCTCTCTTAAGGGGATGCTCTGCTCCATGTAGGACTATCAGTTGCAAACTCCAGCTGGTTGCCTTTATGGGGTTATTTTAGCTGACTTTTGCTTGTTGTAAGTGCCTGACTTGATGTTTGCCCTCCTATCTGTTTTTATATCTAGTGCCTGCTTGTCATTCTTTTATTTTTGCTTGTGTATATTTAATAAATTCACTCATTCAAGACTGAAAATATAACTATCACAGATCATTCTCTGTGCATAATATCTCTATGATCAGAGAAATGGCTCAGTCTGTACATGGCTTGAATTTACAGACCAGACATTGGCATTGTCATGATTATTGAAGCATCTCCCATCTCAATGATGTGTAAAAATTGTTTTCCATCTCCTCTAATTAGTTAGTAAAGAGCTGATCAGCCAATTGCTAGGCAGGGAGAGAGAAGAGAGAGGAGAGAGAGACAGAGACACAGATACACAGAGATAGAGAAACAGAGACAGAGAAAAAGAGATGGACACCAAGGCTTCTCCATCAGCAAATTACAAAGGGAGTCACCATGAGGACATACATGGACCAGAGCAAGACTAAGAGAGCAAGTAATGGGATACATGGCTGGGAAGTAGTCCAGGCCAGCATAGTTGAGTTAGAATAGATTAGTAGCTACCCAGCTTAGTGCTTGAAGGATTTTAATAAATATAAAGTCTCTGTGACTTTATTCAGAAGCTAAAACAAGATAGAACAGGCATAGAAAAGCACCCAAAATTACTTTTATACTCTGTGTCTTTCTGGCAAATTCTCCCATGCCTGACTTCCCCAGAGTTTTCATCTATCCCAGGAGTCCCACTTCGTACTTCCTGCTTTTGAAATAGGCCATCAGAATTTTAATAAGCCAATCAGAAGGTGCAAAGGGAATGTTTACAAAATATGTTGTAGCCATGTGAATGACAATACCAAAGACTTGTCTGCACTCAATTGTATTCAGGCACAGAAATCAGCATTTGAATAATACAAAGTGCACAATGCACAACAATATTACCCTAACAGCAAACATGTGCATACATGTGCAATACAATACACACACACACACACACACACACACACACACACACACATACACACACACACTATGGCCTTTATTTAAAGGAACCACTTGTAAACTAGATCTGCTGATATGTCAGCACCCAGTGGAAGATAAGCAGAATCGTGAACCAAAGGTACATCAAGGCCATGGGGAAAAGGATAAGTACAGGGAGAGGAAAATGTTCAAGGAAGACATGTGGTAGCCAAATGAAATGACATAAGGTAACTAGCACTCTACAAATGGATCCCAAGCCATGTATAGACCTGCGGCACATTCTTCAAAGCTTGGCTCTTAGATAATAGTATCTCCCTATGTGTGAATCTACATAAAGGAGATGTGGGAGTCTCAGCAGGCAAGGAAAGTAAGTAGCAGTAGCCAAAGAGAATGGAGTGGGTAGTAAACCATGACTGTTTGGGAGAGACTAGCTACAGTTCAGCTTAGGGTGCCATTTGTGTGTCATACTACTCCCTAACACATGTGGCCATAAGAACTTTACAAATTTCTGTCATTATTTACCCTTCTTTCAGGGTAAGGCTAGATTGAGATATAAAGACCCATCTAGTCATCCTTACTTACTATATTAATAAATATTCATAAAGTGCTTTATTGTAAGTCTTCCAAGCTCTCACACTGTGGGGTAATACAATGAAACGATCCCTCTAGCTTTATTCCCCAACATGTGCTGTAATGTACATTGTTTATGCTTTGTAGCTGGATTCCTCACCTACAACATTTATAGTTTGATTCTAAAAGCAAGTGCACCTCCCACTTGAGATCAAGATTGAATATTGAGTGATAAAGGATACTTGGACTTCATGCAGAAAATATATCAATAAACTACCACTTCCAAAGATCTACAATACTTCATCCGTGCCTCACCACTTCTGACCTGTCCTGAAGACCTGCCTAATTGACTTTTCCACCTGGAAGTCACAGAAAGGAATTTTTCATCAAATACAAGTCTATAAAGTCATTTCACATAACGTTGCCAAGCCAAGGAGTGACATTTAGCTTGCATTTATAAAGATAAAATATATGCAAGAATTTGATGTCATAAAAAATCTTCTTTCTACCAACAAGGGATGCACAAACCAAGATGTATTCTACACTTCCCTGCTTGCTCATCTGTATTTCCTGTTCTTTGAATCAGCCTTGCTGGTGCTCAGAACTTTTCCTGGCATCTAGTTTTGCATGTGTGCTTCACCTGGTTTTCTTCAGTTAGCTTGCTGTGCAGATGAGAAAGTTTTCTGCTCCCCTTGCTCTCTTTTCAGAGTTGCTTTAGGGATACTATCTGATCTCTGTGCCAAGTTTATTGATTGGAGTGTGTATTCATGGTTGCCAATCGTGCCTGGTGCCTGTTTCTTTGCAGTTCATACATAGTGTTTGATCCCCACTGCACCCTGTATCTTGCCTGGCTCTTTTTCAACTGCAACACATTTGCTCACTGCTCTGAGGAAGGCAATAGAAGTCCATTCCAAATCTGTAAGCAGGTGACTTTAAATTAATACCTTTTGCATTTAAGTCCCGCTTTTATACTTCATTAGTCAAAGGTTTCCAGGTAGTTCTGCAGAAAAGATTAGTTGTCAGGGTTAGCTAATGTAATTCTGACAGGGTGAAGATGTTCTCTACCCCTTCAAAAAGGACAGAAAACACAACTAGTGCTCTCACTTCTCAGCATGGAGAAGAGTAAACTAGAGAACATTGCTGCTTGTCCTGCTCGTTCCTTTTCATTATTTCCTTTGGCTCTCTACATTTCACAGAGGAGTCAGTTCCACTCTTGCCATACCACCCTGACCTCTGGCTGTCCACTTGGAAGGGTTCAGACAAATGCTCTCAGCCTTGAGTCACATCAGAATAAAGTGTCATTTTGGAAGACTCCCTCCTAGTGGGAAATACTGAAAGTACCCATTAATCAAACATAATGGATCTCTAATGGAAGGATTCTAGCCATTGCTCACAAGTATGGAGGAAAACGGCTTTGGAGCGAAAGCAAGGTCCCTTGAGCCTTTCAAATTATTGATGTTTCTTAATGTTTATTAATGATTTAATGTTGCTTTGATGTATTTATCCTTTCTCCTTATCTGGCATCACTGGGAGGGGAGCCCCTTGGTCCTATGGAAGCTTGATGACCCAGGATAGGAAAACACTAAGCCACTGAGACAGAAGTGGGTGGGCAGGTGGGAGAGCACCCTCATAGAGGCAGGGGGAGGGAAAAGGGGGTGGGGGTGGGTTGGGAGGAACTGGAAAGAGGTAACATTTGAAATGTAAATAAATAAAATAACCAATAAAAAGTGAAATCAAAGAGTGTTAAGTATATATTATAAAATATACTGTGCTTCAAAAATAGTTGATTAAAACCTGGAGGTGAGTGTACAGATAATGAAAACTGTTAAGTGAATTAGAAAAGGTGTTGGCACTAGGAGTTATGTCCAGTGACAACTTGCACAGCCACGATGACTTAGAACCTCTAAAGTGACCACTGTACATCCTAAGCCAAAAGCAAAGGGAAACGGTCATTAACCACAGATTGACTGAATTCACTAGGATAAAACACTTGTTCAGAAGGAACCATGTTCAGAAGTTTCTGATTCACCTTCACATGGTGCTTACCTGTTTAAAATGAAGAATTAAATTAAGTCCTCAAAAGTGCTTCACAACAACTCCAAATGGGATTCATCTCAAATGTCCATTAAACTGGCAAACAAGCTGTGGGCTATGGAATCAGTGGACCACTGTCCAGCAATCAAGTAAAAGAAAAGATAAGTGGGTGTTCAAAATTGGCAACCTTATGACTATTGTGATGATTAAAAAGACAAACATGAAAGCAAGAACAAAAAAATAGCTCAAGATTATTGTCACTGAAAATTCTAGAAAACACAGACTAATCTATGCTGACAAAAAACAAACAAACAAACAAACAAACAAAAACCCATTAGCTGATGCCTATAGACCGGAATATATGAAGAAGTGGACTGCTTAGGCTCGGGAGGAAACATTGAGAGTGATAGGCATGCCCTGTATTTTGATCAAGGCAATGGTTTCCTAGATATGCACATCTGTCAAAACCCATTAAATTACACTCTTTGATTGTTTTATTTTTTAAAGAAATTTACTTCTAGAAACATTTTTTTTAATAAGAACCCAAATCTGGAAGCAAGTCATCATCGAGTAGTGGTGACATACCCATATGCAGTAATGTCACAGCCCACAACAGTGAGCAGGAGCAAAGCAGCTGTCCCTTGTGACACCAGTAAGTCTTAAAATGAGCATGCCAAGGAGATTCTAAATGACATCACCAACCACAGTGACAGAATATGCTGGAAAGAGGGTGTGGTTGTGGGAACAGGAAGATTCAAAGATCATGAGTGGCAGGGTTCAGGGGAGTGGATTGTGCCCACACCTATCAAACAATACACTTAGATACTACGTATTTTATGTTAACAATGTCCCAAATAAAGTTGTTTAAAATACATTTTTCTGTTCATATTCCACCTCACTTCATACCTCATTATGTGACAGGGCTTGAGGATTTGGTTGTGAGCCTAGGCTTTATTGTCTAAGTCATCTCTCTGCTGTAGCTTTTCACCTGTGTCTGCTTCGGCGAAGCATTCCTCCACATCCTCATCCTTGTGTCTACTTCAGGAAAATACTATTTTGTGTGTTTTCCGCAGCAAAACACCATCCAACACAACTGACTTTCCAAAGAACCCTTAAGTTTCCACTTCACCCAGGCAAGGTGCAAGTCCGTTCTCCAAGTGCTACAGCCAGTGAGGGAGCAGGGTTAAGTCTTCTGCTCTAGAGCCCTGGCAGCCAGTAGATGGCTAGGGAGGAGGTGGGGAGGGCATCGCCCCACACTCTCCGTTTTGTGGCAGATGAGCAGCAGGGCCCGCTCTCTCTTGCTCTCTTCCTCAGGGCTGGCCTGTTCCTGACCCCTCGACCAAGGCCTGCACTACTGTGCTCCCCAGGCAAGGTGCGAGGACTGTTCTGAGTGCTGCAGCTGGTGGGGGGCAGGGCCACCTCGCATGAACCCCAGGGCCAGCTCTCAGACTGCTGCAGGAAACAAAGGGGGGAAGAGGGAAGGGCATCACCCCTGTACCCACTCTACCTCATGTCCAACGAGTGGGGGTCCAGGTTTCCTACTCTCAGATCCTTAGGGTTGGCTCACCTGTGTCTCCATCATCAAGGCCAGCCCTATTGTTCTTCCCCGGCAAAGTACAGAGCCCACGCTCCTCAGTGTTCCTGGTGAAGGGCCCGACTAGATCTCATGCCATGGCTCATGACCATCTGGGCAGCTTTCCCAACAGCTGGAAGTATCAGAGGGCGGGTATTACCTCTGTACCCGTGCCACCCCAGAGCAGATGAGTGGTGGAGTCACCTCTCCACACTCACACCCTTGGGGTTGGCTCAAACGCATCCCTGTCACAATGGCCAGTTCTACTCTACTGCCTGGGCAAGTGCAGTCTGATCTCCTGAGTGCTGACACAAGTGAGAGATGGGGCCAGCTCTCCAGAACACCACACTAGTGAGGAGTAGGGTCAGTTCTACACAGCCTCTGGATATTCCATATGATCCCTGGCAGCTGCCCTGACCAGGGATGTCCCCAGGTTCTCTAGTGATACAATTAGCAATGTACATCGACACCAAACCCTGCCACTGTATATCAACAGATCCAGACATGACCCTCAGTGGTAGCTCGGGCTGGAACCTCACCATTGCCCCAGGTAGCAGGACTGGCCACTCACAACAAACTACTCTCTCTCCCTTTGAGTCTCCAGTTCCACCTGTCTTCAAGATGCTCAAGGTGCTCCACTTCTCTGTCTCTCTCTTCTGTCCACCACACTTATGCATTTTGGTGACTCTCACTACAGGTTGGTCACCCGGCTGGTGGACCTCTGGGTAACATTCTCCATCTGTAATAAGGAGCAGAATGGCATGGCAGCAAGCAGGTATGTCTGGCTTGCCTGTGCCATGTGCTGGAGGGTAGCTCTGTGGGTGGCATGGAGGTCTATAGATGATTGTCTTCTTCCTCCCTTGCTATTCTCTGTGGATTTGAATTGATTTCATTTTTATCTGTGCTAGGAATAAAACAGCTTTGGCTACTAAACTAGGCAGCAAGCTAGGATGAGCAAAGGACTGCCATCTGTTCTGCCCCTGTCTGATATAAGAACAATACCTCCCACAAGGAATCTCTTTGCTCATTGCCAGGGGTATCAAAGTCTCTTATCAATCACATTGGTGATCAAGTTTCAATGGGTATTTTGGAAGAACATAGTCAATTTATAGCAACACCTTGGGTGAGCATATTATATGTTATCTATTTCCTACTGTATAAGTCATGGTCACATATCTTAGATAGATAACAAGACCAGAAGACACCACATTGCAGACCATCACAAAAAGAATATGACAAGCTATGCCATAGTTGCTGCTTTCAACTGTGTGATTGTATCTATTTAGTAGAATTCTGTTTGTGTGAGTATAAATGCATAGTAACCTTGAAGCCCAAAAAAGCTTAGAAAGTGTTCTCATCATAACTAATAGTGATGCATATTTGACATTGAAATTTTAATTCTAGAAGAACTTTTAGGAAAAAATAAACTTTGAAAAGTGAGGACAAGGTTACAAAAGAATTAAAATAATTTTGATAATAAAATAGGGGGAATGGCTTAAGGGTTAGCTTAGCAGCTAAGAGCACTTACGGCCCTTACAAAAGAGTGATATTAGGTTCTCAGTACCCAAATGGCTGATCACAACCATCTGCAACTCCAGTCCTAAAGGATACAATACTCTCTTCTGGCCTATTCAGGCCTGGAATACACACAGTGCACATGTATATATGCAGGCAAACACTCATACACATAAAGGAAATAAAAAATTAAAATGATGATGGCTTTTATCTATAAAACTTACAATGATGTCTTCATTAGGCTTAATACCACTATGATAAAACACCACAACCAAAAGCAAGTTGGGGACAAAGGGGGAGTTGTTTGATTGATTGATTGATTGATTTTAGGTTTTAGCTTACACATCCACATTATAGTCTATCATTGAAAGAAGTCAGGGCAGGAACTCAAGCAGGGCAGGAATCTGTAGACAGGAACTGATGCAGAGGCCATGGAGGATGCAGCTGCTTCCCACCTGCTCTTCTATAGAAACCAAGACCACCATCCCAGGTGGCACCACCCAAAATGGACTGGGCCCTCTCATATCAATCACTAATTAAGAAAATGTCCATTGGCTTGCCTACAGTCATAACTTATGGAGATGTTTTCTCAATTAGGTCTTCCTCCTCTCACATGACTTGTTTCAAATTGACATAAAGTTAGTCAGTACAAACATGCTATTTCCTCAGGCATTATCTACCAAAATAGTTCCAAGAGAAAATATTAAAAGCCATGGTTTGTATGGACAACACTGGAGAAATGTAAGTTGAGACAGTATCTCAAGATTGGTCCTGACATTTAACATGCAAGGAAGATGCCCTTATATACCTCATTTCTCCAAAATACTTATCACATGCAAACATTTTCTGGTTTAAAATGTTAAAACCTATTGGTTTGATACAGAGACACATTTAAAGATAAAATCCATGTGCACTAGTAAATACAGCTCAGGTTTTCAAGACACAATGCCTGGATGCAAATGCTGGCTTAGCCATGTATTCATTACATGTCTCTTTATTCTATAGCACCATTCTTCACAAAATAAAACAACAATGAGAATAACGTATTCTCCTGGTAGACATATGGGAAAAGAAACACACAAATGGGAGTTAACTGGATTATGAAAACATTCATTGTGGCTTAGCCCTTCGAATATTTTCATCAAATAATTCAGTTTGGGGTCAGTAAATATTTCATTGATTTTTATAATCTATTTAAGTTTCTAAGCCCTTATACTAATTTAAAAATTAAAATTTTACATTTATTTATTTATTTACTTATTGGTGTGTGTGTGTGTGTGTGTGTGTGTGTGTGTGTGTGTGTGTATGTGTACATGTGGAGTCTGGACAACAACCTGAGAAGACTAGTTCTCTCCTTCCACCATGTAGGTTCTAGGGATTAAACCCAGATTGCTAAACTTAGCACAAGTGCTTTCCCCTGCTGAGCCATTTTGCTAGTTCTTCTTATACTAATTAAAAAGCTATTTACTATAGCTAAAAGAAATAGAAAGGAGGAAAATGTGCTCATTTTGGGAGGTTCAGCTCACAGGAAGCATGAAATCAGGTAAAAGGAACTTAAGGCAGGTTCAGCAACAGAAGTAATGATTTAGATAGAGTTATATTCTGCTTTCTTTCTCCCATTAAACTTCAACCTGTACCTGATCAGAATCTGCCCTTTCTCACTTATAATTCAGACCCAAATGTCAGTGACAAAAACAGCTATATTTTATTTATAAAAATGTTTTAAGAATAACTATGTCCAGAAGCAATTTAAATGTTACACTTAATAGTTTAAGAACAATTGCAAATCTAATCAATTATTTTTTATATTTAGCCCATTATATCAAATCAATATTTACACACAAATGTGTTTGAATAAATGAACACATCCTCTCTAAACATTAAAAATACATGAAGACAAATAGAGAAATCTCATTTACTGAACACACTTGTGATGGGAAGCCAGAAAATGTTGTCTATTCCAAGGCCGAAGATGTGTTATAGAAAAATTTATTTCTAAAAACATATTACTTTTCCAATTTTAATGGCCCAGGTGTGGTAGTACAGCCCTTTAAGACCAGTACTTGGGAGGCAGAGGCAGACAGATCTCTGTGAGTTCAAGGCTAGCCTGACCTAATCAGTGAGTTCAAGGTTACTCAAGGAATCATAGTGAGGCCTATCTTTAAAAAAAAAAAATTACATAAACAAACAAACAAAAAAATGTAACAGACCTATGAGATGACTCGGTGAGTAAAGGCAAGTCTAATATCTAAGTTCAGTTTCCAGGACACACTTTGTAGAAGGCAAAAACCAGCTCTCAAAAGTTTTCCTCCTACTTCTTAACATGCACTATATTACCTGCACAGAGAGAGAGAGAGAGAGAGAGAGAGAGACAGACAGACAGACAGACAGACAGACAGACAGACAGACACAGAGAAATGTTACTAAATTTTTTAAGTTAAAGCTTTCTACATGATTATTTGTGCTTCAAAGACAAGCTTTCTTTGTATGCATTTACCAGTTTCATTTTAAGATTTACCTTTTTAAAAATTTAAATATGCACTCATGTGTGTTTGTGTTTATAACACAAACCTGTGTGTGCAGGTTCCCAACAAGGCCGGGAGACAGAGACAGATCCTCAAGATCTAGTTAACAAAAGGTTGTGAACTGCTTGGTGTGAGTTCTGGGAACCAAGCTAGTTCTCTAGAAGAGCAGAATGTGCCCTAAACATCTGAGCCATAGCACCAGGCATACCAGTTTCATCACCACACTTGTAGAAAGTGTTGTTTACTGGCACTTTTAATAAATGCATTTTATACAGATTTGTTATTTATAGAGCCCCCTATAAATTGCTCAAATTTTTACTTTAAGGTTTATAAATTTGAAACCATTCCTACTTCACTTGATCCTGACAAATGCCAAAGTACATCTTGAGCACAGAGGGAAGTCAATTGAAAAGGAGACAGTCTTGATATTATTTCTCAGATAGAAACATGCAAATATTTAAACATAATCTCCTAAGTGCTGCCATTTACCACCTTTTCAAATTTGTAAGATGAAACTTACCTAATATGCCTAGATTCATTGATTCTTTTAAATATTTGCCAAATTTTGATTCTGTGTAATCCTTCTAAGTTTACTTCCTTCTTATAAAGAATGTAAATTTATGCAATTAAAAACAAAAACTACTTACAAACTGTCTTCACACAAGTTAGACTATTCCAAAAACAATAATGAATTTTAAAACTGATAACACAAGCCCTTATGTTTTAAGTAATGCCTATACCTTGTTTTCTCAAGGATAGTGTTAATGTCTCTTTGCAAACTTTCTTTCAATAATTAAAAAATTAAAATAAAATAAGATACTCAGAACTCAGGTTTGTTTGTTTGTTTGTTTGTTTTTTACTGTTTTCTCGAGAACTTCTTTCACTGAGGAATACACCAATTTTAAGTACATGCACATTAAGGATAACAAGTATCTTCCTTCTGCAGAACCAAATTTGTTTTTATTATAAAAGTTCTTCCTAAATCTCTAGCAAAACATGTATTACTTTCACGTCTATTTTGTTTGATATTACTTTTGTCACATTAGTTTCTTACCATTACTTTTTATAAATCTACATGTTTCTCTCCTTTTACTTTCAACTGACATTTATGTTTGTATTTAAAATAAACCCTATGCCTATAGTGTGCACTTAGATCTTGTTTTTGACCTAGTCTAATCACTTCAACTAATAATTGTAATTTTAGTTTGTTCATATTAAATTTAACAATTGAAATGGTTGACTTCATTTTATACCTATCTACTATGAATGCATTTTTGTACTAGGATACTTCAGTCTTACTGTCTTATATTGGATTATCTTTAATAACTTACTTGAATTTACTCATTGGGATTTTAGCCACATATCTTCAATTACTGCTAGAATTTATTATAATATAAATGCTTAGTTTGGAACAGTCTACACACACAACACACACACATACAGAGTTATATATGTATAATATATATATATATATATTATACATATATAATCACTAGTTTCAAAGATAACTTCCTATTCACCTTGTCATTCATCTTATAGTACTAAATCACCACAAACAATATGAAATTGTGCATAATTCGTGTGCTGTGAAGAAATCTTCCTAAATGGCATGGGTTTTACTTTCAACTACAAATTCTATAGACAATTACTCTCTGTGTGGAAGAAAAAGAGATTTATTTGTCTTTGCACAATGCTTGCTATTCCCAAAGATTGCTCTAAACAGAGCACCTATTCAAGTTCTCATGGAACCCAAAGGTTTTCTCTGCTTTGTTTTGGGCTTACTCAGCATTGAAGAGGTGATGAATTCATTTGTGTGAGCTTCATTAAATGTGCACTGACTGTAGGCAGAAGTTACATTCTGAGTGACTCATCAAGTAATTACAGTTATGTTTACTATAATGAAGCTAGCAGTGGTATTAGTCACTTTCTAAAGGATAGACTTCTAAGTTGACAATATCCACTCCCTGGCTTCTTGCAAGTCCTGGTCACTAACTTTGGACATGGTAGATAGCAGCCTGACTTGAATCCTAGCAACAGGTAGTCCTCTACCCTCAAGACAGGGATGTGAGAATGCTGGTTAAAAGAAAGGGAAATGCATCAGTTCTTAAACATAGCCTTCTAAGACTGAAAGAACCACAACAGAGCACAGAAGAAGGAAGAAAAGTTGTCTCCTTGAGCTCTCTCTCTGGGTCCAGATGGCATTTGCTAAGTCTTACCATGTTACAAAGCCTTTAAGATGTGACAAAACATATTCATTTATCTTCCCTCTGTAGCATCAAATGCATGGTAAGAACAGGCTATGGATTTCACCTTCAAGGTCCGAAAACAAATGACTCCATTTCTGGATTCTAGACACAGCTGTGCCCCAGTGCTGATTCTAAAATGAGCATACCCAAGACAGCGTTGTTCTAACGAAGCTCTGTGGGTATTAGGAGGGTATGAGTTAGCCAGTGGATCATGATAGGATTTTGGTTATTTTGTAAAACAATTTAAAATATCAAAATATGACTATATTAATTATGATTATTGTTTTTTGAAACATTTATTTAATCAGTGTATGTGTGTGTCTGTAATATAAAGTGTATTTCACATGATTAATGAAATTGATAAGCTAATGTATTAAATAACTTCAGATTATTTATTTGGGGGAAAGTATGCGTATTTGATGGTCTGGGTGGGAAAAAGAAATACTTGTGCTCCAGAGTGTAAAACAACAACAACAACAAAAAATTAAAACAATATTTAAGTTGCAAAGAACACATTTTGGCCCAATGAAAGAACAATTCTTTCCCAATAACAAAATGAAGAAATGGATTTTCACTAAAGAGGTAGTTAGGCAGGTGGCCCTGGGTAAGCCCTAGGAATTGGCATTCTTCCACTGGGCAGCCTGGGATGATGCCCCATTTGGATGCCATCTTAGCAATTATTTTCCCACAGGAACCCTCAAATACACAAGAAACTATAAAACTTTCAATTTTTAATCTACTATACATTTGTTTAAAAAAAACAATTTTTAACAGGGACCTTTTCCTGCGCTTACATATAATGCCTCTTATTTTAGAATAGTGCTTTCATGGTTTGGGACTGAGCAATTCTGAAATTGCAGAAAGTAATAGCTTTAGATGAAGCGTAGTCCAGTCTATTTTCCATTCTTTATTGAAAACAACAACAAAAAAGTCATGTTTTACAAAATGGACAAAACTAAACTAAATCTAATAATGTCAGTCACAGTGAGAAATAGTTGAGAAAATAGCCCTCATGTTTCCATGAATGATTTCAGCTCAACACATTTTAAAATAAAAAAATATTTCAGATCCAGACCTCGACTTGTTAACAAAAGTTGAACACCTGAATTTAAAAAAATAATAACTTTGAATAGGACAAAATTTCATCCTGAGGCTGATAAGATCATTTTATTAAAGAAACATACAAATTATAATGTTCAGCACTACTAGAACGATACTGCTTATTTCTATGTGAAGGAGGCTCTGGAAGAATAATTGGCTACAAAGTACACAGGGAGAAAACACTGGTCATCTGGTCTACCTCCTTTTCAATTCTCTCTTCACTTCTTTTCTATTTAAGGTCATGGTCCCTAACTGACAAGAGAATTCAAATCATTCATGATCTATAAAACAACATATAGGACACCAATCATATTTACAAAACAGAGAGAAGTATGACCATTCAATGACAAACCATGGAAGATGTTCAGATGATCACAAGCTTTTAAAGGTCACCATTCATTTTCCATTAAAACAATTTGCACATTAAAGTGCAAAAAAATAAACTATGTTGATTAATTCTATGACCAGACAAGACAGATAGTCTTCTGTAAGTTTAGTACTTAGGGTTAGAAAGAATTATCCATTAATTTATTCAGGCACAGAAGCTTACACATGACCTTGGAGAAAATGCCCAAACAACTCATTCACTCCAGTTTAACATCTGCATTGAAGTTTTCTTTGTATTTTAAAGAGAAATTAGATGATATATTGAGCCATATATTTGAAATATAAAATATTCTTGGTTTCCTTTTTAACTTGTTCAGGCATATAGAGAGGCCTGTGTTCCTGTCACATCAAAAACAAGAATATTAGTACAATAGCCAAAATTCCAGATAGCTAGGGTATAGAAATCCTAGTAACTAAATATAGACTATTTTTTATCTGGCTATGTGTCAACAACCACTTGTCTTTGTAAACAAGTTCAGAGTCTTTCAAGCTTTGAAAATAACTGTCCATCCATGTCATTATTATTATTATTATTATTATTATTATTATTATTATTATTATATTATTATTTCTAATTCTATTCTATTGTTTTGAACATGTAGTTTATATATGTATTTATGCATATATTTATGTATATTACTTACTAATCACATTCATCTCCTATCCCACATTAGCTTCTATTATCGCCCCCCTCCCACTGATCCCTTTCCTCTTCCCAACTAATCTTCCTACTACTTCCATGTCTTTTTTTTTAACTTATTGAATTTGTGGACATAAAGACAGACATGGCCACTGACCTTATGAGCTCCTAACAGCTGTGATTATCTGCACAGACTGGAATGGAAAGAAGAAGATACTCACTAGGTCCATCCCTCTATGAGAAGGATGTTGGCTGTTAAAGGTTGCTTGTGGGAAGGGTGGCATTTTCTTTTGTGTTGCAGCCACTGTTAAGTTGTATATCAGGCATCCAGTGTGTCCTAAATTTTTGTATTTTCTCATTTATTCATTTGACTCAGTCTCTTGGTAAGAAAAACTTTGTTAGTTTAGTGAAACTTTTTGTTCATGTGTTCCACATGCCTCTAACTCATGACAGCCTCTGCTAATTGAAAAGACAGCTCTGGAGTCTTATTACAGTCAAGATTTCTTTCGTAGTGCTTACCGTTTGTTTATTTATTTATTTATTTATTTATTTATTATTTCCTTCCTTCCTTTCTTCTTTCCTTCCTTCCTTTCTGTCTTTCTTTTCTTTTCTTCTTTTATGGCCCTTAAACTTTCTGGCATCTTTTCGGAAAAGTCATTTTAATTTCTTTGAATCCCACAGTTAGCTCTTTGGGTCCGGAGCATATTTTACTCTGACTGCTCCCCTGGCAAATAAATCTTTGCAAGCCCTTGACTCTCTAATCTCTTAGGCAGCAGTGGGATTTTCCAAGGTTCAAACTGAAGCAATGTGGAGCCACCCACTTGTCTTTTCTCTTTGGTCAGAGAAAGATAGTCTGCTACACATAATTATGCTGTGACTTAGGGTACTCCCAAATTCCTCTTTTACTCATGAATTTTAACTCTTCATTCCAATGCATTAAGATGATTCTACTCTCAAAACTCATTTCCAAGAGAGTTTCTACTGAGTGTAACACCTTTATTCTCCTGCAGCCCACCAAAGCATGTTTATGGAGCAGTTTATAGGCTTTTTTATGTTTTATTTTATTCTGTTCTTCTTAGTCATAATCGGGATTTTCTGATTTTCTATCTCAAATCTTCCACCTAGTCTTAGTCCAACTAATTGCCACTATTGAATGATTACCATAATTAACTGCTTCTGCTTGCTTCCTACCCAAAATATACTGTGCCAGAAGTAGAGGAGCAGGAATCATGGTTAGACCCCAATCCAGGCATACCTGTGTCCTGCTGCTGGAAAGGACAGATATACGGAGAGGTCTTAAGAACTAATTCTGATTCCAGGATATTTCAGGTATTGTACCCTGACAGTGACACACAATTAGAGGGCAGTTCTAAGTCAGATGCTTGTAAGTTATATTCTAACTCTATCCTACCTATATGGAGGAACAGAAGCAAATAACTAGCTTTTATGGTTCTCACTACTAGAATGAAAAGATGCTGTGGACAAAAAGTCTCTGTCTTATCATGCAGTATTAACTGCCATTGTCTCCATCAGCAGAATAACAGTAAATTTTTCATTGGGTCTCACACATATATGGGCAGCTATTAATGTTTTAGGCACATTTTGGATAAGAGTAACTTCCCTGGGTTTTCCAATAGAGACCTTTATATCTCTGATACTTACTTTGAAGTAGGCTACCTTAAAAAGAGAAATATAGTTCAAGGCCAACCAAAGGAGCAGAATCCTTGTTACTCAGACTAAGTTTTCCTTTCTGCAAATTCAAAATTCAATCATGATTGTGGTCAGTACCATCCAAAGAAGAGATACTGCCCTCTGATTCTGTGAGGCTCATCACACACACACACACACACACACACACACACACACACACACACACACAAACACACACACAAGCAGGATCAGTGTGTAAGACAGATTGTAACTAAGAACCTACAGAACGTAGGCTGGAAATTAACAGGGCTGTATTTTCAGGCACTGAACACTGCCAGTGTTTGTTAACTAAAATCACTAATGACATAACTATTAACACTGGAAACTGCATGACTGGCAGCATAAGAAAATAATGCTCAGTATAGAAATGGGTCATCTTTTTCACCCATCAGTAAGTTGCTTCAGGAAAGAGCTGGAGCAAGATGAATGGAATGAAGGCCTTTTCCCTCCAGCACCCCAACAATGGGAGTAACTCATACACAATCGAGATCTTGTGATACTCTGACGTTACTTGCCAGAGAGCAATCTTATCTGAAAGATTCCCTCTAAGCCCTTCTCCATCATTCATCTCTATAAATACACTACGTCCCCTTAGATTCTTGTCGACTCTCATATTAATTGATGGCAAGAGAGCATTAGTTCAGACTTCAGCATATCTTCTTGGAACAGAAGACCAACTGGAAGGTGAAGAAAATACAATTCCTTCTTCTCAGATAAGCACCTCTCCTTTGTTACCTTCTCTTCAGTTCTAAGAATGTCTATGGCTTGAAAAAGAAACCCTCCTTGAAATCTTCATATGAAAGGGAACAAGAAAAATGGCACCATTCACCCCCCTGGAGCAATATATTCAGCTATTGTAGTACAAAGACAGAGAAAATCTGCATTGAGTTGAAATTTCATTATCCTACCGGATATTAAAATCCTGATATCAAGGTTGTCAACATTGTGATAACAAATACAGGCCTAAAAGCGATTGCTTCTTGGAACCCATCTTTAAAGATCATTTATAATTCAGTAATATGCCTACTACCCTGGATGCTAATATTGATTAGCCGCCAACTGCATTAATCAACTGCCTACAACCAAAACCTCAGAAAGAATCACAAACACAAGGAGAAACCCAAGGCAGTCTCAGCAGAGCAGTTCTGCCAAGGGAGGAAAAAAATGCTGGTTTTTTTTTTTTTGGTCAACTTGTGTTTTTAGTAGTTTAATAATAATAATAATAATAATGTATCTTTTCACTAGAATGGAGACTCTTTTTATACCTTTAGTAAGAAACCCGTGACAAAATTCAAGCTGTAAGACAGAACTGTCTCAAAGACTTCGGCATGCATTTTCCATGCTGCAGAAGGCAGAAGCCATCATTACTAAACCCTGAACAATGATAAGCAACCTGCCACACTGTCTTAGGTTAGAAGATGGGACAAACATGAACTAATTGCTTTGGTGTTGCTGTATGCATTTCTCCAAAATAAGACATAAGTAAATGTCTTTGTTCTGTTTGTGTAAAGGGCCCAAGCATGTCTCCAGCATGGCTTCTACAATGGCGTCTACCAGCTACCAGACCATACTTTAGCATACCCCAGGCTATAGATGTGTGAAAAGGCTGAACAATTTTATTGGCCACTTTTATAAATTTACAATAGCCCTAGTATGGCCCCAAAATTCCAATTATAGATCATAAATGAATTATTTAAATTTTTATTGTTATAATTATTTGCATGTGTATGTGTGCAGGTATGTACCTATATGCAGGCTCCTGTAAGGCCAGAAGCATCAGTTCCCACTAGCACTGAAACCACATGCAGTTGTAAACTTCCCAACATGGGTGCAGGAACCAAACTTGAACCCTCTGTAAAAGCAGTAAGTGCACTTAACCATTACCTCTCCAGCCCCAAGAATGAAATCATTAACTCAAGGGTAGCTGACTCTCCAGAATTCAAGGATGGCTAGCTAGTATCTAAGCATTATTTGTTCTTGTCACCAGGCTGCATTCTGTGTTTTGCCTAGAGATAACTCTTATATTTTTCTAAGTGTCCCCTTATGTGCCTACCTGAGTAATGGAGGGTGCTATTTTAACCAGAAAGTTCTGTCTACTTTCCACCCTAACAAATGTAGAACAAAGGAGTGAGAGCTGATTTTGAGCAGAACAGATAAGATGGTAGAGGAAAGCTGAAATGCATAGCATGTGGCACACAGCCTACTGGGACCCGGGATCAGGAAGGACTTGTTTTCTATTACTGCTTTTACTTCTGAACTCTTGGGGATTAGTCTGGTCTCTTCTGACCTTGGGGTACATGCATCTTTTGTGATTTTCAAATCCTGTAATTTGCTGATTTCTAAAGACTCCACAGGAAAGTGAAGTTAATAGCATTTTTGAAAAAGTTAAGAAGTTCATTCTCTCCTTAGGATCAATATAAAATTTATTTGCAATTTTTTCTTAAAATAGCAACAACAAAGGCACTGGAGAAATGGCTCAGCAGTCAAGAGTACCGGCTGTTTCATTCCCAACACTCACATGGCAGCTCAGGGCCATCTGTAACTCCAGTTCCAGGAGATCTGATGTGGTCTGACTTCCAGGAGCACCAGGTACACAGGTGGTACACAGATAGAACACCTGTATTCATAAAATAAATAAAGATTTTAAAAAGCAACAACAGAGGACAGTAAGATCATAAGCCTGGCAGATGGGGAGCAACACCATGAAATGTGAGCTTCTGGATTTGCATGCATCAACCACCACTGCAGCTGTAGCTGTTACCTGCACAAAATCAAGCCAGTCAAAATTCCAGTATAGAAGGGTCTTCTTGAATTTAATGTCTTGGATACTAGTGACTGATACTGGAGGAAGACAACAGATTAATAACTTGCTAGTGTCATCCTGAAAGAAAGGAAAGGACAGGTAGGAGCCTTTCTATGTGTATATGTATCTGGGCTAAATATATCTTGAAAGGGACACTTTCTCAGGATTTACCAAAGATTTAAGTTATTCAAATCAGGAGAACTATGAGGTCCACACTTAATACACACATGCACATGAGCACGCGCGCGCACACGCACACACACACACACACACAAAGTGTGTCTTCATAGATATATATAAATATATCAGGGAATTTCAAATATATCAGGGAGGAAGAGTCTGAAGAAATTTGTTGTATATATTAGCTACCTGTTGTTATGCAAAATAAGTGCCATCAAGTTTTCAAAACAACACAGGCTTATTTTCCTCCAAGTTTATGAGCCAGGATTCTAGATATGGCTTCCTTGGGTCATCCATGAGGAGGCTGTGATTGATGTATTAGTTGGAGTTGTGGTCCCATTCAATCAGGGAAAAAAGGGTGTAATTCCAATCTCATGGTGGATGGACAGCAGCACTCAATTCCTTGTGTCTTGCTTAGGTTCTCAGCATCTCACTGTTGGCGCCCTCATCACTGCCACACAGATCTCATCATAGGCAGGTCACTCTAAGAATGTAATGTGGGGCTCCAGATGCTGCTCAGACCACAACACTTTGCAGCAGCTCCACCCTTTCACACTACTGCCAGGCACACCCCACTGAGAAGTTGTCTGTGAGTTCTTAACTAACACATTTCTAGAGCCCGGATCTCTCACCTGAGAAGTGAGTTTACATCAAACACTGAGATTCACGGGATGTGGATAGACAGATAAATGAGAGATTGCTTTTCTTGTTATAAGAGACGCATCAAGAAGACAAGAAAGACATAAAGCTACAAATGTTTTGCAAATATCCTCGAGGGTCAAGACTTATTTTTTTCAACTTCTCTATATTTTAGAATTTGCCAAGGAGTGTCGGCATCTTCCAGACAGAAAAAGCAGAAAAATAATCAGGGGATATGGGTTTTAGTCCTGCTTACCTTAGTCCTTCTTAATTCTGACCCTTGGGAAACTTTTAAAATGTTCGCTTAGAATCAGTGTTCTCCTTCTTAACTGTGAGTCAATGAGTTAATTGTGAAGGTTAAATGGGTGAGAATATATACTACATTGTTAATGAACATTAAGTATTTGAATACCTTGTATATACATTAAAGACCTGGTGGACCCAAGGAATTACCATCACTTCCATGCTGAGGAAGAATGGTATGAGACATACTTACCCCTTCTTCCAATAACTCATAACCGGGAAAGCACAGCATTTCTCAAGAAAGGACTACAAGACTAGTAAATGAATGTTACAGCTTTCTCAGAAAGAATGACTGTTCCAGGTGGCCGTTAAGTACTCATTCACTGGAAACCTGAGGGAAACTTCACGAGTTTTAGATAAATATCCTGCAACAGATGATTTGTACACTCTGGACTTTTCTCATGAAATGTAATTATTAACACTGAGTTTAGTACCAGATCACATAGATTATTCTTGCTCATAATGCAAGCATTGGTAGTTATTACTTAAGATATTTTTAAGTTCAGATATCACTTTTAAGATCGACAATGTGCTCTGTGTTTGTGAAGATTTAGTAGTATTAATAATGGACAAGTTAGACTTTACGGTGAACATTATTATAAATAAAAATGATATGAAATAATAAAAAATCTATCAAAAGACTACATATATCATAAACTTCTATATGTCTAATCCCATATAGTGCTTAAATTGATAAAATTAAAACAGATCCAGCTGCAGTGAAATGTTACAGCAGCTCTCTGGGTCCTCTGACCCTTACAATTGGTAGTGAGCCTTACATCCATGTTCATACAGAAAACCATAATTGGACTTTGGAAGATAACATGAATTTGAGGCAGGATGTGGAGACCGACACAGGAAGAGTTAGAACTGAGGGAGGGAATAATAGATGTGACCAAAATGCAAATGTGCTCATATATGAAATTCTCGAAATAAAATAATTTGTAAAACTTCTCCTAAAACATATTATCTAACACAAAAGGGAACATTTGGATTGTGAAACGTCACTATTCATGTCCCAGATAAATCTATAGACAAGATATATGCCCGGTACCTCATATATCCATATATATTTTTTTAAGTTCATCATAATTTGTTTGTTTGTTTGTTTGCTGGCAGGAGGTTTGAGACAGGGTTCTGCTGTGTAGAGCCCTGGCTGTACTCCAACTCACAGAGATCTGCCTGCCTCTGCCTCCCAGAGTGCTAAAATTAAAGGTGTGTGCCACTACACCTGATTCAAAAACAGTCTTAAACCAGTGACATTGCTAAGAGTACCTCTTCTGCTGAGAAGCAAAGAAGTCCTATTAAAGAGCCTCAGTTCATTAACATTCTAGTCAAGTAAATCTCTCTCACACTCTGTGAATCATGCTGTACCCAAAATGAGCGTCAAAGATTGGTGAGTATTTTGTAATTAACTTTTGTCATTCCAAGGGAATATTTTAGCAGCAAAAATAAAGCCAAACTAAGAGTTTTTGATGATAAAAAATCACCATAGAAATGATTCAAATGTCACCTGTGCATGGTGATGCACACCTGCAATCCCAGAAGTCAGCAGGCAGAGGCAAACAAAATAAAAAAGAAAAACAACAACAACAAAACTATATTCATCAAAATAAGCCTGAATCAGAAATAAAAATGGCGTAGGCTTTCTCTAATATACATAACCTCAACTTTAAAATAATAAAAGTAGAAGCAATATTGGAGGGAGAGGAAGATGGCCAATGGGAAGGAGAAAAGAGAGGAGACAGTAATAGAGAGGTAAATGTGATCAAAGCCTATTACATGTATAAAATATAATCAAATATATGGTGTTATAAAATAAATTCACTTACACTTAGCACCTAATCTAACATAATACATTTATTAGAAAGACATTAAGGGCAAAAAATGTAAAAGGAAAAAGGGATCTTGTATAATACAAGATCCTGCCTGGATGTAGGCAGGAACTTGACTATGATAAATAACTAAGGACAATTTTTTTTTTTTTATTTTGTGAAATAGTTTCATCGATTCCTGGGGATTCTTTTTCAGACTGTGTTAAGAGCTAAATGGGTCAATTTTTTTTTTTTGTTTTTTAGGAGGTTTAGCAACCAAAACATGAAATGCACAGTCTTCAGTGATGCCCTCTCAACACACCTCTCCCATATGCACAAATAAGCAGGAATTGTCATAGATAAAGCTCCCGAGTACTTGAGTGAGGGGGTGTGGTTAGAGGCAAAGCGATCCAAGCCTTCCTAATGCTGCAACTGCCAAACATCTGGGAGAAAAATAACACAAAATAAGTCATTTACATCTCACTGTAAATAATGCAAGCCCTTTCATTTGAGATGACAAATGGTTTATGAACATTGTCACCAGTAAACACTACACAATTACTCCCTATTTGAATATCAAAAATACATGCTGTACATGGGTCAATAGCCTTCTGCCATCAGAAAAGAATGAGAAGAGCTAATTGCCACACCACAGCATGGATCTTGTCTGATAGGCAGTTAGTAACCATCATGTGCTGGTTCTGTATGTTTGCTGTCTAGATGCCTGTGCAAATTGCAAAGCATTGAATTGCTAGTAATAGATTTGATTTTATATTATTTATGCTCAGTCTGGTTTTCTGCTTATTCCTGCTTCAGATAATTTCATTTTTTTAAACTTGAAGATCCTCTAAGATCTTTCAGCATATGTGCATCCATCTCTGCAGATAGCACAGGTCTTCTATAGAAGGGGATGCTTTTGAAGAACTAATTCTCAACCTCTCAACATTTTCCAAGCCAGCGATCTTACACCCTAATGCCATATGCAGGAAAATGGGAGGTATCTGTTTACTACCAAGACTGTTCAGTTTCAGTTGTTAGATATCTGGGCATCTGGCATCCACCACAGCAGTGATGGAGCTGCTACTCTTTAGCGGTCTCCATCCTCACTACCTTAGATCCTTTCATAGCATCTCCCACATTCAGGACAAGGGCAAAGACCTGGAAACCTACTATGGAAACAGCTAAAAATCTGAATTAAATGTTGCCTCATGGTAGGAACTGGAAAGAAGCTAGGTTTCAAATCCTTTTGCATTAGTGAAGGAACTCTAAAAGAAAATAGCCTCTGAAAGAGAGAAAGAAGTGGTATTTTTTAAAATGTTTTAAAGTAAAAATTACTGAAGCCAAGAATTCCCAAGATCTTTAGTCAGCAAACAAGCTGGAGTTGATGTTATAAGTGACAGTCTAGAACCAGAGTTGATGGTTCAGTTCCAGTGGAAGCTGGATCACACAACCAAGCAAAACGAGTTTGTCTTACTTTTAAGGTTATCGTTTGGGGTGGGCAATAAATACTACTCATATATTGGTAGCAACTAACAGCTGCCTAATTGGTCTTAAGATTAAGATCCACCCAACAGAAGGGAAATCATGCCTGGGACTGGAAACCTAGCCAGCTTCCCTGGGTTAGTGAGGTCATGCACATCAGAAAAGAATATTACTTTGCTAGATCAAAATAACACTTTACTATATTCTAAATCTCATTCTTCTACCTAGAGAAGAAAGTAACTACTACCCCTCACCAAAGAAGCCTCTCTTTATAGTCCACAAAACCTATATCACAACAACAACAAAAACACAGCAATTAACAGATTGTGGAAAACTCAGCCTCAATGAATATATCCATCTACAGCACACCTCTTGCATCTATGGTTGAGGGAATACTGGAAAGGAGGAGGCAGGAAGACCGTAAGAGATAGAATACCAGGAATTCTGCTGTGAAACAATCTCTTCTAGAAATGGCTGAATAAATAAGACTGGAATAATTGCATTATTCATAGACATATTAACATGGGCTGAGAAGAGTTACTTATCAAAGAGGGTTCACCAGGTTGTATTTTAAATAAATGTATCTGTCTATCTTTCTGTGTCTATGTGTGTAACAATAATAAACAATATTTATAAACTTAAGAGTGGTGAGACTTTGGAAGATTATGAGGAAGGGTACCAACTGCTGGAAGAGACTGGAAGGAGAAAAGAGAGGGGGAGATGTGGGGTTTTTACAATGTAATTCTATTTCAATTTAAAACAGATTTTTAAAAAGATTAGCTTTTAATTCAGGCCACATTCTGAGTGTACGAGACCATACATTTAGGGAAGGCAACCAGATTTTCCCATGGATTTCTGTTACTCTAATGTTAAATGCCCACCACAGAGAGAAAAAAATATTTTATTCAATATCTGGATGATCTTTAACTAAATAAGTTGACACATAATTAAATACACTTTGATTCAGAGTCTAGACTGCAAATTAAAATTGCTTGAAGATTTTTTTGTCAAATTTGCACCCCAAGATAAATAAATTTAATGTATTTAAACCAGACAAAACTATTTTTGAAGTACGCATGCACAACTACAATGTAAAGATCAAGGTTAAGTAACATGCCTCCAAAATAAGCCAAGTGGAGTGTCCAAGTTCTCTATATAGTATATCATTTGCACCTGAGTATGATGGGAGAGCATGAGTGCTAAAGCTCTGCGTGGCTCTTCTGCCTTTACTATAAATTGTAGATGACAGGAAAGGTAGCCACTTCAGGAGTTGGAGGAACTGGAAAGCAAAGATCACAATAGAGAAGGTCACCAGCAACAGTAGAGGCTACAGCAGAGGCAAAGCTGCCTCATTGGTAGCTGGCTTGGATGACTGATTCTTGAGTATTGTTCTTTGGAAGGCTGTTCCAACCCTTTTAACAACCAGAAAAAATAACCAGTCTCCTCAAGTAAAGCTGTTTTTTCTTTTCAGCCAAATGCCCTGAATTCCATGTTAACGTCAATATCCCACTTGTGTGTTCCTAATGTCATTTTGTCCATGTTTCTAATGTATTGATCATCAGCTACATTACATTAATAAGATATGTAGGTGAATCTGCTTTTATCATTTAACTGCAGGCTACTCCACTTTTTGCCTAGATAGCTCATGGTACTCTGACATAGAACTTGAGCCACATTGTGGGAGTGCACAAATAGCCACATACAGAATCCAAATTTACATCTTCTGGCTACTAGTCCCAGAAGGAACCCTAGTTATGCCAAATACGAGTCTTCAATTAATTTTTATATAATTCCAATTCCTCAGCCTCAGACTCCTCCAAGTGACATTACAGACATTGAAGAATTTGAAGATGTTCCTATGGGCCCCTTCCAAATTCCAATCCTATAGAATGTATAAAATATGTATGTCTATAAGTTTTTGAGAAATTTTTATATGCTAGTAGTAGCTGGAACATGAGGCCAGACAATCCTTTTTATTATTGTTGTTGATTTCTATTTTTAAGATTATTTCATAATTTGCCAAATTCCTGTTGGTTTGGTTTTTTGTTGTTGTTGTTGTTTTGGGTTTTTTTTTTGTTTGTTTTTTTGTTTTTTGTTTTTTCTAGACAGGGTTTCTCTGTGTAGCCCTGGCTGTCCTGGAACACACTCTGTAGACCAGGCTGGCCTCAAACTCAGAAATCCGCCTGCCTCTGCCTCCCGAGTGCTGGGATTAAAGGTGTGTGCCACCACTGCCTGGCTCATCATGTAAGATTTACATTCACAATGTCCAGTCCATATGTATTTGATAAACTTGGAGAAAGTAATCTATTATCTCTTCTGTCTTGGTGAGATCAGAGTTTTGTACCTAAATCAATTTCTACCATAATTTGCATTACAAACCTAAAAAATCTTCCTAGACTTAAAAACATTTTCTTAAATCCTAAACAATTTAAGCTTAATTGTGAGACTATAACTATCTAGTCTTCAACTCTATCAGAGACTTGAAAATGGATAAATATTACCTAGGTGTATCAGAAGTGCAGAGCAAACAGCTTCCAAAACTAAGGAAATGACGGAAAAATCTGGCTTTCTAGACAGTCCCCCCATGTTGGAGTATCCATCCTCAGCTTTATGACCCAGAATGTGACAGACATTTTTTGTGAAGCAGAAAATATGAAGGACTGCGTATCCTGTCTTGGCAAAGTTCATCAGTTGACATCCCTGCATCTAGTGTTTGAGCAGCATACTGTCTGTAGTTGAAGCACGGGCAGTATTTTGTCTAGTGGCTAGCATGGCACATTCAAAGCAAACTCCATATGGACTATAACTTAACATTGTTTTTGTTTTTTTTTTATTTTTTTTTTGTATTTTCGAGACAGGGTTTCTCTGTGTAGCCCTGGCTGTCCTGGAACTCAGGACTCAGGATTTCTGAGTTAACATTGTATTTTTAAGGATTACATAGGTATAATACCTTAAAAGGAATTGATATACAGTATATTGTAACCAAATATAACCTTGATTTTTGTATCAATATAAACAAACTTATACCAATGTAACCAAATATAAATTAACTTTATGTCAATATACAAAGATCCTTACCAAAGTAAGATTTTTAGATAGTTGTAGCTCTATAGTTTAAGAGTAGATTCAATGATCTATCCTTTATTCCTATTACCTATTATTCCTTTATTTTTCACATATTCCTCCTTTTCATTTCATCTCTTCTCCCTTTTCTCCTTAACAGTATTTAGGAAAGAAAGAAGGATAAAGGAAAGAAAAAGAAATCCCTGAATCTAACCTCCCTCATTTTGTTTCCTCTCTGTCCAAGACCATAACAACTTGTTATCAGCCCATCTTAAATAACTACCAATATCCATCATCCATTGAATAACCAGAAACCATCCACCCCACCTCTTGGGAATGAGGCTTACTGCTCTAAAATTGTTTCCTCCTGTCAAAATTGGGCATCATTTTGCTTTGGAGAGGAGTCTCAAGAAAAAAAAAAAAGCTGAGATATTGGTCAGATTGATCAGTCTTCAAAAAGCTAGCTACAGCATTTACTGTCTAGTCTCTGCATGTTGAGAAAGTTCAATGCTTAACTGAAGTCCTGGCTGAAATAGTCTGTAGGGCTAGACCAATTTGCAGCTTTCTTTGAAGCTGTTCTGGAAGCAGGTTTTGATGAGACTGATATTAAGGCAGTCTGAAGTTGGGTCAAGCAGGACCCAAGAACAAATATGACTCAGCATCCTCAAGGTGAATCCTGTCAAGGTTGCATTGACTGTACTGCTGTCTGCAAACATAAAAACTCTCACAGGTAATGTACATTTCTGCACTAACATATGTATGGAATGTACAATGTGCACAAGTCAGTGAAAGATGATTCTCTGGTGTTAAAGCAGGTAAGGCATCTGTCTTTCTTAATAAGTTAGTTTGGATTGTATAAGCAAACCATAATATAATTTATATCTAAGCCATATGAAAGAATGGCCTAATAAGTTTGAGGGTTCTATAGCCAGCAAGATTTATTGGCTACATTTAGCTGAAGTTCTGGTTGGAGATATTTTCATGTCTTAGCCAGTTCCAGGGCTGTTCTCATGCAAAAGGATCAGCAACACAAGTTACCTGTTTTGTTTTCCTTCTTATTGCAATTGTTACTGAAAAAAAATCCATTTATATGCTGACAAGTGAAACAAAATCATATGGGATCCAGATGCATTGTGTCTTTATGTTGCTTTCCATTTTTAGCATAGGACATATTTTTCCCTTTAATCTCCTTAAGGACTTCAATTTGCCGATTTTTAATTATTTATATCTATCTATGGTGTTTTTGATTTAGCCTCTTTCCTCTTTTATTATTTTCAAACTTAATACCATACCAGTTCAGAAGTTTGGGGCTTTGGATTTCTTCTTGTCTTCTCTCAGTCTGTGTGGCTACTCTTCCCATGCTATGAGTAGCCCCTCCACAATTCCTCTGTTCGCAAGCAAGATAGAAGTGGCCAGCATTTCTGGCCTGCACTTCACTGGATGCCCTACCCCTGTTGTGTGGCAGGAACTGCCAGTGATTTGAGGGAAACCTGAGAGAAGCTGCTGTGCAGCTCTGGAACCTTCTAACTGAGTTAGCTGTCCTGGCTCGGTTGTTAGGAAACTGTTTAAAGCCAGTCACAGCTTCTCAGTGGCAAGTACTCAGCCAGGGGAGCTGCATATGCCTGTCCCTTGGTGGGCAGCCTCTGCCGTTCCAGCTACATGTTCCAGCCATGGTGGAATGGGCCTGTCTCTCTCAGCAGCCATGGGGGTGCAAGGCTGACCTGGGTGTTGTAGTCGCAGGCTGTCATGTGTTTCTGCTTGCTACCTGCTGATGTGTACAGACTGCTACTCAAGGGATCTACCCACCACTGCTGTGGCAGTTCTTAAAAGGGCCATGCCTGGTTTTCCAGTGGGGATCCCATGTCCAGAACTTTGGCTAATGGCTGAATCTAATGTTCTAATCTTGGCTTCTATGCCCCCCCCATTGGATGCCATCTGTAGTTAATGCCATTCATAGCCTCATGATTTTCTACCTGTCCACTTTGTTCTAAGAAATAATGACTTGAGAAATCTTGTGGATAAATAAATTATTGGGCCAATAGCTTTGGCTCTAATTCCTGACTACCTTATATCTCAATAATCCAGTTTATTATATTCTAAGTGTGTCAAGTGGCTGATTACCTTCTCAGTTTCGTGCATCTGTCTCTTCCTCAGAGTTGTAGGTAAACCTCCACACACCTGCCTCTATTCCCAGAAATCCTCCCCATACTGGAACTTCCACATTCCTATTTCCTGCCTAACTAATAGGCCAGCAGCATCTTATTGACAGGTGATGCTTCCACACAGTACCAGAGATTCTATCTACAGTGTTGGGAATCAAACTCAGGTCTTCTGTTCTTCAAAGCAAGCATTATGAGGACTGAGCTATCTGCCTAGCCCCAAATGATAAGGTTTTAACTCCTGATTAAAATGTAAATCTAGGCTAAACAGACATTAGACTTTTTCAAAATGCAAGGTCATATTATCAAATTCCATTTACTGTATCTTGCAAGTCGAAAGCTACATTACAGAAGTAATGAAAATGGAGGGATGGGGGTCTCTTTTCATTTTTATTAAGTTTATTCTTTGACAAATTTGTACATATGTGAAATTCACTCTGATTATTCTCCCACCACAGCCTCCTTTCTCTTGCCCCCAATCCCTAACAACAACATTGCTTCTCCACTACTCCTTTTCCCAGATTCATAACCTTAGAGTTAGTTCTGAGGCCAACTTCGTCTAATCAGGGTCATGAGGTGCATTGAAACTATCCACTGAATCCTGGTGTGGTCACCAGTAGGTACATATCTGAAAGTAAGAACTCTTCTCTCCCAGAATCCATAAGGACAAATAGTTAAGCAGGGAGGCCTGGAAGCCCCTGAATCTCCCCTCTATGTGCTCTTGTTGGCAGGTCAAAGTTTATCTAGACAAGTGGAAGCATCCACACTTCTGTGTGTTCAAGAATAAAATGGATGTACTTTGTCCAAAAGACATTATTCTACAACCCTTCTCCTTATTTTCCAGTTCTCACAGGCTTTTCACTCCCTGTTCCACAATGTTCCCTAAGCCTTAGAGGGTTTCCTGAGTTTTGTTGTTAACCTAACACAGCTGAGAAGAAGGAACCTCAATTAAAAACCTTTTTTGATCAGAGTGACCTGTGTCTGTGGAACATATTCTTGATTACTCATCGATGGATAGGGACTATGTGAACTATGAACAGTGCCATCCCTGAGTAGGTGGGCCAGGATGTATAAGAAAGACAGCTGAATGTGAGCCTAGGAACAAGCCAGTAAGTAGTGTCTTTCCATGATCCTCACCTCTACTCCTGCCTGAATCCCTACCCTGACTTCCCTCAAGGATAGATTGTGATAGAGATATTTAAGCCAAATAAACCCTTTGCTCTTCACACTGTTTTTGGCTAGTGTTTTAGTACAGCAACAGAGAAAACTAAGACATAGAGGGTGGTTAAAGTGTCAAATTGAGGACTCATCTATCATTTGTTCTCAGCACCCATTCAGCTATGAGTTTCTCCATTAACAAACAGTGGAAAAGGGATTTCTTCAATTAAGGCTGAGAAGAGTATTTGTCTATGGATATGGATGTGTGCGTGTGTGTGTGTGTGTGTGTGTGTGTGTGTGTGAGTTTGGTGCTATGTCAATTTAGCTAAACAAAAGTATTCAGTTCTCCTATAAAGCCTATGAACACTCTGCTATGAGTTTTTGAAAATGTTTCTATTACAGGCATGGGTTCCCTCCTGTGAAGTAGATGGACTTCAAATCCAACCAGAGAGTGACTGGATCCCCTACACCAGTAGTTCCATTATTATACTAGTGGGTACCTCATGCCTGGCAGGTTTGTATTACAGTTCATTGGATTCATAGTCAGACCCTGAAAGTAAGACAAAGATTCCAGGGCTCTTTTTTGCTCTTTTCACTACTGTAACAAATGACTCCTATCACTTCTAGTTGCTATAGTCCTTCATTATTTGTGGTTGTATTTTTCAGTTTTCATGATTTGGGTTGAAATGTAAATAAAGAAAATAATATTTATCAGGTTAATGATGTCTGTGAAGACACAAAGCTCATTCTGAAAGTAGAAAGAACTTGTTTCATATTTTGAAATTTGGGACAAAGAAAATGCTCTTGGGGAATGCAAATTATAAAACAGGAAGTGAACCTGGGCCTCTGCCAAGGCCACAGAGTTCATTTTTTATACTCTAAGGTACTGGAAACAAAGTGACGCTAACAAAATATTAAAAGTAACATTTGCTTCGATTTTGTGTCCACGCTTAAAAATATCTTAACAGGCTTAAGTGTGTGGTACTATAGTCTGCAGTACTGCCATGAGTGATTGATTATATTGTTTTGTTAAGGTGATATACAGCTTCCCATTAAAATGATCATTACTGAGAGAAGATATAGTTCAGCAGCAGAGTACATCTGAGAAGCTCTAGGTTCAGTCCCCAGCACTACCAAGAAAAAAAAATCCAATAAAATGCTAATTGCTAAAGGGGAACATAGAAAACATATAATTGTGACTGTTTCCACTTCATCTTTGTGCATTCCTTATTTGTCAGGCATAATTTCAATAAATGTACATGTAAGAATGGTGGAAATGTTCTCATAAACATATTTATTTACTAAATAATAAGGCAGTTGAGATATCCTTGAGATATAAGAGCAAACTGACTAGGATATACTAACTGAAACAAACAATCTCTGTGCAACAGTTCACAACAAAATCACTATAACTAAAGAAAAGATGCACTGGGCCACCGGGGCTCCATAGCCAAATAGTGCTGGGAGAAGTTAGCCTCCCAGGAGTGTGGAAAAGCCCATGAGAGGGGGTAAGAGGAGCAACAATGCTCAGCGGGACTGGTCCGGAATCCCTGGGACACAGAGACTGAGGAACAACTGAGGGGAAGCAGCCTTCTGGTTTCCATCTGTGGCTGGAGACCTCTGCCTGGGCCACCAGGGCTCCATAGACAAATAGCACTGGGAGAAAGGTAACCTTCCAGGACTGTGGAAAAGTCCGTGAGAGGGGGTAAGACGAGCAACACTACTCAGCAGGACTTGCCTGGAATACTTGGGACACAGGGACTGAGAAACAGCCGGGAGAAGGAGCCTTCTGGTTTCCATCTGTGGCTGGAGACCTCTGCCTGGGAAACCAGGACTCCATAGCCAAATAGTGCCAGGAGAGAGATTGTATCCCAGGAGTGCCGACACACCTTCAAACAAAGGAAAGACCACCACTTCTGTTCAAATTCACTGGATAAAGAGGGACCTTTGCAGAGCCATCAGGACACAGGGACCAAGAAACAGCTAGGGACAAGATCCTTCTGGTTTCTGTCAGCACCCAGAGGTGACCCTGTACCACAGTTCTCCAAACCCAAATTCCTCACAGAGAGAGCTGGCCTTCAAGGAGAATTGATACTGAGGTTGCAGGAGGAACAAGACACCGTCAGAGAGAGTAAGACAAGCTAAGACTAGAGATAACCAGATGGCAAAAGGCAAGGGCAAGAACATAAGCAACAGAAACCAAGGCTACTTGACATCATCAGAACCCAGCTCTCCCACCAGAGCAAGCCCTGGATACCCCAACGCACCAGGAAAGCAAGACTCAGATTTAAAATCACATCTCATGATGATGATAGAAGATGTTAAGAAGGAAATAAATAACTCCCTTAAAGAAATACAAGAGAACACAGGTAAACAACTAGAAGCCCTTAAAGAGGAAACACAAAAATCCCTTAAAGAATTACAGGAAAACACAATCAAATGGGCAGAATTACAGGAAAACACAATCAAACATATGAAGGAAATCAAAAAAAAATAAAAGCATCCAGGAACTAAAAATAGAAACAGAAACAATGAAGAAATCACAAAGGAAGACAACCCTAGAGATAGAAAACCTACGAAAGGGATCAGGAGTCATAGATGCAATCATCACCAAGAGAATACAAGAGATAGAAGAGAGAATCTCAGGTGCGGAAGATACCAGAGAAAACATTGGCACAACAGTCAAAGAAAACACAACATGCAAAAAGCTCCTAACCCGAAACATCCAGGATATCCAGAATAAAATGAGCAGACAAAACCTGAGGATAATAGGTATAGAAGAGAGTGAAAATTCTCACCTTAAAGGAAAAGTAAATATCTTCAACAAAATTATAGAATAAAACTTCCCTAACCTAAAGAAAGAGATGAACATAAATATACAAGAAGCCTACAGAACTCTGAATAGATTGGACCAGAAAAGAAATTCCACCTGTCACACTATAGTCAAAACACCAAATACACAAAATAAGGAAAGAATATTAAAAGCAGTAAGAGAAAAAGGTAAAGGAACATGTAAAAGCAGACCTATAAGAATTACACCAGACTTCTCACCAGAGACTACGAAAGCTAGAAGATCCTGGGCCGATCTCACACAGACCACAAATGCCAGCCCAGGCTGCTATACCAAGCAAAACTCTCAATTATCATAGATGATGAAACCAAAATATTCTATGACAAAACCAAATCTGCACAGTATGTTTCCACAAACCCAGCCCTACAAAGAATAATAGATGGAAAACGCCAACTGAAGGAGGGAAACTACACCCTAGAAAAAGCATGAAAGTATCCTTTCAACAAACTCAAAAGAAGATAGCCACACAACTGGCCTGACCCCCAGATACTCCTGGAGACTGATGCACCAACTAAAGAATACACATGGAGAAACCCATGGTGCTGGCCACAAATGGTGGCAGAGGAGGGTCTTGTATCTGTCAAGGGGAGGAGAGGCCCTTGCGCCTGAGGGTGTTAGATCCCCCAGTATAGGAGAATGACAAGGAGGGAAGACGAGAGTGGGTGAGTGGGTGGGTGGGTGGGAGGGTGGGCTGGAGAATATCCCCATAGTGGCAGGGGGAGGGCAGAGGGAATGGGGAGGCTCCAAAGGGGAGATCTGAAAAGGGGGAAACATTTGAAATGTAAATAAAATATGAGAATAATAAAAAAAGAAGATAGCCACACAAACATAAAAATAACAGGAAACAACAATAACTATTTCTTAATATCTCTTAACATCAATGGACTCAATTCCCCAATAAAAAGACTGGATCCATAAATAGGACACAGCATTTTGCTGCATCCAGGACATGCACCTCCATGTTAAAGACAAACATTACCTCAGAGTAAAGGGCTAGAAAACAATTTTCAGGCAAATGGTCCCAAGAAACAGGCTGGAGTAGCCATTCTAATAGCAGATAAAATCAACACTCAACCAAAAGTCATCAAAAAAGGTAAGAAAGGACACTTCATACTCATCAAAGGAAAAATCTACCAAGAACTCTCAGTTCAGAACATCTATGCCCCAAATGCAAGGGCAACCACATTCATAAAAGAAACTTTACTAAATCTCAAAGCACACATTGCACCTCATACAATAATAGTGGGAGACTTCAACACCCCACTCTCATCAATGGACAGATATTGGAAACACCAACTAAACAGAGACACAGTGAAACAAACAGATGTTATGAACCAAATAAATTTAACAGATATCTATAGAACATTTCATACTAAATCAAAAGAATATACCTTCTTCTCAGCACCTCATGATACCTTCTCCAAAATTGATCATATAATTGGTCACAAAACAAACTTCAAAAATGTAAGAAGATTGAACTAATCCCATGCTTCCTATCAGATCACTACGGAATAAGGCTGGTCTTCAATGGCAATAGCAACAACAACAACAACAGAAAGACCACATACACATGGAAGCTGAACAACGCTCTACTCAATGATAACTTGGTCAAAGAAGAAATAAAGAAATTAAAGACTTCCTAGAATTTAATGCAAATGAAAGTACAATATACCCAAACCTATGGACACAATGAAACCAGTGTTAAGAGGAAAACTCATAGCTCTGAATGCCTCCAAAGAGAAACTGGAGAGATCATATACTAACAGTTTAACAGCACACCTGAAAGCTCTAGAACAAAAAGAAGCTAATACACTCAAGAGGAGTAGAAGGCAGGAAATAATCAAATTAAGGGCTGAAATCAACCAAATAGAAACAAAAAGAACTATACAAAGAATCAACAAAACCAGGAGCTGGTTCTTTGAAAAAATCAACAAGATAGATAAACCCTTAGCCAGACTAACCAGAGGGCAGAGAGACAGTATCCAAATTAACAAAATTAGAAATGAAAAGGGAGATATAACAACAGATTCTGAGGAAATAAGTCTATGTGCAACAAAATTGGAAAATATGGATGAAATGGACAAATTTCTAGACAGATACCAAATATCAAAGTTAATTCAGGATCAGATAAACCATCTAAACACTCCCATAACCCCTAAAGGAATAGAAGCAGTCATTAAATGTCTCCCAACCAAAAAAAAAAAAGCCCAGGACCAGATGGGTTCAGTGCAGAATTCTATCAGACCTTCAAAGAAGACCTAATCCCAATACTCTTCAATATATTCCAACAGATAGAAATGGAAGGATCACTACCCAATTCATTCTATGAGGACACAGTTACACTGATACCAAAACCTCATAAAGACCCAACAATAAAAGAAAACTTCAAGCCAATTTCCTTTATGAATATTGATGCAAAATTACTCAATAAAATTCTCACAAACGAAATCCAAGAACACATCAAAATGATCATTCAACATGAACAAGTAGGTTTCATCCTAGGGATGCAGGGATGGTTCAATACCCAGAAATCCATCAATGTAATCCACTACATAAACAAACTCAAAGAAAAAACCACATGGTCATTTCGTTAGATGCTGAAAAAGCATTTGACAAAATTCAACATCCCTTCCAGGTAAAGACTTGGAAAGATCAGGAATTCAAGGAGCATACCTAAACATAGTAAAAGCAATCTACAGCAAACCAGTGGCCAATATCAAACTAAATGGAGAGAAACTCGAAGCAATCCCACTAAAATCAGGGACTAGGCAAGGCTGCCCTCTCTCTCCCTATCTATTCAATATAGTACTTGAAGTTCTAGCTAAAGCAATCAGACAACAAAGGGATACAAATTGGAAAGGAAGAAATCAAAATATCACTATTTGCAGTTAATATGATGGTATACTTAAGTGACCTGAAAAACTCCACCAGAGATGTGCTACAGCTGATAAAAGACTTCAGCAAAGTGGCTGGATACAAAATTAACTCAAGCAAATCAGTAGCCGTCCTATACTCAAAGGATAAACAGGCTGAGAAAGAAATTAGGGAAATGACACCCTTCACAATTGTCACAAACAATATAAAATATCTTGGTGTGACTCTAACCAAACAAGTGAAAGACATTTATATGACAAGAACTTCAAGTCTCTGAAGAAAGAAATCGAAGATCTCAGAAGATGGAAAGATTCCCCATGCTCATGCATTGGCAGGATTAATATAGTTAAAATGGCCATCCTGCCGAAAGCAATTTACAGATTCAATGCAATCCCCATCAAAATTACAACTCAATTCTTCATAGACTTAGAAAGAGCAATTCTCAAATTCATATCGAATAACAAAAAGCCCAGGATAGCAAAAACTTTTCTCAACAATAAAAGGACTTCTGAGGGAATCAGTTTCTCTGACCTCAAGCTTTACTACAGAGCAGTAGTGATAAAAACTGCATGGTATTGGTACAGCGACCTGCAGGTAGATCAATGGAATAGAATTGAAGACCCAGAAATGAACCCACACACCTATAGTCACTTGATCTTTGACAAAGGAGCTAAAACCATCCAGTGGAAAAAAGACAGCATTTTCAATAAATTGTGCTGATTCAACTGGCAGTCAACATGTAGAAGAATGTCAATTGATCCATTCCTATCTTCCTGTACAAAGCGCAAGTCCAAGTGGATCATGGACCTTCACATAAAACCAGATACACTGAATCTAATAGAATAGAAAGTGGGGAAAGTCTCGAACCCATGGGTACAGGTTCTAAGATCAAGAATCGACAAATGGTACCTCATGAAATTACAGAGCTTCTGTAAGGCAAAGGACACTGTAAATAAGAGAAAACGGCAACCAAAAGTTTCGGAAAAGATCTTTACCAATCCTACATCCGATAGAGAGCTAATGTCCAATATATACAAATAACTCAAGAAGTTAGACTCCAGAGACCAAATAACCCTTTAAAAAAAAATGGGGAACAGAGCTAAACAGAGAATTCTTAGCTGAGGAAACTCATAGAACTGAGAAACACCTAAAGAAATGTTCAACATCCTTAGTCAACAGGGAAACGCAAATCAAAACAACCCTGACATTTCACCTCACACCAGTCAGAATGACTAAGATCAAAAACTCAAGTGACTGCAGATGTTGGCGAGGATGTGGGGAAAGAGGAACACTCCTCCATTGCTGTTGGGAATGCAAGATGATACAACCTCTCTGGAAATCAGTTTGGTGGACCCTCAGAAAAATGACCATAATACTACTTGAGGACCCAGCTATCCCACTCCTGGGCATATACTCAAAAGATGCTCCAACATGTAATAAAGACTCATGATCCACTATGTTAATAGCAGTCATATTTATAATAGCCAGAAGCTGGAAACAACCCAGATGTCCCTCCACAGAGGAATGGATACAGAAAATGTGGTACATTTACACAATGGTATACTACGCAGCTATTAAAAACAATGACTTCATGAAATTCTCAGGCAATTATCAGGATCTTGAAAATATCATCCTGAGTGAGGTTACTCAGTCACAAAAAATGAACACGGTATGTACTCACTGATAAGTGGTTATTAGCCCAAAAGTTCAGAATACCCAAGACTCAATTCACAGCAACTGTAGGGCTGAGTGTGAGGTCCCAGATGGAGGAGTTGGAGAAGGGACTGAAGGAGCTGAGGGAGTGGGCAGCCCCATGGAGGGAGCAACAGTGTCCACTGGCCTGACCTTCTGATGCTCCCGGAGACTGGATCACCAACCAAAGAATACACATGGAGGGAACCATGGTGCTGGCCACATATGTGGCAGAGGAGGGTCTTGTTAGCCATCAAGAAGAGGAGAGGCCCTTGGGCCTGAGGGTGTTAGATGCCCCAGTATAGGAGAATGCCGAGGAGGGAAGATGGGAGTGGGTGGGTGAGTGTGCGAATGCTCTCATAGAGGCAGGGGGAGGGGGAGAGGATTGAGGGGTTCCCAAGGGGAGATCTGGAAAGAGGGAAACATTTTGAAATGTAAATAAAGTGTGTGTGTGAATGTATGTATATATATACTTTTTCTGCCAAAAAAAAAGAAAACAGTCACAGAGGAAGGTTAAAGGAAGTTCCCCCTAACTGTACAGAGTGGTCACAGGAGAATAGTGATGGATGTGGCTAGGTGTCTCATGAAGAGAAAAAATACTGAAAAAAATAGATTGGATGCTTCAAGGTCACAGTTTTAAAAAGCAGATGTAGTCTCCTGAATTGAGTGTTTTAAGTTTAGGGACAATGTAAAACAAATAGGCAGATGAGGGAAGCTATAAAGGGGACTAATGTACCCAGTATATTCCTAGAGCTGAAGGGATGAAAGAAAAAGTGGTCATCGATCATGCAGGTAGAAAAAGCTGTTAACAGATCTTAGATGCAGTCACTATTGATGACTTCACAAAAAGTGATACATAAATTCAGCATTATGCTTTATTGCCTCCCTCCAAAAGCTTTCTGCTACATTCCATTGTCCACACCCAACCAGAAGTCAAAAGAACCAATTGATGACTTTGAACAATCCAACTTCCTAGCATAGAAAAAATACAGAAGGAATCTGAATGGACAGGTAAAAAGTAGTCAGACAGAAAAAGGGGAGCTTCCTTTATAAAAATCCCACAGACATAGTGGGAAGTAAGACGGCATCTTGGATATAGTGAAGAGCCAAGAGCAAGACCATAGAGCTTTTGATTGTTTGTTGAAATAGATATCCTTATCTGGAGAGCTCATAGAAAGGCTTCCTTTTTTTTTTGAGAAACAATGTAGAGGAAATGATAATCCATTTCTGCTTCGAGAAAGAACAATGATTCATTTCAAGCCCTTTGCAGAATAGAAAAGAGAACAATTCATCAGAAAGCCAATGTTCCCATCATCTACATTCATACATGAAGAAAGGCTTCCAACCAAATTACCAGAGCTGAAAGGAATTTGTGCAATCATGCATTTTTAAAGATAAAAATACACTTTCTCCAGAAACTAAAAATAACAATTGGGAAAAAAAGCTTAAAGCAAACAATCAGACTTCTGATATTGCAGGATTTTCAATCAACCTTTAAACAATGTCAAATTTTAAAGGTTTTATTGTTTCATAGAATTTAACTGGAATCAATTGTCACCAGCATTTCCTCCCCCCTTCCCTCTCTTAGCTTGCTCTGCTGGACCAGTTTTCTTCATAATCTTCCTTGTACTGACCTCTTAGACAGCTACTATTAAGGCTTGCCAATAAAGAAACCAGGACTTCTCTGTGCGATACAGTTTTTTCATACAAAATATTTATATAAATTATACAGATAGATGATGATGATGATAAATAGATAGATAGATAGACAAATTATTCTCACCTAGAAATGAAGAGAGAGCCCCCTTTAACATTCAGCTACAACATCATTAGAACTGCTTGATTAGTAGTAAAATGGGCATTTAGAAACTGCTTTTGTTAAAATGTATTGAGTCCTCAATTGGGCCTATAGGATGACAAATATATGGTAAAAGCCTGACACTTCTGCTTTTATTCTGTGTCTTGTCTTGTCTTGTCTGTCTGTCTGTCTTTTCTCCTTCACTTTAGCTGAAGGTGTAGCCATAAGTCATTGTCCTTTCTTCTTGAAGCACCTTGGATTTCATGATTAGCAGAACCTGGCAAGACAGACAGTTCCCACCCCAGATGATCTTCATTATCCAAAATGGTAGAAGCAAAACCAGGGGAAGTGATCATGTAGGAGAAACCAGGCTTGCCACCTCAAGTGAAGACAGATATAAGGACTTCTGCTTCACCTATTTCAGCTTAATAGTCATGGTAGGACCCTGGAGACAGACTTGGGGTCACTGAATAAATCTTAACCTACTTTTAAACATCATTCATCTCTTTAGTTGGAACACTGGGAACAGGACAAGTGGCCATGCCCAGCCTATCTGGACTTTTACTTTAAAAACAGTGGTAACACCAAGCAGGAAAAGAAGAACTCAAAGTGGACAGCTACATTCTGTAACAATAGCACAATCCTAAGCATAGGCACAACCGCCTTATCTGGAGTAGCAGTGGCTGCATTACCCAGCCAGGTGGATTGACCTACCAAGGGAGTGGTGATTTCATTGTCATGTATTTGCTTAGCTAAGGAGCCCTTAATGATGTTTCCACATTTACTATTTTATCTATGATACTGGTACTGACAGTGTTCTTAGTACCAAAGCATTGGGAACTTTTTCATTCTATGCACCAGGACAATCCCATTCAGTATTCTTCAGCACATAAAAGCTATGTCCTAGAAGATGCAGGACATGAAAACATCTTGTTGGGTTTTAAAACTACTCTTCTTATCACATAATAAACAGCTTTGGTGCGTTTTCCCATATTCTGTCACATTTACATGGATTTCTGTCTAGTACTTTTTCAAAAATAACATTTTCAAACCATGTTCAAAGTGATTCAGAACCTGAAAATTTCCCATGCAGTTGGCTTCCCAGAAAATATAAAACTTGGCAATGTTCAAACGCCAATGTTCTTCGACCCAAAAATGTCAGTCAGTTCTTGCTTACTTGATTCCATGGCCAACTCTACATGCATCCAAATATAATTCATTATTTATTGAAATAAAATCAGGCTGTTGAAGGATTTCTTTGGTTGTAAGCTGAACAACAGTTCATAACTGAAATTAAAATCTCAGGTACAGAAAACACTACAGAGACAAAATTCCCACTGTATGTGGTTTGTTTTTTGTTGTTTTGTTTTTATTCAATCAACCTAGCTTACGTGGCTATGTACTATTTGTGGTGAATGTCTGTTATTGAATTTCAATAATTTGCTGTCATGACCTAGGTACTAACATAAGAAAAAAAAAATCACCCAGGCAAATCACTTCAAAGAATACTATATACAAGAAAAAGATAAATTCAGCAAAGTACTGTCAACAAAGCACACGAGCAAGGAAAAACTGTCTGCACTATTTGATTACCAATCTCAGGCAATTGTATGACCCGTGTCACATCATTTTCCTTGTTTATCATCTCCTCACACATTCTCTCATCTTGTATGGTATGTCCAGCTGCCCAGTACCTTTCCTCACTGGAGTACACTGACACTTCTGTCAATACCGATCTACCGTAAAATATAGGACTCTCGACTTTCTTCTAGTCTGTCATTAACACAAAGTCATTACCATGTCCTTACTATCACCTGAAAATTTGATGAGGCTGTTTTGACTGGCTTCATTCTTTGTGTTTTTGTCGAAATTTTATAATCAGCTTCTTGGTTTCTGCCCCCACAATGTCATATGTTGATTGGACTTGTATTACATCTAAGATTAATTTTCACAGAATTGATGGCTTATCAGAATTTAGAAGTACCAAACCTTGATCAAAAACAAAATTTTTTTTAATTCTTTTTAAGAACGAGAATTTGGCTGACTTTTGATAAATTTATTTCTAAGAATTTTAAGCTTTTAGGCCACTGAAAATGATGACTGTTAATTTTTCTCATGTTTATACTTTTCTGCATCACACATTTTCCCCTTTGGGGGATCTCCTCTCCACTCCCATAAAACAAACTCCAACAAGCCTCTACAACTTCTTCACAAGGGCCACCCATCCTCCCAAGAGGAGGTAATAGGATGTAACTGATCCCATCAATCTTCCATAGTCATGTATTTCCCCAAAACATCACCCACTACCTATCTGTAAGTATGCATGGCCTAACCTCTTCAAGAAATAAATTATTAGATGAAAAATCACTGCCTAATTTACCATGTTATCTCAGTATCTAGGATATAATGGTTATACAATAAATAATAAGTTACAGCAAACTTTCTATCTCTTTATGTACAGTGAACATATCTGTCCTATATCTGATCACAATTCTCTACCCTAGGTTCTAGCCAGTCAACCTATTCCATGTCACTACAAGTGTTTATTTTCAATACAGAGTATCCTAATTTCAATGATACAACTTCTCTTACTGTGCTCTGTAAATCTCTTCTCTTCAGTGAAGATTCTAAATATTCATTTGACTGAACCTACACCAAAGTTATCTAACTACATTTCTTGTTATATAGTAACAACACACTTGCTAAGCTACATTTTTCATAAATTCTGAGTAACCCAGTGTTTATTTGTGGTACCTATATATCACTAGATCGATATTTTATTATGATGAGAAGCAACTAATCTTTGATTTTTTAATCTATTAAGATTAAATAAATAATCTTCTTGTCCTAAATAATCAAATTGATTGGAGTTAGTGGTGTTCCCAAGTCCTTGAAGGTCTGAACCCAGGAAGCGAGCAATATAATTGTAAAATAAACCATGCTGCAGAAAATTCTGCTTAAAGCATAGCATCTGCCTGCTAAGCATGAGGCAGCCAGAATGGGTTATAGGAAGTGGAAATGGATTTTCAGATCTCACTGTAACACCATCCAAGATGGGAAGGTGTTGAGATTATTTGAAAACACAGCTGAAGATAATTCAAATTAATTCTCTTAGGAAATAAAGTCTCAGACATGGAACTTGATTTAGTATTGATGGTCATTCTCCATAGACTTGCTCAGTTTCTATCCTCTGTACCCAAGATGTCCATAGTCTGGAAAGGTAACTTCATCCTTCAAACAATGCACTGATTTGAACACATCAGTGATCAATTCAGAGTCACCAATAACACATTGATCTTGCTTTAAGGAAAAGGAATTGCAGAGTGTTTCCCTGCTCGAGTCCTTTGACCAAGAGTGAGCCCAGATTTGAGTTCTCTGCTTTTCCTCCTCTCCCAATCATTTGTTATGCTCTGTCTGTTGTATGAGTCTGAATCTGTGCCTGCTGAATGCTGTCTTGTGAATCTGTCCCTTGGCCTTGTGTCTGTGTCTGTATCCATCTGTGTGCATATGTATGTGTCTAACAAGGGAAATTTTCTCTGTAATTATTAAACAGCCCAGAAAGCATCACATGGAGAAGGAATGAGGGAAAGTTCCTAGAACTTTTTAACAGAGTTTAGAAGGGATTAAGCCACTGACTCCAGCTGACCCAGATAACAAATAGTACGGTAAACATCATTACAAGTAGACTAACCAGTCTATCCACACAATATATAACCTCATGGTGGAATTTTGTCTATAAAGGTGCTTTCAAATTAGTTACTACTTCCATTGTTTATTTCCCTACCATACTTTTGCACATCCATTACTCTGGGTCGGGGGAATGGAAAAGCCATAATTTAAGATTACAGCTAAGCCTTAGGTTAGTTTGTGAAAGCTGATTACATGAAAAATCCAAGAAAAGTTCTTCAAAAGGTAGGTTAATCAAGCAGGCTGACTATGTAAGAGTGACCTCGTGGTGTACTACTCACTTTGGCTGTGAGATCCAGAAAAATTTCAAGTCTCTTAGTAAAAGATATTTTCACAACACTTTATTAACACATCAAACTTAAAATTAGCAGCCAGGATCTGTGACTTGGATGGCCAGAGCTGGATAAAGATCTGCGGTCACAAGTCACAAAATGTGTTCTGCCCACTTTGTCTCTCACCAGCTGTTTCATCATGAGACAAATAGTTAAAATCTTTGTTGAATAATTTTTCTGGTATAAATAGATCTTTGAGATCTATAGAGGAAGTTACATTCACATCTCATTATAGTCAGATACTAGCCAGAAATATTTGATCAAACATGAGTTTTCATCCATTTGTTTGATATAACTATTGCTTAGGAGACTGGCTTGGGAAACACCAGCCTACTCAGGAGCACCAGTCAAACAATATACCCGAGTTATCAGTTATGCAGCACATTAGAAGATTAATATTCATAAGGCAAATGAATATTCATAAAGCAATGTTGGATCACAAAGGGCTCAGGTAACCACACTTTCAAGCAATTGGTTATTGTCTTTGTAATTTGCAAGTTAAAGAGAGAATTTTGTGAATACTAACATCCTAGATATTTTTAAAAACTGAAGTTACTACCAGCAAGAACAAGCAGAAGAACGCATATGACTGTTAAATATGATGTGAGTGAAAACTAGCATAGCCACTGATATACAAGACAATAGAAGGAAAAGAAATAAAGGAGCAAAAGTTAGATCATCTTTTTATACCAAGTTCTATATATGATAAAACCCAGGCCTATACATTCCCTTGGGAAGGAAGAGACAGTGGCAAGTGAAACAGACATGAAGTTGATATGGACTTGGGCTAAAGGTGAGCTCTGCTACTTGCTATGGTTATGAAAAAGTCTAATCTCTATCCTGGGAAAGTGAGAAGGAGGCCCTATAGGCAAAGACAGCATCTAAATGAATACCTTGAAGATCTGTAGAGGTTAGCCAAAAAAGAAAGACAGGAAGTTCTAGATACAAGTATCGATGTCCTTAAAGACCTGAATATGTGGCATGCTGGAGACCCTGGGAACCACTTCCTATGGCAGGAGTACAGAGCCAAGGTAAGACAGTAGGAACAAAAGGAAATGTAAGCCGATCCAAGAAGACAGCTTCATCACTCCATATTAAACTGTCAAGTTTGGCCTAAGTTTGTCTCCATATCTAAGTGCTAAAATTTGGCCCAAAGCAACCTCCATACAGGGTAAACTGGGCTGGATGCTATTTGTTATATAACCAGATTGTAACCAAACTAAAACTATAGCTTTGAAACACCAACTGAGCATCAGTAATCAGCTGCTTAAAACTTCAGCCAGTAAGAACTGGAAGCTGCCAAAACATCACCATGTTAATAAGCAAAGGTTGTCCATGGTTAATCAGATTATCTGTGTTGTTTTCCTCTCACTCACACACACACACACACACACACACACACACACACACACACACACATATACATATATCCTATACATGGGGAGATGAGTACAGAACTCTGAATGGACTTGGCTGTGGCTTTCTGGAACTATTTACTTGGTTCAAAGAACCTTGTGAAATTTTACTTCATCTCGGGTTTCTCTTGGTCAATGCAAAGGGCAAGAGTTTCCCAGCAGAAGGAAATGGAACCCCTAGGCTGTGATCGAAGAAACAGTAAGTTTTGCTGTGAGTACTGTTAGATAGAAGAGCAGAGAGAGGCAGGAGTCAAAAATGGGGTCCATTCTTTGGATGAGGTAACCAAAAAATGAAAGCAGATGCTCAAACATAGACGAAGATCCTAACAGGCAAAATCATACACAAAGACCATAATCACTCTCAGATTCCCAAGTACTAGCTGCAATGGCAAAGAAGGCAGAGAAAATCTTAGAGAACCAAATTTTCCTCAACAACCTTAACAAGGAAACACACTGGCAACCTATACTGTATGGAGTGCCACTAAAATTAAATTGTAGTTTAAAAGACTCCAGTTCAGGCATCTAGAGGATATTTACAGTATTAAGAACCATTTTCTAAGCCAAATGTCTAGTCTGCCCTTTTAATTCAACCGAAAGAGCCTGGAAAACTTTAGTTTCACCACAGAGTGCTGCAATACCAAAGGGTGGAAGTCAATGGAAGTAAAAGAAAAACTTCAGGCCATGTTAGGCTCAGCAATAGAGCAACAAACAACTCAGAAACCTTCCAAACAGCCGTGTGACAATCTAGAAAAACTACCATTTCCACAGGTTATTAGTTTTAAAAAATAGAATTTCATAAAATCCTGTGGATGTTTTTTTCTTTCCTTTGACTGTTTTTTTAACTAATCCATTCACTTTATATCCCAATATCAGCCTCTCCTCTCTTCCCAGTACCCACTCATACAAGCCCCCCATTCCACCTTTCCCTTCTATTTGGAGAAGGGGAAGCCCCCCTCTGGGTGGCATCTTTCCCTCCAACCACTCAAGTAGCTACAAGACTAGATACATACTCTCCCACTGAGGCCAGATAAGGCTGTGCATTTAGGGGCATGGGGTCCATAAGCAGGCGGGCAACAGGCTCAAGGACACCCCCTGTTCCTGTTAGGGGACAAGCATGAAGATCAAGCTGCCTATCTGCTACATATGTGCCAGGGGCCTAGATCCATCCCATGGTTACTCCTTGGACAGTAGTAGTTCAGTCTTTGGGATTCCCCAAGGGTCCAGGTTAGTTGACTCAGTTGGTCTTCCTGTGGAGTCCCTGTCCTCTTTGGGTCCCTCAAGCCTTCTTCCAACTCTTCCCTAATATGTCTCAAGCTCCATCTAATGTCTGGGTGTAAGTCTTTGCATCTCTTTTCACTGGCTATTGGGTGGAGACCCTCAGAGAACAGTTATGCTAGGCCCTTGTCCATAACCATAACAGAGTATCATTAATAGTGTCATGGATTGGTTCTTGCCTATGAAAAGGGGTTTCAAATTGGACCAGTTATTAGTTGGCCATTCCCTCAGTCTCTGCTCTATCTTTGTCTCTTCACATCTTGTAGGCAGGACACATTTTGGGTTGAAGGTTTTGTGGGTGGGTTGCTGTCCTTAACCTTCCATTAGGAGTCCTGCTTGGCTACAAGAAGTGGCCACTTCAGGATCCATATCTCCCGCTGCTAGGAGTCTCAGCTAAAGTCACTGTGACTGTTTTAACAGTTTTACAGTTGAGAGTTTAGAAGTCCTCACCTCCAACATGCACACTGCTCCCCTGGAGACATGTTCAAGTATCTTTGAAAAGTTAGGAAGAAGGCAAGGTGAGCTGACTTCCCACCATTTCTTGGCTTTGAATGGCTTTTTTGCAATGAACTCAAGGCAGACTAGAAACCTTGAAGTCCAGCCCCAGGCACAATCCCTAAACAATTTCTGAAGTGCATGGCTTTCTCCCTAGGATGCAGCCTACAGCTCTACTCTATGTTTTGCATTTTGATGCTTTTAAAGTTCAGTTATGTTTCTCATTTCTCATGCTCAGGAATGTGTGGTGCCACTGGGATTCTTAGATGTTGGCACCTTTTATCACAGTGCCTTATCGTGAACCACATGCAGGCTTACTTCTTTCCCTGGTTCTGGGCACTTCTCTTTCTCCATCTGCCATTCATGTTGCCCCCAGCTACAATCACATCAGATTATACAAGCTAAAAACAATAAATGCAAGTCAGGCTTCTGTCAGCACATCTTGGGCTACAAATGCACTAGTGAGTATTTATTGTGTTTACATGTATGTGTGCTCAAATGAATGTATGTGAAGCCCATGTACATACAGGTCCATGTGCACACTTGTACATGTATGTACAAAGACTAGAAGTCATTCCTCAGGAGCCTTCCACCTTGTTTGCTTTTGTTGTTGTTTTGTTTTGTTTGTTTGTTTGTTTTTTATATAGGAGATATCATTGGTACCTAGGGCTTGGCAATTAGGCTAGGATGACTGGCTAGCAATGTAGCACCCCCTATCCCATCCCCATGCTGGAGGCATACTATCATATGCAGCTTTTTATATGGATGCTAGGGATTCAACTCAGGTCCTCATGCTCACACACTTTACCAACACAGCCTTCTTGACATTACTAAAGCACTAAGTTATACTGAAGAAAGCATTATGTCTTGGTTTTAGTAAGCTGGGAGAGAGGTGAGTTGAAACTTCATTGTTGTTAAATTAAATTAGGTTAAAACCTAATTAGAGGTAATATTTGATTGTGTGTTGCAAACTCCATCTAATGACTCTTATCAGTGATTTCAGCAGCTTCTTCCCCTTACCTCTCATGCCAGCTGGGCTATCTCTATTACATCCAGTAATCAGACTCACGAGGAAGACTCAAACTGTGGGACGTGAGGACACACAGCTATTTCTTATCCCTCAGCAGCAAACATCAACAAAACAATCAGCTCTTTAGCAATCCTCATTTCCTGAAAATATGGAGTCCACAACAAATCTATAGGCCATGGACAGATCTACATTAGCAAACTGAAGCAGAGAATTAAAGCAATTATCTGAATAATTTATCATGAACCTTGCAGTGGGTAGCTGAGAGGCTTAAATGAATATTTCAAAATGAAAATGCATTTTTGGAAAAGGTTCTTAGAAGCTTCTCTCTCGGCTCTTGACCTGTAGAACAAGAAAATTGTTGTGATCATCTGTGTCGAAATGGTAGCCTCTTGTGCTTTCTGTGCTTTGAAAACTGTTCAGAAGTGTTACTATGAGTTAGAATTTTGGGAATTTCATCGGAGAAGTGAGGTGGACCAAACAACTTATCTGCTAAGCATTCTTCAGTCTCATCAACCTTGCTTTCCTGAGGAACGAGCTGATTTTCTCATGGGAACAATCAAAGAAATTTTGAGTGTAACTCTGTCCCCTGCACTCATCCCTAGATGAGAAGAGACAGGGATAATTTTGAAACTATCTAAAGGAGGGAAATAGATTCATTTCCTTCCGTGAGAAACAAAAGCCTCAGAAGAAAGGTTTTATTGTTCTAACTTACTGCTGCCCTATAGCTGTTTTAAAGGGGGGGGGGGGCTTCATGCCTTCTAAACTAGCCAGTCAGGCAAAGGGCAGTGGAGTGGGATTCTTTCCAAATAGATCCTCGGTAATAGTAACTATGGCTCATACCATAGTCCCACACCATCAACATCATTTGAGCATGTTAGAATGCAGAGACAGGCCCAACCCAGAGCTCACCAGCTACATCAGAATCTGACCCAGCACTGAGGGATATGGCAGTTTGTGAAACACTGGTATCAAGGACAGCTGGGTTTAAAAGAATAGGAGAGGAAAGCTTTAGCAAACTAGCAAGGTAGGTAGAAGAGAAAGGGATCTGTGGCTCTACAGAGGGCTACAGAATGCCTGTGAGAAGAAACAAAGGCTGTGCAACAAATATCATGATTGCATTGTGAGCACAGAGCCCTGAGGGGCAGCATCTGACGCTTCCAGCTAAGTATCAGCCTGGACTGTAAGTGTGACTCGTCATAGCAAAATGTTCAAAGGCTTTACCACTATTCTATCACCTTAAGAAGAATAGCTGGAGCCATATTGATAAGTTCCCAAGAGAAGCAGCCCTTTCTGCAAACAGACAGGCAATTTATATGGAGGACGATGGACACATTATTAGAACCTGGGTAGGAGGGTTGGGGTGAGTTGAGGATAGATGAGAATGCCCGACTTGAAAACATTTCCTTTCCCAAGTTGAGCATGATGAAAACATGCTGTTTTCCTAGTACATATCATGTTAGCTCTGATTTAAATGGCTATTGCTGTCATTAATTTAATTATTCTGTTGACTGATCTTGCAAACCTTGCTACCTAAGGGTATACTTTTACGAATAGAATCTCACTTCAAAATGAATGTACAGATTCCACATGTGCCTGCCTGCAACCTATTTCCTCTGGTTTTGTCCTTAGAAGAGATGGAAAGCAGCTGGCTGGCTTCTCCCACGTCGACTCAAAGGGCATGACTGGGTCAGATGAATACACTTATTTTTAGCTGTATAATTCCAAGACCAATGTTTCTTGCCAGTGATACCAATAAATAGCCCTTTATTGAGTGTGAGCTCGTACAAAGCACCATACGTCCAATACTGCATCAGAATTCTATAACAGACCCAATTTCCCACTAGATTTTAATCTCCATTCCAAGTGTCTTACCATCAAACTGTACCTTAATTTACCCACCTGTAAAAAGATGGCAAAACTACCTTCAAGGCTTTTGCTGAGGATACAATGACAGAGCCCTATGGGTAGTACTTTTAACATCAGCTCACTGTCTTCATGCACTTCATAGAAATGTGTGTACAGGAACCAGAAGCAGGGCTGTGACTTATGCTGAAAAGCAATGTGGCTGTTCTGACAACTTCCTGTTGTAGCATGGGCCACTGAAGAAATGAAGACTCTACTGATCCAAGACTATCAAGCTATTTTCTTGTCTGCTGTTTAGACCCCAACTTGGGCTATACAGGCTGCAATTTCTACTGCCCAAATGAATTACATTCTTGCTCATTTTTAAACTTGTCAAAGTTTCTGTTTAATTCCAGTCCCATTCTCCACAGTATTGGTCACATGCATGCATAATCTTTTGGAAAGATCTTGCCAGAGCCTGGGTGGTCATATCACTCCCATACCTTCAGGTACCTCGTAACTCATCAGCAACATGAGAGCTCAGTTTGTTTAAGTGTTGGTTGCTCTGTGAGGTCTAACTGCATCTTCCCATACTTAATCAATGCTTCCAATGATCCAGAATAAAATTCAAGATGCCAGATGTAGTGGTTTACATAAGAATGATCTCTACAGGCTCATACATTCTAAGCTTTAGTCACCAGGGAGTGGCACTATTTGAAAGGATTAGAAGAATTAGGAGGTGTGGCTTTATTAGAGGAGTGTGCTGCTAGCAGAGGGCTTTGAGATTTCAAAAGCCCATGCCAAACCTAATGTCTCTCTCTTGGCCTGTGCATCAGGATGTAGCTCTTAGCTACTGCTTCAGCACTATCAGTGCCCACCATGCCACCCACCATGAGGATAATGTACTGAAACTCTGGAACTATAAGCCAGCCTCTAATCAAATGTTTTCTTTTATAAGAGTCGTCTTATTCATCATGCCTCCTCACAGCAGTAGAACAGTAACGAGGACAGAAGTTAATACCAGGAAACAAGATACTGCTGTGAGAAGTACTGCCATGCTTTTAAACAACAGGAGGAACATGGAAGACTCTGGACAGGAAAAGTAGTTGAACACTTAACCTGGGCTTAATGGACCAATAGGAGCCTGGATGACCATGTACTGAGAACTATGTAAATTATAATAGCCCAGCTCAAGAGGTGCCAAGGGGGAAACATATTTGTTAGTGGCCTAGACACCATTCTTATGATATTTTGGCAGAGTGTGGCTGTCTTTTGCTGTTGTCCTAAAAATCTGCCTAAGGCTAAATTGAAGAGTTTTAGAATACCAGCATTGACAGAGATTTCAAAACGAGCTTGTATTGACAGGGTTATGTGGTTATTAGTAATCACTCTTATGCAGATCAAGAATGAAAAGGAGAAAGCTGGATAAAGAGAGATACAAAATGTACAGTTTGAAGAGAAAAGGATCACCAGGAGAGGTACTGTTGGAGCCAGCCTAGTCTTCTGCTCAAAAGGACAAAATGTTTAAAGAAAATCCTGAGGCTAACTGGAATAAAAGGAGTGATGACTTCAGGACAAGACCCTAATCAGCAAAGCTTCCAACTTGTAAAAGGAATTAAAGGAAATTTTAAGCAGTGAAGGAAACTATCAACAACAGAAAGTTGATGCAAATGTAATTGAAGATGACTAAGTTCTAGCTCCGTTAAACAGCAGAACTTAGCAGCTTAGGGCACCTGGTTCTGGCATTAGAGTAAAGGATGTAAGAAAGGGGTTGTAGTATCTCCCTCCATGTCTAAGGAAAGCTGACGATGTCAGGGGTGTCCTTGCATGGAAGCCAAAGAGGCCATTGCATGAAACTATGAAGGTGAAGCCTGGATTGTGTTGGAGACTCCAAGTTGTTGGAGATGCCAGCGTTGTGGGATACCTGCCAATGAAAGCTGTTGACTGGATAGGGAACCAGCCCAAGAGAGAGAAATACATTGTAATCAACAAAGCTTAAAGAGGAGGAGATCTAAAAAGTGGTTTGATATCAGACATAGAGATGCAGAATTTGAAGTTTTTCTTGTTGGGTTTTGGTCTTGTGTTGGTTCAGTATTTCCTGACTATGCTCCCTCTTATGCATGTTGGAACGGTAATGTATATTTGGTGCCACTGTATGTTGGAGTATATGAAATGCTTTTTGATTTTTATTTTACAAAGGATTACAGTTAACAGATTGACATGAGTCTCAGAAGAGACTTTGAACTTTAGACTTTTAGACAGTGTTGAGACTGTGATAGACTATGGGGACTTTTGAAAATGAACTGAATGCATATGTTTTCATTATGATATGGTTACAAGCATATGGGGAACAAGGAATGGAATGCTTGATAAAAAAGCCCCCCATTAGTTCATATGTTTAAATGCTTGATCATCAGCAAGTGGCACTATTTAAAAGGATTAAAAGGATTAGGATATATGACCTTATTGGAGGAAGTATGTCACTGGGGGTGGAGTTTGGGTTTTCAAAAGGCCATGTCAAGCCCAGTGTCTTCTTGGCCTATGGATCATGATGTAGATCTCAGCTAATGCTCCAGCACCAGGCATGCTGCCATCTCTACTGCTATTATGATAATGGACTAAACCTCTGAAACAGTAAGCAAGCCTCCAATTAAATGCTTTCTTTTATAAGAGTTGCCTTTGTTATAGCGTCTCTTCACAGCAATAGAACAGTAACTAAGATACTGGATAATCTTCCTGATAGCTTAAAACTTAGAGCCACCAGAATGTTTATTAAATAACAGCTATTCACCACTGAGTATAAGTTGTGTCCAATATCATAATATTTTAGATGACCTCATATTTATAATAACCTTGGGAAATCACTGTTAATGTCCCATTTCTACAGTTTAGGAGGATCAGAAAGACTTAGTGACTTAACCAGAATCATGGAAATACTTAGAAAAACTGAAGTTCAATTCTAGAAGTCTCACTTTGAGGTATAGAAATTGCTTCACAGTGCTACAGTTATCATCAAGAGTTATGTGGGAGAAAGGTTTACAGACTCCAGAAGGCAAGTATTATTTTCATTATATCTCAGAGCTTTACAAAGTGCCTTTTTGTTTGTTTAAGAGGAAATACCACTTGTTTGATCTAGCTGAATGCAGTTTACTGCTACTTTATGATAGCATAAAACATAGGAAGGAGAGCAGGCTCTGCTTTACTGTTCTCACTGAAAGTGACTAAGTGTTATTTCATATTTGGCAAGAACTAGTACATTTTGTTAGGCTAAAAGAATTTTTGGCTAACAGGTTTTGGTCAGATCCACAGTTGTTAACCATTAAATGTATTTGGGGATAAAATCTGAATTGGGTATGTTAAAATATTTTACTTATGTCTGGGGTCAATACATACTCTCCAATTTCTACAATTGCTCTAGTGCCCAAAGTACAAAAGAATTTCATTTTAGCTCACTCCACATGATATGTACTTCTGCCTATGGACTAGTCCTTTATCGTCTCTATGTACAATGTCTTTTTACAGATTTAGAGTCTTTTTACTATTTAAAGTGAAATCTAAATTAGTTGTTTCATTTAGAAATGTCCTTAGCGACTGGCAACCAAGAGGAGAAATAACAGTGACTTCTTTTGATTTCTTCTTTACATACAGGAAATCTGGAGGTGGATTAATTAAGGCTTGATGACAGATCTACCACGCCAACCAAGGCTCCATTTATCTGCCTACCACCTCCCATATATCACCTATTCCTAATATGCTTTATAGTTTATTGTGGTTACTGAACTTTCAACCAGCATTTCCACATCTCATGCAGAAAGCAGGAAGAAGTTTTTCTAAACACAAGAGGAACAAAGGATAGATATATATATTGGTTCCTACGTAGTAAAACTTGAATTTCTTACATTAGAATGAATAAATGACTATAGAGTATTTGACCAAGACCCTTGGTCAGTTGCTAAGACTCAAAAGGTTCCCTGTTTGTCTGGAACCTCTTTGGGTGAGTTACAATGATGGTTTCATAAACTTTTATATCAGAAAAAGTTGAAAGCTCAACCTTCCCAGTATCTGAATTTTAAATTATTTATTTTTATTTTATGCACATTGGTATTTTGTCTGCATGCATGTCTGTGTGCAGGTGTCAGATGTCCTGGAACAGGAGTTACAGATAGTTGTGAGAAACCATGTGGGTACTCGGAATTGAACCTAGCTCTTCTGGAAGAACAGCCAGTGCTTTTTTTAACAACTGAGCCATCTCTGTAGCCCCCTAACACCTGTATTTGTAAAGTGAAGAATATGACAGCCAGAAAAGTCACAGAACTTAGTCAAGATGGAATGATTCTTGAGTCACAGAGTTTAGATAAGACACAGAGTCTCAGTATTTCCAACCTGACCTAACTTGCAGCATAACACACCATATTTCCTTATGAAGCTCACTTCACAACCATGATGCTTCCTTGCAGGTATAATTTTGCAACCTACATTTTAATAAGGGTTCAACCTCTCCTCTAGCTCACCACCCAGCAGAGATGGTGGAAGAGAAAAGTTATTCGATGTGGGGAAGTGGACCTGCTCAGCAATAGCTCTTTGAGGGCGAGCTCAACCTTCTTTGGCAGTAGTTCAGTCCCATAGCAAACACCAAATGTGACTCAGCAGCTACAGACCAGTCCTCTAGACAGGTAGACACTAGGCATGAACTGGCAGCTACAGTCCAGTCTTCTCAGCAGGCAGACACCAGGCAGCAGTAGTTCAATCCTGAAGAAACCACCAAGATTTCCAAGCGGCCTGAGATGAGGCCAAAGAAGCAGAAAGCTACTTCAGGAACCTCATGAGCAATTCTTTGGCAAAAGAGTTTCTCTTAATGGCAGCATTACCAGAAGTTGAGCTCAACAACACTATGTAAAGTGAACCAATACACGCATGTCTTTAGCAAAGACAAAAGCAGAACAAACCAAACCAATGTTCAATGCTTGTCTCCCACTGTCTGTGGGGTCCTATTTATACTCCTTCATCATGGGTCCTTTCATGTGTTTGCTATATCCAAACATCTCTTCACCTGTGTCTGCTGCAGAAAAACATTCTTTCACATGTTTGCTTTAGCAAGACATGCTTTCACCTGTGTAACCCAGCAAAACAATATTTGACATAACTAACTTTCCAAAGAAACTAGAAATTTCCTCTTCACCTCCTTTTGTTGGAGTTTTGAGACATCCATATGCAAGATTCCTTTCTTTTCATCCTATTGAGAAATAAGTGGAATTTAAGCAGAATGATATCAAATGCTGATTTGACTTTGGTAATGGTGACCAGACAGTGTTGTTATAAAACAGTAGCTGAAAAAACTTTTTTGTCCTTTAATCAGTCACTGCAAATTACTGACTCCAGTGGCTTTCACTGACTTGGACTTCTACCACAAGGCAGGTTTTGGAATTGGAAAGAGAGAATGATACAGAAGAGCATACCAGAACCCATGTCTCCCCAGGAAGAGTGACTCAAAAGGAAGAGGCTAGGCTGAGCCTCCTTTCTCTGTCCCTTCTCTTCATCATAGAAATCTCTCCTCACCCTATAAGATACACACAGAGGCAAGGAAGTATCAGAAGTATTTAGTTAATAAATTCAATACCAGGTGATAAGCCCTTCAATGTGCAATATTACCTGAGTCTTCTCATAATATTCTATACAGAGAGTCTAGTGTCACTGACTTACTATGGTTATGTGGCTTGCTTAAAGTCATTCAAAGTTACCTGAATAAAGTTGGAGACAAAGTTGAATTTAGGGCTCAAGTATCTATAGCCACCTTCCTGGATGCTTTCTCTAGACAGGCCTGCCTGTCTGCAAGTGATGCTCAGAGACTACTTAAAATGCTCATTACATTCAAGGACCTTTGTTAAATTAATCCAGTGCCCTAGTGTGACAAAAGTCTTTGTAAAGAAGGGTTAATTTAGACTTACAAACCTGCTAACAGGCTGGAAGTTAAACTCCACAAATCAAGAATCATTTGGTGCCAGACCAAAATAATTAATATGAAGAAAATAGTTAACATGAAGAAAACTAATAACTGAAAGCTGCCATGGCCTCATTAACAAGCATCCAAGAACACAGACAAACCTGTATAGCAGATGTGTGAATAGGATGCTACAACAAGGAGGGGGTGAATTTCTGAGAAGAAAAGATCCAAAGGTAAAAAATCTACATCTCTTTCTGATAATTGCAAGTCACTTACCATGGTTGTTTCACAGAGTGACAGAGACGGTTGTGGGTGGCATAGAAGGGAATGATCTTCCCCAGGGTCACAGTGCAGGCTGATATTGTACCTACTTTAGACAGGCATTAAATGCATCTCAATGTGATGATATCACTATAGGTGTCCCTAGGGGCATCTGCCACCTGAGTAAGATTAAATATAGAAGCCATATATTTAAAAATTATTTTTCTTTGATGATAATTAAACTATTCCAACAGAAGGGGTACTGAAGAATTACTACCACCGTCAATAGGCTTGTTTAGATTGGTGCTCATATCACTGAGGGCTCCCTAAAGGAACAGGGAAAGGGATATATATATATATATATATATATATATATATATATATATATATATGACTTTATAGATTGATTTTCATGACGTTAGCTAGGTAATCTAGCAATGGTTGTCTTCACTCAGAGAGGCTGAGAGTCAGATAGCTGCTCAATCCAAAGTACTGATTATCTGATCTAGTACCGAAAACCTAGATGGTCCATGAAGATCCTTTGGTCAGTCCATGTTGCAAGGCTGGAAGATGCTGGGTCCTGATGTGAGTAAAGGATGAGATCAATAACAACAGCCACTCATTATCAAATGGCAAAATCAAGTAGTCAATAAGAAAGCAGAAGCTTTCTCTTCAACCTCCATATATCTTGAGCCCTGCTAGAATGTGACACCTAGACACCTACAGTTATGCTGGGTCTTCCAACTTTAATAAATGTAACAAATAAAATCCCTTGTTAGTATATCTCATGGGTAATTCTAGATACTGTCAAATTGACAATGCCAACCATCACAGTGTCCTATCTGATTGGTTCCCTTTATGTGAATATACATATGTACTAGGGAGTGGAGCTTATTTAGTTCCTTCACTCATGAACTCTTCTGCTGAGTTTTAAGTTTCTTGACCTTTGTTGAGGACACTGGCACACTTCTGAAGGAAGCCAGCCAGAGTCTAAAGTGAAGTCCAACAGCTTTGGCTCATTTGAATGCAGGAAACAAGAAAAGTCGAATTGGAGTTGGTATTGCCTCATTCTTGTTCTCTCTTCTAGATTTAGAGTTCCCAAGATGGCCCTGTACTTCCTGTCTTTCTAAAGTATCTGAGCCATAGTTGTGTTTTCAGAGCTTACAGGAGCAGCTGGTGTCTGGTTTTCTGTGTCCATCACTTTCTGATGTTTCTCTGGAGATCCAAAGACAAAGTGATGATCTACCACTATCCTGGGAAAACACAGTAATAGCCACTGACACCCACACTAGTTGGAGCACTGTTGCTGTTCCAGAAACTAGAGAGAGCCTCTTTAATGGTCTTTCTGGCACCTCTCACCTGCCAAGGCAGTGGGTGTGCAAAACCAATACCCAGCCACCATGACTCCCCTGCCCCTGTAAGTCTTCAAGTTCATTTGGGCAACTCATCAGGCCCCATCACTGCAGTTAATAATCCAGATCCAAATCACCAGACTAGGTGGAATCAATCACAGGACCTTATTTGCCTGACATTCCCCTGAGTCAAGGGCATGCTTATTTTACAAGCAGGAAATACAACACAACTTGTATTGAATAACATGGCTTCTAGGCTTGCTTATATCTGCCTGGATCAATTCTATTTTGCCACATCCTGTTCTAAGAAAAACAAAAATGTAAGAATCCAATTTGTTTCTCCATTACTGGAGGGCAGAATTAGAAGAGCCTTTTATTTTTTTTAATGGAAGAGGCATGGAAGAAAAACATTTAGTAGTGTGCTGGGTGATTCACATGTGTAACAGCTTCTAATCTTCATGTAGCAGTTGAAATGAGACTAGACTGCTCATAGCAGGCAAATATTCTCTTGAAAAACAATTGTACTGAAGCAAGGGCTGCCTATTGGATTCTTCTGGGATCAATCCTTTAGAGCTCCTTATTCTGCCATGCTTGGCAGGTGGCATTGCACTAATAATCTAAGGAAAACTTTAAAGCATTTCTTTCTAAGTGGTAACATTGAAGATGACAAGGAAAAAGATAAGGGGCAAAGACAAGCTAGACAGCTGCCTCCCACAGGAGCTTTTCAGAAGTTGTCAAATTGGTCTTATGTCCTATTGATCAGTGATGTCCCACAGCTATACCCAACTTTAACTAAAAAAATATCTTCTTCTGTTGATAACCATTGATGCAAGCAGAAATTATTTTGCTCTAAAAAAAGAAAAAACATTTTGAAGCCATTGATGGTGTCTACCATACCATAGCTCCATGGAGCTGGTATTATTGAACTCATTTAAGGAATAAGGAAACTAATTCTTAAAAGTTTATACAACTTACTTGAGGTCACTCAAGTGTGCTCTATCTAGTACTTAAATTGAAATCTAGTTTGTATCAAACACAATTTATTTTCTCTATGTGACTTCATAATAAGGAGAAAGTATCTATTTATATATCTGCATATTTTCAAATATTTTATATTATATGTATATGCATGGATCTCATTTTGTATGGACATAAGTAGGAGCCTACAGAGTCCAGAAGAGGGCATAAGATCCTCTGGAACTGAAGTTACAGGTTGTTCTGTGCTACCAACTTGAGTGTTTAAAACAAAATTCAGGTCCTCTGGAAGAGCAGCAAGAACTTTTAATTGCTGATTCATCCTTCCAGCCCTATATCCTCACATCTTGCATTAATTATTTTGTACTCTTTATTTTAAGTATGCTTATATTAGATGAAGTATATATGTTGTGGATTTGGTTTAATGCTTGTATTATGTTAATTGGGTTCCGAAAATTGCACAAGAATCCATATGTAAAAAGATGAGGGTCCCTGCCCCCAGTTGGTTATGATTGGTAAATAAAGCAGCTGGAGGCCAATGGTTGTGCATAGAGACAGAGGCAGGACTTTAGGATTTGCAGGCAAGGGGACAGAGAGAGGAAGGAAGATTTAAAATTGCCACACAAGGAAATGAATAAGGTCCAGACTTGAGAGCTGCAGAAGAGAGGCATACCAATCATGTAAGAGCCAGGGAAGAGAGGCCCGAGCCACCCTCCAGCACATTGGGTCTAAGATAGCAAAGATGGAATATAGATTTTAGTAAGTAGATTTTAGGAGTATCTGAGGGGAGGTGTTATCCACATGGAAGTTTGGGAAGGGCCCAACCATTAAGCTGTTTAAGTCATATTAAATATAGGGCTGCATGGGTGAGCCTTTCATTCAGAAAGCCAGAAAATTGGGGCATGTAGCAAGGAACTTCCACCACCATTGCCAGGGCAATTTGAGCAGGATTAATCACCAACAGCTACAGATGACATCAAACATGTAGGATTGAACTCACTATTCAAAATTAATTGGAGATTTTCAAATGGAAAATACCTATTGTGCCTTAAGATTAGAAGGTGGGGAGAACTGGTTTCTTAGCAGAGCTGCAGGTTTTGGCCAAGCCATGTGATTTTGGGACTAGGACAAAAGGAAAGAATTCTATGCTGCCTTAGAGAGTTTGAGCTCAGAGGTGCTAGGAGGCCCTGCTGTGTAAAGAGACAAGCTGCTCAGAAAGCAGAGAGACACTGATAGGAATAAAGGAAATTGCATTGTTTTAAGGACAGAAGGGAGAATGAATGAAAATTGATTTAATTGCTTTTAAGAATAATAAAGGAGAAAAATGCTTTAAAGGAAATTTGAAAAAGTTTATGTCAGGGCAGGCAGCTGAGTTCTTTGAACATGGGCTCCACAGGAATTCTGGGATTGCTTAGCCTGGTATGACAAATTAATAGATAGGAAATAGGGTTATGCAGTAAGTAGAGATATTAATTTAACTCTTACAAAGAGAAATTATAGATGGATAGATAGATAGATAGATAGATAGATAGATAGATAGATAGATAGATATTAATCTCCACAGAAGGGAGAATTTAAGTATACACAGATGAATAAATGAATTGAGTCTTTTGATGTCATGTATGTCAGGGCAGGAGATAGGGAGAATAATCTTATCTCAGACAGATAGTAGAAATGTAGGCCTTGATCTCACTATTAAAAATTAATCACATAAGTATAAGGCAGCGGATAATGAAGGGGTACTGTCTCAATGAATAATAATAATTGTTTAGATTGTTTTAATTGTTTTGAATTGTTTTGATTCTCAAAATGTGTATGGTTATAAGTTTGGTGGTTATGGTATTAAAAATCCTCTGTGAGAGAGGTCAAAATAGAGCAGGCCTAAAGAGAAACAATGCTGCTAATTTGAATCAAACTATATCTTTGATGATTTAGGTTTGCTGGACCAAGAATATGCTATTTTTGGAGAGAGGCTCTGTATTTATGTTAATAGTAAAGAAGAAAGGGATTTGGACCCCTTCCAAAGTGATATAGATCAGACATGATAGGGGAACATCCCTGAAGATCTTGGCTAAAAACAGAAAAGAAAAATTTGAGAAGATCAAACAGGACAGGTAACATGATTTGCTGATTCTTTGACATGGGAAGAGCCCTGTAACTGGCTTAGACATAAAAATGTCTCTAGCCATATCTTCAGATAAAATTAGACAATAAATCATGCTGGTTATGGACTCCTTAACAGTCATCATGCCATCCTTCACAGAGTATTAACAAAGACTTATTAAAATTGGTTATTGATCAAATTAGCTCATAAGAAAGACAATTGCCTTTCACCTGCTCAAAGAGAAAAAAAAAATCATCCTTAACTGAACAGTGTTCTTTGCACAATCCATACAAATATCTTAATAGTACTAAACTTTTGGTGGTAAGATTCATTTATTGCAAAATGTGCCGCACTGGCAAGATTCATCCTCAGGGATGCTGAAATGACCTGCTGTTCCAGCTGCCTCCTGATGCTGTTTCCAGAGACTTGCTTCCAGAACAAGAATAGCAGGTGATTCCTGATGACCTCAGTTCATCCAACCTTTCAGGTGGACCCAGTCAGAAATTCAGTCAAGACCTGAGCCTTCTAAGCATACAGAGACTGGATAACAGATGCTTAAGCTAGCTTTCTTAAGTCTAATGTTTTTTTTCCAATTTTCCTACCCTTCCTCATACCTTTAAAATTTTTGTCATCTCAATTCAGCAGGAAGTAGTTATGGAGAGTCATCATCCTGATCCCGTGCATTTGGATATCTAATTATGCTTATTTTATAAATTATAGATAGGTTGTCATTTTAAGGAATAATCTAGAACTGGTCATAATTTTAAACAGGGAGGAAACTAAATAGAGAGCTTAGACTTAGGGGTTTCTGTCTCCTTTTTACTTCTCCATCCTTTCTTTCCTAGGTGAAAGGAAGGGGGTTGAAGGGAGAAAGGGGGATAGGGCAATATTATAAGAAATTAAATATATGGGATGGATTACTAAATTTATTCTTAAACAAAACATTATATAGCCATAATCTTACATTGATAGAAAACTTTATATTTGATGAAAAATTGAAGTTATAATTTCTTACATTGGTCCATAATTTACATATTAATACAGGTTTAAGGTTTTCGTTGGTATATTTTTTTAATTGATACAAAATTTGAAATTAATATTGTTACTCTTAGATGGGCATTGTGCCTATGCAAATAGAAAGCTTAGACCCAGTCCTTCTAGTTGCTGCTATTACAAAAAGCTTGGGGTGATTAAGTAATGCAAGTTAAGGGCCAGATAGTAAACTCATGGTTATATTAGATTCTTATTTAATTATAATAAAGTGTTTTTAATATTATTCAATTAGAAATAGCTAATAGTAGTATAGGTTTAACAGTTCAGATATACTTTATATAGATAGTCTTCAAAGCATCAGAAATCCATAGGAAATTACATTTAAAATCATTTCATTATTAACAGAAACTTTGACTAGGAGACATGTCTGCTTCTTATAGTACTCTTTCATGCTTCAAAGAAGACATGGAGCATAATATCCATATAGAGTTGCTCCAGTTATGGCAAGGTAGCCACTGGGCAAGAATTGCCCAAATTCATCTATAGAAAAAAAAACTGTCTAGTAAAGGACACACAATGCAGGATAGTCAACAGCTTAGCTCTGCCAAGAGAGGGTAAACCAGTCCTTCATATTCCTGTTTCACTTAAGGTCTGTCAGATGGTTCTGGGCCAGAAGGCTGAAGACAGATGCTCCAACGTTTTAAGGAATAGGGGACTGTCCAGGTAGTCAGCTGTCTCTGCAAATTGTTTATTTTAGAAGCTATGTTTTGTTCTTCCTATATATTCAGGTAATATTTAATTCATGCTCAGTCTCTGACAGGGTTGAAGACTACAGTTTCACAATCAAACTTAACTTGTTTAGCACTGAGTAAGATGATATAGATTTGAAAGGATGGTTTTAAGATGATAATGCAAGTTAAAATCAAACATAATTCGGGTATAGAATTATAAAGTTTTTTATTTAGGATAAATACTAGAGAAATGTACCTAATTGACAAAATTGATGGATTGGACATTATTAGTTTACATCACACCTTATAGTTTATACAACTGTTCAATGTATATCTGGAAGAAAAGGCATTTTTAATGGACAAAAGGGGGAAATGTTGTAGATTTGGTTTAACACTTGTATTATTTTAATTGGGTTCCCAAAATTGCACAAAAATCCATATGTAAGATGCTGAGGGTCTCTGCCCCCAGTTGGTTCTGATTGCTAAATAAAGTTGCCAGCTGCTAATGGTTGGGCAGGAAGACAGAGGCAGGACTCTAGGACTTTAAGATTTTAGGCAAGGGAACTAAGGGAGGAAGGAGGATTTAAAATTGCCATGCCAGGAGAGGAATAAGGTCCAGGCTTGAAAGCTGCAGAATAGAGGCAAACCAATCATATAAGAGCCAGGGTAGAGTGGCTCCAGGTCCCCCATCCTGATTGGACCTAGGGCAACAAAGATGGAATATAAATTGTAGTAACGAACATCTCAGGAGCTATCTGAGGGGAAGTGTTGGCCACGTGGAAGTTTGAGAGTGGCCCAAACAGTGAGTTGTTTAAGGCATATTAAATATAAGGCTACATGGGTGTTATTGGGGAAGCCAGAATATTGGGTGGTAGGAAGGAACTAGCAGCACTGCCACTGCCATAGGGGTGATTTGAGCAGGGTTAATCACCAACAGCTACATATATAACCTTTATTTCTTCTGCCACTACTTCATGAAATGTGTACCATCTGTCCAATGCCATTGCCTACTACTTAAAGTCCCACTCTTTTCTTCATCCCATGTCTCTTTATTCTCCATATAGATTGAACAGTAAAGCTACTCCTTACCCCTCACCAAGGAAACCTTTCTTGCAAACCACAGAGACCACTACAGAAACCACAGCCAATCAAAATGCAGACTTGTATAACCCAGTCCCAGTATATACTTCTATAATCAACATCTACATCTAAGACTCAAGCATTATTGTAGATTGGGGAGTTTGTTGTGAGGTTGCTTCGTACAAAAGTCAGGAGCTATATCCATAAATTCCCAGCAACATGCCTGCCAAAACATAATCTGAACAAGGACAACAACAACATAGACGTGGTAAAATGGACAGGAAACGCTCATGAAGGCTCAATACTAACAAATAACTATAGGTAACTAAGGGATAATGATATTGGAAGAAATGGTCTTTCTCAAAGCAGAATATATCAACTGGTTATTCGGTACCAAGTGATTAGGCCTGAAAACATACATACAAGTAACAGATATCCTGAACAGGATATACTTAAGAATTTAGGAATATTTGTATGTATTTACATATAGATATATGTATGTAAGAACAATTAATTAAAGGGGGTCCTTACATTTGATAAAGAGCAAGGAATATATGGGAGGGATAATGGACAAGATATATAATAACAAAGAGAGACTAATTTTTAAAAAATCAAGCAAATACTGTTATTATACCATCATAAATACGCCATACGAATGAGGCAAGAAATGCCTCATTCTTTTCAGATAAAGGTCAACTTCCCCAATGTGGTTTCTAAGCCTTATGTAGCCTGACTCTGCCCATTTTCTCAACTTCCTCTTGAGATTCTATTCCTCCTACTCTGTACAACTTTGGAATCTGTATAAACTCTGTATTTCCCTCTCAGAACCAATCCCACAATTGCTTCTTCATATTTTAGATCTCAACTCAGAAAAGTATTCTTTAATACCTCATGCTAGATATGTTCTCATGGAACACTGCAATTGTCTTTCTGGATTTTGAGCATAGCTTGCAAGTAGACAAATAAATGAATACCAGTTGATTGATAATTAATCTATAGATAGACAGATGATTGAGAGTTATGATAGTGATTGACAGATAGATGGTGTGGTGGTTTGAATGGTGGTCATAAGTGAATGGAAGTATAAGGAACTGTAGCCTTATTAAAGGAGATGTGGCCTTATTAGAGGAAATGTGTCACTTGAGGTGTGTTTTGAGATTTCAAAAGCTCAAGCCAGGACCTGTCTCCTCTCTCTCTCTCTCTCTCTCTCTCTCTCTCTCTCTCTCTCTCTCCCTCTCTTCCTGCCAATCTCGATGTAGAACTCTCAGCTCCCTCTCCAGCACCATGTCTTCCTATATACTATCATGCTTTGCACTATGATGATAATGGACTGATCTTCTGTACTACAAGTCAGCTCCAATTAAATGTTTTCCTTTATAATGGTTGCCATTGTCATGTCTCTTCACAGCAATAGAAACCCTAAGACAGACAGATAGACAGATTAGGTAGATGATTGATTTATTGACAGATAGATGATAGGGAGATAGATAGATAGATAGATAGATAAAATATATTCACATGCCTCTGCTAGTCCATATGCTGCCTGAAGAAAAGATCATTTTCTTTGCTATAGTATGTCTAGCACTTGTCAAATAATCATAAGAAAAAAATACTGTTCAATTTATAACTCTTAATTTATTGTAACCAAATTGCATGAATGTAGTCATTCATTCAAAATAATGATTATCATGTTCTAAACACTAGAAGTAAAGCAGTAAACTAAGTAATATATCTGACTTTGTAGGAATCATGAGATGAAGGAAGAAGAAAAGAAAGGAGGGATAGATGGGTGGTAGAATTGTTAAATGGGAATAGAAGAAAGTGAGGTAAAGGTGAAAAAAGGAGATTTTTGTTAAGTGCAATAAAACATGATACAGAATGAGGGGGCAGATTAGTGATGGAGCAGGCAGTATGTATTCAGGAAAAACAGGCAAAAAGGGGTCTCTAAAAAGGTACTGATTAAACAGAGTTGAAGGAAGCTAAAGGGCAACTAAATCAAGACATGAAATTAGAGTAAAAATAAAGAGCCTGAGATGCGAACAGAAGCCAGCCTGTCTAAACAACAGGAGTCCAATACAGGGGCGTGGCACTTCAATCTACTCACATGGGACACTTGGCAATTTTTTTTAATTAATTCTTTTTTTTTTCTCTTATTGAATATTTTCTTTATTTTCATTTCAAATGTTATCCCCTTTCCAGGTCTCCCCTCTGGAGACCATCTATACCATCCACCCTTCCCTGCCTCTATGAGAGTGCTACCCCAACCACCCAGCCACTCCCACCTCCTCTTCCTGGCATTCCCTACACTGGGCATTGAACTTTCACAGGACCGAGAGCCTCTCCTCCCACTAATGTCCAACAAGGCCATCCTCTGCCACATATGCAGCTAGAGCCATGGGTCCCTCCATGTGTACTCTTTGGTTGGTGGTTTAGTCCCTGGGAGCTCCAGGGGAATCTGGCCTGTTGACACTCTTTCTCCCCCCATGGGGCTGCAAACTCACTCAGCTGCTTCAGTCCCTTCTCTAACTCCTCCACTGGGGACCTCGCACTCAGTCCAATGGTTGACTGCAAGATGCTCTAACATGTAATAAGGACACATGTTCTACTATGCTCATAGCAGCCATATTTATAATAGCCAGAAGCTAGAAACAACCCAGATGTCCCTCCACAGAGGAATGGATACAGAAATGTGGTACATTTACACAATGGAATACTATTCAGCTATTAAAAACAATGACTTCATGAAATCCTCAGACAAATGGATGAAACTTGAAAATATCATCCTGAGTGAGGTAACCCAGTCATAAAAGAACACACATGGTATGCACTCACTGATAAGTGGATATTAGCCCAAAAGCTAAGAATACCTAAGATACAATTCACAGACCAGATGAAGCTCAAGAAAAAGGAAAACCAAAGTGTGGATGCTTCAGTGCTTCTTAGAAGGGGGAAGAAAATACTCATGGGAGGAAATATGCAGAAAAAGTGTAGAGCAGAGATTGAAGGAAAGGCCATCAGGAGACTTCTTCACCTGGGGATCTATCCTGTATACAATCACTAAACCAAGACACTATTGTGGATGCCAAAAAGTGCGTGCTGACAGGAGCCTGATATGGCTGTCTCCTGGAAGGGTCTGCCATTTTTTTTTTTTTAAGTTAATGCTGCCCCAATGCAGGAACAAGAAAAAAAAAAGCAAAATTAAAGACCACTCTATTTCATGAATATAAGCGCAAAGATTTTTAATATTGTCAAAAAGTGTTAGAAATGTAGCTCAGTGTACCAGAGTTAGCTTAGCATGAACAAAGGCCTGGGCTTGAAAAACAATGGGGGAGAAAAGCAAATAAAATTTAGCAGTATTTAATAAGATTCTATACCATGATGAAGTAGGATTTGTTTAGATAGGATTTAAGTCTGGATCAACAGGTAGGCAGCATTGTAATCCTCAGTGTTGACAACATAAAAGAGAAAAATCATATAAATAATTGCAAAAGAAAGAGCTAACATAATTCAACACTTGTTTATAATTTAAAACATTAAAAATCAAATGTATGTATGTGTGTATAATTTGAAAAAGGCCATCTACAAAATATCAAAAGGCAATATTACATTTACTAAGGAAAATCTGAATGTCTTTATTATAAGATAAAGACATGTTGTTCATTCTTATTTACCATACAGATAGATCTTTTAGACACTGAAAATACACAAGAAAATGAGATAAAATACCAATAGATGGGGGCAGATGTTTGTAAACTGAACTCTATTTGCAAACAATTGTATACACAGAAAACTTGGAGAACCTACAAAAACTCATAGAATTTATTAAAAATTTCATCTAGTTCTCAGTTTTTAAGACAAATTTTATGGAAATAAATTAAATTTCTATGTTCAAGCATTGAACATAACATACTCAGAGATTGATAGCTTCAATGAAGATGTCAGTTCTTCCAAAAACTTACACATGTTTTATATAATTCCTAGGAAGATACCAGCAAGATGTTTTTATAAACATAGGCAAGACTGTTCTAAATATATTCAGAGGGGAAAAAAGAAGAGGAACTAAAATCGCTTATAAAAAATAAATTTAAACAATAATGAACTAGAAAAAATCAGTCTACTCAAAACTTAAACTTATTAGATAGTTATAATAATCAATACTGTGTGATATTAGTCTAATAGGAGATATATAAATGAAGGGAAGGGATTTAATGTTCCAAAATCACCCCCACTCAAGTATCTCAACTAATTTTTGAAGAAATTACAAAAGTCATACAATACAGAAAGGTTAGCATTTCAACAAATAAAAGAGTTACCCAACAAAAAAACAAGAAATTTTGACCCAAACCTCTGACCTTACCCAAAAATCAACTCATAAATGAGCCAGCAATTTAAAGTAAAATATAAAACTTAAACCCATGAAACATCTAGAAAGAAATGAGAGGGGAAGTTTTTGACATCTAAGGTTGGACAGAATTTTAACACTTGGTCCTAAAATATAATCCAGAACATTTAAAAATTATGAACCATATGCCTTTAAAGTTAAAAAACTTTTCATTCTATAAAAAGCCTTTTAAAAGATTAATGTACAAGATATAAGCCAGAAGAAAATATGTGTACATCATTTATTTAATAAAGCATATGTATACATTATAGCTGTGCATATATTATATATTATACAAATATATTATGATATGAGCTATGTGTGCATAAACATCCTGACCAAACACCTTGGAGGAAGAAAAGGTTTGTTTGACCTAAAAGCTATAGTCCATCATTGAAAGAAGCCAAGGCAGGAGCTTAAGCAGAAACCTAGAGGCAGAAACTGAAGTAGATTTATGGATAAACAATACTTACTGTCTGTTATTCCCTAGCTTGCTCAGTTATCTTTCATACCCAGCCCAGGGCTAACTGCCCAAGAATAGTACTGCCCAGAGCAGGCTGGACCCTCCCATATCAATCAGTAATCACAAAATGTGCCATAGACTTACCCACAGACAAATCTGATAGAGATTATTTCTCAGTTGAGATTTTTCTCTTACAAAATATGTCTAGGTGTGTGTTAAGTTTACAAAAACTATGACAGGCAGATAAGCATATGAAACCAACTTTGATATTATTAGTCCATAAGAAAATGTAAATTTTATCTGCCTGCTTTTCTGAAGGCCTGACAGTTCCATGGATATCAGGTAACACCCCTCTACTAAAGGCCTTGCTAGCCAATCCACTAAAATCACATCAACAGTGATAAACTGCACACCATACCCTATGCTCCACTTCCCATCCCACAACCCTGCCCTGCCTCCTTCCCCAGAGGCCAGGTAGACACAAAGGGTCAGAAAGAAATCAGTGGAGGGTGGTTCTCTGTGATGAACTACAAACCTAGGACTATGGAAATTCCCAGGAATTTGTGAGGGTGACCCTAGCTAACATTACTAGCAATGAGTGATACGGAACCTGAAATAGCCATCTCCTGTAACCAGAAAAGGCTTTCAATGGAGGGAATGAGACATCAACCAATCCACAAAATCTTTGACCTACAATTTTTTCTGCCTACAGGATATTTAGGGGTAAAGATGGAGAAGAATTTGAGGTAATGGCCAACCAATGACTGGTCCAGCTTGATACCCACGAGAGAGAGCCTACCCCAGATAGTATTAATGATACTCTGCTATATTTGCAAACAGGAACCTAGCATAACTGCCATTGGAGAGGCTTTACCCAGCAACTGATGGAAACAGATGCAGAGACCCACAGCAAACGTTAGGAGAAGTTTGGGGAACTCTGTGGAAGATGGGGGAAAAGGATTGAAGGAGCCAAAGAGATCAAAGACAGTACAAGAAAACCTACAAATCAACTAACCTAGTTCCACAGAGGCCCACAGATAGAACAGCCAACCGGAGAGCATGCACTGGACTGGCTTAGTTCCTCTTCACATGCATAACAGCTGTGCAGCTTTGTCTTCATATAAGACTCCTACCAGATGGAGCAGAGGCTGCCTCTGACTGCATTGCTTGCATTTGAATCCCTTTCACTTAAATGGGCTGCCTTGTCCAGCCTCAATAGGAGATGTGCCTAGTCCTATTGCAACTTGATATGCCAAGGCAGGCTGATATCCATGGAAGGCCTCCCCTTGAGGGAGAGGGGAGGTAAGAGGAAGGGACTGGGAAGAGAGGAAGAATTTAATTTACATCTATCACATACTTTAGCAATTACATTTTTAGGCATTTATCTTTTAAAGGGGCTTTATTTATAATAGCTAAAACATAGAAACATCTGAAATACCTTTCCATGGGTGAATTTTTTACAATGTGGTAAATTCATATCATGTAATAGTACTCAATCATGAAAAGGGGTGGTGTGTTGACACACATCATGACTTGATGAATCTCCAGCAAATCAGACTGAATGGAAATAATCAATTGCAGAAGCTTTTGAATGAATACTTTTATTTATATGCCATTCATGTGATTTAAAAATTAATTAGGGAGACCTTGGGCTCTAACTCCTCAGCCATTCCCACAACACCCAGAGGAAGCTCCACTCCCAGGAGTTCTAACACATTCATGATCACTGGATCCCAGGATCCCAGGAGCTTGGTCACACCAGGATATCAAGGTTACAGAGGCAGATCCCAGGAGTTCTGTCAAACTCTGGATCTCAGGATCACAGGATCACAGGATCACAGAGACAGCTGGTCTCTGAGGAGTTCTGACACAACCAGGATCACAGGAAGGACAGTTTCCAGCCAAATAAAGGGAGGGCAGGTAGCACTAGAGATAACCAGATAGCAGGAAGCAAGCACAAGAACATAAGCAACAGAAATCAAGGTTACCTGGCATCATCAGAACCCAAATCTCCCACCATAGCAAATCCTGGATACACCATCACACCAGAAAAGCAAGATTGGATCTAAAATCACTTCTCATGATGATGATAGAGGACTTTAAAAAGGACATAAATAACTCCCTTAAAGAAATACAGGAGAACACAGGTAAACAGCTAGAAGCCCTTACAGAAGAAACACAAAAATCCCTTAAAGATCTTAGCCATTCTGACTGGTGTGAGGTGGAATCTCAGGGTTGTTTTGATTTGCATTTCTCTGATGACTTAAGGATGTTGAACGTTTCTTTAGGTGCTTCTCATCCATTTGAGTTTCCTCAGTTGAGAATTTTGTTTACATCTGCTCCCCATTTCAGAGAAAGAGGAACACTCCTCCATTGCTGGTAGGATTGCAAGCTGATACAACCTCTCTGGAAATCAGTTTGGCGGAACCTCAGAAAAATGAACATAATAGTACCTGAGGGCCCAGCTATCCCACTCCTGGGCATATACTCAGAAGATGCTCCAACATGTAATAAAGACTCATGATCCACTATGTTCATAGCAGTCATATTTATAATAGCCAGAAGCTGGAAACAACCCAGATGTCCCTCCACAGAGGAATGGATACAGAAAATGTGGTACATTTACACAATGGTATACTACACAGCTATTAAAAACAATGACTTCATGAAATTCACAGGCAAATGGATGGAACTTGAAAATATCATTATGAGTAAGATAACTCAGTCACAAAAGAACAAACACGGTACATACTCACATATAAGTGGATAATTGCCCAAAAGTTTGGAATACCCAAGAGTCACTTCACAGAAACCATTGGGCTAAGCATGAGGTCCCAGATGGAGGAGTTGGAGAAGGGACTAAAGGAGCTGATGGAATTGGCAGCCCCATGGAGGGAGCAATAGTGTCCACTGGCCTGACCTCCCAATGCTTCCAGAGACTGGATCACCAACCAAAGAATACACATGGAGGGACCCGTGGTGCTGACCATATATGTGGCAGAGGTGGGTCTTGTTAGCCATCAGAGGGAGAAGAGACCTTTGGGCCTGAGGGTGTTAGATGCCCCAGTATAGGAGAATGCCAAGAAGGGAAGACGAGAGTGGGTGGCTATGTGGCAGAATACCCCCATAGAGGCAGGGAAGTGGGGAGGGGATAGGGAGTTTACAAAGGGGAGATCTGGAAAGGGGGAAACATTTGAAATGTAAATAAAGTATTAAAAAATTTTTTTAAATCCCTTAAAGATTTATAGGAAAACACAACCAAAACAGGTGAAGGAATTGAACAAAACCATCCAGGATCTAAAAATAGAAACAGAAACTATAAAGAAATCACAAAGGGAGAGAACCTTGAAGATAGAAACCCTAGGACAGAGATCAGAAGTCATAGATGCAAGCATCACCAACAGAATACAAGAGATAGAAGAATCTCAGGTGCAGAAGAGACTATAGAAAACATTGACACAACAGTCAAAGAAAATGCAAAATTCAAAAAGCTCCTAACACAAAACACCCAGGAAATCCAGGACACAATGAGAAGACTAAACCTAAGGATAATAGGCATAGAAGAGAGTGAAGATTCCCAACTTAAAGGGCAGTAAATATCTTCGACAAAATTACAGAAGAAAACTTCCCTAACCTAAAGAAAGAGATGCTCGTGAACATACAGGAAGCCTACATATCTCCAAATAGACTGGACAAGAAAAGAAATTCCTCCCATCACATAATAATCAAAACACCAAATGCACTAAGCAAAGAAAGAATATTAAGAGCAGTATGGGGAAAAAGGTCAAGTAACATATAAAGGCATACCTATCAGAATTACACCAGACTTCTCACCAGAGAGTATGAAAGCTAGAAGATCCTGGGCAGATCTCATACACACCCTAAGAGAACACAAATGCCAACCCAGGATACTATACCCAGGAAAACTCTAAATTACCATAGATGGAGAAAACAAGATATTTCATGACAAAACCAAATTTACACAATATCTTTCCAAAAATCCAGCCCCACAAAGGATAATAAATGGGAAGCACCCTGTCTCGAAAAACCAAATAAATAAATAAATAAGTAAGTAAATAAATAAATAAATAAATGGAAAACACCAACACAGGGAGGGAAACTACACCCTAGAAAAAGCAAGAAAGTAATCTTTCAACAACCCCAAAAGAAGATAGCCACCCAAACATAAAAATAACATCAAAAATAATAGGAAGCAATTATCACTTTTCCTTAATATCTCTTAACATCAGTGGTCTCAATTCTCCCCCAAAAAAAAGCCATAGACTAACAGACTGGATACTGTAAATAGGACCCAGAATTTTGCTGTATACAGGAAATGCACCTCAGTTACAAAGACAGACACCATCTCAGTGTAAAATGTTAGAAAACAATTTTCCAAGCAAATGGTCCCAAGAAACAAGCTGGAGTAGCCATTCTAATATCGGATAAAATCAACTTTCAACCAAAAGTTATCAAAAAAGATAAGTAAGGACAGTTAGTACTGGTCAAATAGAAATATTTAAGGAGTAACTTCTGCAAGTGTTATAGGTATCTGATGAATCTCAGTGTAATAGCCTTGGGAAACGCAAGAATGTTGCTCTTTGCTCAGATTGAAGCTAGCATATCTTCAAGGGAGAACATTGGAGGTATTTGAATTTTATAATCACATTAGGGACGTGAGTCCTGTATATTTTAGAAGACTAATATTTATTTTCTCTGAATTTAGTCAGGAGATGTCAACTTATTTCTACTTGATTGTGTGTGACAGTAGTAAGGTTCTCAAAACCTACTGAAAACAAGTAACATTAAACATGTAATTTATGAGATTAGGTTGTGTGCTATTTTGACTGAAGTCAACTTTCCTTTGTCATTTCAAAGGAGAAAAAAATGAATGGCCTAATAAGAGTTGATCATTCAGAAATAATTTCCAATTGCACAATGTTTTTTACAAAGTGACTTAATTTATTTTAATCATATTTATAATGTGAAATTATAAGATGATGATGATAATATTGGCTTCTAAAGTTTTAGCCTAGAAAATAGCATTTTAATTATTATAGAAATGTCTACAAGTAATTTCATAATTTTCTTAATTAAATACTTCTGTATTTAATTTTGACATGTTTCTCATAATTCTCCATTGTAATACTGTGATAGATATCACACAGTACATACATATTTTTCTCAACATAAATTCCTAGAAATAAGTTTACTAGATAAAATTTTATGCACAATTAAAAAATAGAGAAGCTTACCAAACTTATTTATAACTTCAACTCTTCCCATTAATACTCTGTATTCACAAAGACAACTGACAGTTTACCAACCTTTGCCTAGAGAGTATCAATCAGTAAAAAGTTATCAATTTGTCAACAGGAATGTAATTACCATTAGACTGCATTAAGCAAAAGAACTTAAGTATTTTATGTTTAACAGATTATATTCTAACCTCAGACAACTAGATGAAGAAAAAAACTTTCATGATAAGTTGAGATCTAGGTCAAAAATCACTGACAGATTTTTTTTGTTATTGCTCTGGATTTTTTTTGTTTGGTTGTTCTTTTTGGTTTTGGTTTTATTTTTGATTGTTTTTGCTAAATATAATGGATAGTTTTCACCAAAACTCAATAAAGCTTCTCTTTGAAGAAAAAAAAAATTAGGGAAAGAGGAATTATTATCAAGGTTTAAGGAGGGAAAGGGGAGAATAGGTGGAAAGAAAGGTATAATGTGAAACATCTGTGTAGTTGTAGCATACCTGCTATCTGGTTGACACACTTAGGAAAATGGTTGGTATATTTTATTATAGTTCTGCAAAAGTATGGGAAACTAAATTAAATTAATGCAAATCTACAAGTACTCCAACACTAAAGGTTAATTAAAATATTTTAAAATTAAGTTAATATTTGAATCAAAGTCCTTTTTCTGGACTTTGGGTTGGTTCCATTCCAATAAACTTGGAAATTCTTCAATATTTTCAAAACTTGTCTTATTCTCTTTATTTTGAATATTTAAATACTTATGCTTTGTTCTGGTGCTTATTTTGGTGAATGGTATTTAATTTTTTTTCTAACAAAAATAAATATATTTTAAAACATTATTATCCACTTATTCATCCATACCCTGATAGTTTACAGTACCTTTATAACCACTCACTCTTAAATATAATGGCTACAATTTTCCATTCTTGTTTATGATTCTAGATTCATTCAGAATCTATTTTGTTAGGTTCAGAGAATAATTCTTCATGATTTGTTTAAGGTCTACTAAGCTTGCAATCAGTTATGGAGAAATTAAGATATTTGTAATGCCTAATGCTCCTATTCAGAACACTTTTCCATAGTCTTTTACGTTGCCTAGAAAAATTTTATAATCTATCTGCTGGACTTATGCTTAGGCTTGGTTGTTCTTGTAACTAAAGCTATCTTTCCCTGTGCAGATGGTGTATCCCCTTTCATAGTTTTATAGATTCTATGTTTCTAGACCAAGTACTAAATAATCAAGAACAGAAAATGGGGAAGGTGAGAGTTCAAGCTGGCAAGATAGCCTAGTAGGTAAAGGCACTTGTCATCAACCCCAATGGCCTAAGTTCAATCCCTGGGTTCTATAGAATAAAAATAACCTATTCACTCAAGTTATCCTCTGACCTCTCCACATGCACACTCATTCACACACAAAAGTATGGGCACACACAAATGCACGCACTCAAATGTACACATACAAACACACACACTCACATACATATGTACACACGCATGTGCACACTCTAATATACACATAAACACACACACACACATACACATACACACACACACAGACACACGCATGCATAAATAAAATGACCCTCATTTTCTTCAGCTTTGAACTTTGTGGAAATCACTCATCGCTACTCATACCTCTCTGCTGGTCAGCTCTAATTTCAACTTTATGTTTTCCCTTGTCTTCCTAGACACTATAATATCTACAAGAGGCATATAGGCCCTTCCCAAATGTCGCTGTCAACTGACTGCTTTTCTTCCAACCTAAATACAGAGTTTCCAAATGGTTCCCAGCCATGTAAGAATTCCTTCACTACCATGCATATTTAGCTCCTTTTTCCATGGTGACATTGAGACATGCTATGCTCTGCCCCATATTTTCACAACACATGAGCTGTGAATTTCACACGTGCTCCACCAGATCAGTAACATCCTTTCACAAAAGATGAGGTTGCTTTGGAACGCTTTGCCCCTAGTGACTCCATAACATCCAGCAGTCAACACATTCCTTTCGATGTGCTCATGAGACATCTGCTCAGGATTCCTTCAGTCTGGATCAAACTTTGACCAAATGTGTTTGTCCGTAGTTGCTGGAGTATTCTCTCCTGAGAGCTCGTGACTTTTCCCTGTCAGCAGCATTCACATCCTCTTGTAGAGCATGATTTTTCAAAGATCCCCAGTGGTAACTCCCTGATTACATATCTACATTCCATCAACACCCAGGGAAACTTGGCTGTACCTGAAGACATGACCTCAGGACACAAGTTAAAGCTGGCTCTCCTTTTCCATTAATCTTCTACAACAATTCTCTGTCAGATAGGTTATAATATTATTTTGTCAGAATTCTCAGACTTGAGGGAAACAGAAGCTGTAAAGGTTCTCACCATTATCCGGAAGATTGTTTTAATCTTGCACAAAGAGCAAACTACCACTTAGAATGTGGTGACAATGACATGCAGATTCATGGTAGCATTTTCTCTGGTCTAGATGCTTTTCCTGGTTCTCTTGTGTCAGCGCTTAGGCACCTGTCTGCTTTCCCTCATCAGATAAGCCCATATGGCATGCTGCTTGGAATGATCCATCATTCTGTATTCCCAGCTAGAAAATCCTGAACATGTGCTAGTTGGACATGAACTTCTGATTTTTCCCTGGCACTTGCATTGCAACTAACCCCCAGGCCTAAGGACACACTCTTTTGTCCCATTGTTTCTGGGTGAACAGTCCCACAATCAGCTCTTGAATTCCGAGGCCACTCCATCTTCCAGTCTGTTCTACCCTTGCTTCCAGCATTGGTTCCACTCTCCTGTCTCACTGTGAAGTCTCCCACACTGTCTACCACAATCCTGACTGGCCTGCAGAGCCTATTCCCAGCTCTGTTAGTGTCAGTATGAACTTGTCAAATCAGCATGCCAAACTGCTGCTTGAACAAATGTTCCCATAGCCAAAGGATCTTCTTCCTAGGAACATATGGGTCCTATGATCTAGGTACATACTTAGACCACAGCCTATCCAATGTCACTCCTCCTGGTGAATTAAGACTTGACAGGGAACCTTGTATGCATGTTTGTACCCATCATAAACTGAAATGTATCACATTGAGGTAATAAATACTACGCAAATTAAGTAAATAGTTAACTACCTATACTTTGATAGAGGCTCTGTATGGTCAGTGGTTCCCCATTTCTACAAAATTTCTACATCTTGCCCAAGCCAATACCATTCTTTTAAAGCACTATGATACATCACAGCTCCATTCCTGACCTGTGTTGAAGCAAAACTCTTCTTCCCCAAATCCCCATTGTATAGCCACTTAAACTGGGCATATACAGACCTGGAGCATGTTAGGCTTCCCTTGTTCAGGTCTCATTACCTTAGCACCTTGGACCTGCATGATCATTGGATAGGACCAGTTCAAAGAAACCATACAAGAGACCTCAGATACAATGCAAGATTTGTGCCATTTGTTGCTATCAAATGACTGCCATCAATGTTATTATCATAAAGTAAAAAACTTTCTAAGGTACATGTAAGGATACAGCAGCTAAACAAATTTTGTCTAATCCTATAAGATTATTGAGTTCTGCACAGAATACTCATTTCATTGTAACATTTATGCTGTCCCAAGGATACCAGACTATTCTTCACTTTAGGAATACCTCCTTTCAAGCCCCAACTCCACTTCTAGGTCAGTCAAATGACTTCCAAGCCATTAATAGAAGGTTCTGTATAAATGCAGGCACTATTACAAGGCTAATCAATAGGATGTTCATTTCTTTGCCTGCCAACCATTGTCAGTGAGGGTTTGAGGGGTATAAAGCAGAATTAACTGAGTTCTAATTAAACAATTTTATTACATCCATATAATAAGAAATTTCTTTGTAATCGGAATTTATCATTCTAATTATGCACACATTCAATTTGCTCCTAATATGCTGTACCAAACAGTGCTCAGGAATAGAACACAGCTGCCCTCTTGTGTTCAGACAATTAAATCTATTTATATTTAACTATCAGTGATCCGATAATCTATGCATTTTTAAAGGTTGACATGTACCACTAATCTACCCCTTTCGAAATAAATGGCAATTTACAAAGTACAATATATAAAAATCTACCAGATCTCCCTATCAGTTTAAACTGAACATGTTAACATTAGTTACACTCTATGATATAATCCACTCTGTTCAGGTCATCCTCTCACCCAAATGTTCAGCAGCTTTAATGTGCTTTTGTACCATCTCATTTTACTTAGCTGAAAATTAATATCTAATCTGTTCTTAATGAATGTGTGTGTCTTTAATAACCCTTCCCTACTGGCCAATTAATGATTCCATAAAGAATGAAATAGAAACAAGTTCTCTTTCGTAACATGAGTACCCTTCACGGAGGACAACTTGTGGTATATTATTCTGTAGTCTTGAAATAGAACCAATAGAATATGTGCAATTACAAGCATCAATTTATTAGATTTGATACACAGTTGGAGGCTAGATAGGCCCGTGGTGGCTATCCATATGATGAAGAGCCAGAAAATCCCATAGATGATCAGTCTATGAAGCTAGAAATGCTCAAAACAAGAGAGAGAAGGGATGCAACCCCAGGCCAAGGCTAAATGTCTAGAACCCCCTGAAAAGTTGCAAGTATGGACTCACTTTTAAATTCTGATGAAGCTCCAGTCTGGTGGCCACAGACAATGGCCACAATAGGCACACTTGATCATGAAACAATGGCGCTTGCTGTCATCTCTAAATATCTCCATCTTCCATTTCATTCTGTCCTGTAACTCAATCAGTTGGACAGTGCTACCCACATTCAGGGCAGGTCTTTTTCCATCATTGCTGGTCCACAAACCAATCATCTCCAAACAGCCTCACAGACATACCCAGAAGTAAGCTTCACTAATCTCCTAAATGGCTCTCCAGCCAGCCAAGTTGTGATCAAGATAACCATCATAGTGTCCGTTGCCCACTGTAGGCAATGCCATCTCTAGGACTATATTTTAAAAGTATTTGAGCAAACCATGGACAGTAAGCTAGCAATCAGTGTTCCACTGTGTTCTCTGCTTCAGTTCTTGCCTCCAGGTTTCTGTCTGAGGTCCAGCCTCGGGGATCCCATGTAGATGAGCTATAACATGACAGTGAAAACCAAATGGACATGTTTCTCCTTAAGTTGTTTTTGGTAGTAGTGTTTATCACAGCAATGAGAAGAAAACTGATACAGCATTCCTCCACTATAAAAAGCCATCGTCCAGCAATTCACAGTAAAGCATTCAGCATGGAGGATAATACCCTATCAAAGATATCTCGTTAAAGCTTAGACAATGAGGATAGTTTCTCACTGACACTGATGCAAAGGAAGGTTTTATTCCTTTATTGCATTGATGTAGCATGTACAAGTTGAGCAGCTTTAACCCAAAATATTCCCAAATTCAAAACGTTTTAAGTATCAACAAGATGCCACAGATAGATGTCACAGGTATTTGACCTCATGACAGGTCACAGTTAAAACACAAGCTTACTAAAAGCATTATGTAAAATTATTTTATATTATATGTATAAGGTAAATGTGAAAACTGTGTTTAGACTTGCATCCAATTCTAATATGTTATTCCAACATCTTTAAAATTCTGAAACACTGTCAGGCCTAAGCATTTTGGATAAAGGATACTCAACTTCTACAGAGTTGAGTAGGCAGTACAGAGAAGAAAAATGTCTATAGTAGGCGTGGGTGGAAAACCAATTCTCCGTAAAGCATCGCTGAGCTGTAGCACTTTAGAGTGTCTAATAGGAGAACATTTGATTCAATTTCCCTGCTAAGGGTTGGTGGTAGAAGAGGCACAATACTGAAGCAGGGCTCTTTGAGTAGGGTGGGACAAAAAGAAGCCTTTATGAATAGAAATCGTATGTCCTGAACTCTGATTTATGTGACCCTATGTACCTGTGTATTTTACTGAACTTGGTCCATCCATAATAAGCCAAGTAAAAGAGCCAAATAATTAGTGAGACAAAGAAAAGAGAGGTTTCTTCAATGTGACTAAGGAAATGTGGATAGAGGGAAAGATAGCCAAGAACATCCTAGCTTTGGAGTACTGACGTGTAATAAAAATGTAGAGAGACAGGGATATGAACATAAACAGTTCTAATCAAAGGATAGTTTCTCACACCATTGACCCATCTTTATGGGAGCCTAAGTTTGATCCTATGAAGTTGTCTGAAAAGATGTTCATCTCTTTCTGGGAGACAAATTCCTTCTGTGACTGGTGCCTTTGCTTTCTCCCAGAAGGAGATTCTTATTTCTCCAGGGTCCGTAGCTGCAATAATCTGCTAATCAGATCAAAAGAACAGATGTTGTTTGAGAATATCTTTATTTTTGCCAGGGTTAGTTAGAGTAATGAAGGCAAAATTAAAACGTAATAATGGATTCTCCAGCAGGTGCCTTTATAACAAGAGATTAGGACTCAGAAAGGTTCAGAGAGAAGACCATGAGGACACAGGGAAGGAATGGCCACCAATAAGGCAAGAAGTGAAACAAATAACCAGCAAAATGTTAATAAGAAATGACAATAACAAGAAGAAGGGGGAGGAGAAGAAGAAGGAGAAGGAGGAGGAGAAAGAGGAAGAAAGAGAAGGAGAAGGTGGAGGAAGAGAAGGGGGAGGAGGAGGAGGGGGAGGAGAAGGGGGAAGAGGAGGAGGAGGGGGGAGGAGGAGGAGGAGAAAAGAAGAAGAAGAAGAAGAGGAGGAGGAGGAGGAGGAGGAGGAGGAGGAGGAGGAGGAGAAGAAGAAGAAGAAGAAGAAGAAGAAGAAGAAGAAGAAGAAGAAGAAGAAGAAGAAGAAGAAGAAGAAGAAGAAGAAGAAGAAGAAGAGGAGGAGGAGCCCTTGCTTTAGGCTTCTATCTGTCCTCTTTCTGCTTTGAGTTTCCTATTAATGCACTCACTCATTTAACCAGCTCAGACATATGAGTGCCAAATCTTCACTGCACCCTCTTCTTCCCAAGAGAATACTTCTGTTCTTTTTACTCCTGATTTTAACAGACAACAGTTTTATATGAAGAAATGATAATATTAACTTGCATAATACACAAGGAATTTCTGTGATTAAGGGGGACATTCATGAAAATCAAAACAAACAATGCTATTCAGAGTCACAAAAGGCTTTTTGTGTGAGAGCTAGAGAAGTGGTCCACTAAGTAAAGTGTCTACACTACAAGAACGAGAATCTGAGTTGATCTCTATCTAACATGCCCCCCAAAATCCAGGTTCATGTGACAGCAGGCATTTGTAATTCCTGGGGAGGCTGAGACAGGAGGATACCTGAGGCTTGTTGGATAACTAGTTTTACAAAATGGATGAACTCTAACCAGATTCAGTAAGAGACTGACTCAAAGACAAGGTGGAGAGTGGCTGAGAATGGTAGCCAATGTTAACCTCTGGCCTCCACAAGAATGCACATATACATGTAACACACACACATACACACATGCGCACACACACACACACACACACACACACACACATTTTCTGGGGGAGAGTAATTTAGCCTTATACATAAAAAATGTCTTAAAAAGTCTGTGGTCAAGTGTTGATCGTCCCAGGCAACTAAGTAAGTACAACCCTGGGAAGTAAGAGGGACAGAAAATAAACTGCAAAACAATCCATCCATGGAGGGTTCTGTTGCTCCAAGTTGGTAAATCTTGCTAAATGACAAGTGAACAATGTTTTATTAAGTGCCTTAAAATTATAGTCATTCTGCCTTGAAAAGCCTTTTAATGATTTAAGGAATTTATCCTAATCAAATAATGAAAACATTAAAAAATACTCACTTCAACATTTCATTGTTAGTAGTTTTTATTTTACTTTTAGTGTTATGAAGCATACAGTCATAATCAGATTCTTGTAAACAATATGATCAGGGTATAAGTAAAGAAATAAAATATTCTCGGAAAAAGCAGAAGGGATATCTAGGAAGGAGAGAAAAGAAAGGATGAAGCCATACCACAAACAGTCGAGAAGGGTGTGATTGATTGCAACTAGCTCCAAGTCTACCTTATAGATGCAGGTGTGAACATTGCTCACTTTACATGGAGGGTGTGCATAGGTGTTTAAGAAATGTGCGTGGAAATTATATCACAACAAGCTGACGTGAAGCTGCTGTGTGGTTAACTCCACGAAACACACAGCTTTGCTCTTCGAGTGGATGGGAGCTTTGTCTGTTCTACTGAACCCTTCTTGGGAGAAGGCAAAAAAGAGGAAAAACCTCACTCCATGAAATGCCCCGGAATCAACTCAGATGTCAGGCAGGCAGTCCTGTCAAAGCACAATCCTTTCATAATGAGTCTCCATCAAAAAAGGAAAAATATAAATAAATGTCCTAGCTTCTCTTGCTCTGGATTGACTTAAAAAACAGTCATTTGGGGGTCACAAGCCTAGGGGATGCATCTTTAGCTTCGCACTAGCTTTGCAATAGACAACAGCTTCCATGTATAATAACTGCCTAGATTACTTCACAACAATGAAGATCTCTTTTGGTAAAATCACTGAATCTACTTTTGGACGTATTGAAGTCAGGCTGGTAACTGAAACTGATGAATACCCTTGGTATCTCTGTCATCACATTATGTCTGTCCCCACTGCTTCCTACACCTGCAGGTCAGATTCTACTGAACTTTATATGTAATTATGCTGATATAAGGAGAAACTGACCTGCTGTCCTTTTGAGCTGGTATGTATTTCTCTTCCCTTACCCTTGTCCCTTTGAGCAGCTTAAGTACCTAACATCCTCATCTTTATCATAGTCCTCAAATAAACCAGAAGGCCAGGATGTTTTAAGATGATGTGATCAATAGAAGGAGGAACTCAGCCATTCTTAGGCTAAGCTGATTGCACACTGACTTACAAAGCCAAAGCAAAAACAATGGAGCACACATGGAGAAAAATATCTTCCATGCTCATGGCCAGTGGAAAATTACCAAACTTGAGTGCATATCAGCTAAAACTTAAAAGGAAGGAACTCCCTGGCCCCTTCCTACATCAGTACTGAACTCTTGACTCCTGACAATTTTGGCTTTGCCTGTGTGCCCATGATACTTGACTGGGTCCTACTTCCGCACCATGAGATGCTCTCTATGCTAAGTGTGAAACAGGAAAACACATCCCAACTACCTCTCAGTATCCTGAAGATTTTGTGTTATCTCAACTTGCAGTAAGTGATAGAGTCTTCAAGAAAATGAGATCCTGTCTTTCTAACTATGCTCTGAATGTCTGGACACTGTCAGAACTCCTGCTCTAACTGTCTTCACTAAGATTCACCTGATTAAAGACCGCTGGCTTCCTGGGATAGCTCTCTTTGGTGACGACAGCTATGCCATTGCAGAGCACTTCAAGGGACAAGAAGGGCCTCTGTAGATGAGCAATTCTGCTCCTCCCTGATTTAGGTGAACTTCAGTGCAATACTGTCAGGGGTGGGGAGTACCTGAGAGGAGTGAAAGGAGGGAAAAATCATAATCAAAATATATTGTATGAAAATTAATGTAATTCAATTTCAAATCCCTTTTTTAAAAAAAAAGTTAAATGGAACTGGCCATTCCAATGCAAACAGGGACATTTCAAAATCAGGGCTACTTTTCTATAAATACCAAAGGTGCAGGGGCCCGTAAATCACTTTATGTTCCTCAGTCTTGGAAGCCAAAACTTTTTTCTAAAAGAAAAATGTACTTGCCAGAAAATGTGTGCAAATACCAATAGATATTCTCATTAGGTATTGATTAAAAGGATCAAATATGGCTAATCAATTATTTCATATGTAAAAACCTATAATATGCAAGTACAGCATATTATAAAGGAGATGTCTATTCAATATTCTTGCTATAATTTAAAAAGAAGACTAGGGCATACCCTAGAGGAAGGTGAGAGTCTAAATAAATACCAACAACTTTCTTGCACTGAGAATAATTTTCCTCTGCATTGCCAAGTTAACATAGCATACCTATCTCATACTGTACATTAGATATAAAGGACAGTCCCAGAACCCAGTTAACGTGGCATACCTATCTCATACTGTACATTAGATATACACGACAGTCCCAGAATCTGTGAATTCTAAAACAAGGCAGAAGTGCATGTTAGTCAATGTTTGTACTGTAGACAGTTTCAGTCAATACATGCTTTCCAAAACCATCCAGAAAGGTAATGGAAATACAAGAAAACCAATGAAATATCCAGTTACATTAAGAAAACAATATGACATGACTGCGAAGCTTCATTTATATAATATATAAAACACAACTTTCTGAGTTTTTTATTAATTGAAGTCATAATTAGAGTGAAAAGGGTGTGTGAACATACAAGTTCATACACAACATCTTCCCACCAAAGATTTAATTTTATTAAATATGAAAACAATGTGCCACTGTTATTTAAAATTTGAGAGAAGGCTGGTATATTTTGGCTTCTGCCCACCAGTGACTGAATCTTCCCATGTGTCCAGTGATGCAAAGGACTTCAACTGTCAACTCTCCATACTGCTCTCAGAGTTCAGGTTAAACAGTCCCTGGGTATGATTTCCAAGTCCTCCCTGATGTCCACAGCTCACTCTTTACAACTCTAAGTAATCAAGTACAGAAATAAGCAGTTAGTTGTCTGGTATCAGTCTCCCACTACCAACCTGGTTAGAGAGAAAGTTGCCTTGAATACACTTAACTCTGAAAAAGTAAATGCAGGGTGAGTGAATTATAGTTATTACTTCTCCCTTTAATCAAGAGCTGTCAATGAATAGTTATGGAAGAATGATTTTTTTAATAAAAGTCTGCAAACAGTTCAACTTCAATCCTCTACCTGATTCCAGTCATTCCACACTTTGTTGAACATTTAGAAATCAATGATAGTGGCATAGCTGTTCTGGAGGTAACCAACTACGTTTGTTCTTAGATTAGGAGGGAATACTTGCTTGGTACTATAAACTTAGTCAAAATCTATGGCTGTAGAGTCATAGACCCTAAAGAGGGACCTTGCCACTGTTGTTTAGCTAAATTCATATGGCACCAAACTATAATCTAAATTGTTCATACCAATAAACAAATGCTACTGTAATCCTTAATCAGAGAAGCCAAAGAGCATTGATTTAAGAAACTCATGGCTGCTTAAGATGCTCAGAAGGTAAAGCCTATACAGGACCTTTATACAATCCCATCTAATTCTCAGAGGATCCTACATCCTACAGAAGGGAGAATGAAAAGAATGTAAAAGCAGAGAGATATGGAGGAATGCCGTCTTCAGCACATGGCACAGCCATTGAAAACGTGATTTCACAGCAGTCACAGCTGCCTGCACTGAACCTTAAATAGAGAGTGCCTGTCAATAGCCAATTACGGATAGGGGAGGATCTCAGAGGGTCCTAATCCTTTCCTGCTGAACTATTGGCAGCTGAGGAATTCTGGGGGAGTCACTGTGTTCAGTTGTATGCCAAGCAGTGAGCCTACCAGTTAACCATCTTCTAAACTTTGACATATTTGGGATACCTAAGTAAATTGTCACTCTTATCCCTGATGAACAAGATTCTTTGGCATTCCTCTTGGATCACCTTGACCTAGCCAACAGTGGACATGTGGGACATGAGGAGGTCATGTGAGACAGAATGTGATAACACACATAGGATGAGCACCGACCTGAAACATGTGTACATTAGGTAGCAACTGCACTGGAAAAAGACAAAAAGTGTGACTAGTGTTGGTCAAAAACTGGAAACTAGTCCACTGAAAGATAGACCTCAAAACTAACATGAGGGTGCAGAAACACTCTCTCTCTCTTTCTCAAGGGAAGTAATAGACAATCAGATTTTACTCATATCTCTCATTTAGTCTACTACTCTCTTCCACGCTCACTATTCCATAACTAAAGGGGAAACTCCAAAGATCAAGTGCCATGACATAAACCCAAGTCAGCACCTGGGCCCTCTGCTCTAGTGTTGACTTTCACCCTGAGTCCACTCTCCTACTTTCCCTTGTCATCAAGTGTCTACTGCTTACAAATAAAAAATATAATAGACAAAGGCCAAAGGTTTTTGCTTAGAACTACCAAAAAAAGTTGAAGCTCACCCTTGGACTTGATCCCATTTTCTTCCATCACAAAAATCTTTGTGAAAATAATAAAAATTTCTCTTTCATCTGCTTTCCAGTGTATTATATCTGGAGAAATTTGGAGAGACTTGCTTTGGTAAGCATCCAGTGCCCAGCCACATCTAAGTTCTTCAATTAACTTCCCAAGTTTTAAAATTAGAATAATAAAATAATAAACATAAGACATTTGAAACCTAAATTATTATTATTATAGGTCAGTTACTCATTTCCTCTGTGGCCCAGATTTCAAAGAGTACAGTTATAATCATGAAACAAAAAAAAATGTCTTAGAGGAAGGAAGAGATAGAAAGTTCTTCATGTAAATAAATACCTGTATTGTTTACTTTATAATTTCAAAAATCGTGAGTGTGTTTGATTCATAATACCACAGATATTCAACCCAAACTTACAGACTATGAAAAACAGAACATTCAAGATTTGGTAGAAGTGTTTACTATTTTAGCAAATGCCATTTGCAAAGCTTCTCAAATGACCTGTTTTAAATGTGTCAATCTACAAGATTTATCAGTTTATAGTTTGGAAAGATTATGATGGAGATTTTTTTTACAAAGTCACACAATAAAGCTAAGATCCAATTTATTGAAATGTAGATGAGGGTAAAAATTGGAACTACCTTACTTTTCAATTATGAGAAAATCATGAGAAAAGAAGCAATTATGTTCTATGATAGATATTCTTTGATGAAAGATCAGAGTATCAATCTGTGCTCTTTCCCTCCTCCAAGTTGCTTCTGTTGCTTCTTTCATCTTTCAAAGAAAGAAAGAAAACTAATGCCAGATGGGTGAAGACATCAGTTTTGAAAAAAAAAAAGTTAACTCTTAGGATGAATGCCAACAATACTTAGGTATAAAAATTAGAAAGATTGTGAGATTGAAAAGTATATTATTATTTCTTAAAATTGTGTTAGTTTCAGGGAGGAAAACACATTCCCCACAGCATTTCAAAATAAATACACTATGCCTTCATAAACCTTTCATGAGATTGGATGTGAGTCACAGGGAGGACGCCCAGTACATGGCCTGCACCCAATGACCTGTGCTCCTAGAAACCACGTGACAGCAAAGAAGTAGAGCCATTGCGTTACATCCTGAATTTATTTAAGCAAACCAAGTGTGTTGATAGGAAATCAATTCATCATAAGGCTTTACAAATACAGATAGAAGACACAGAATACCAAGACCTTGAACAGAGAATATGTGAGAACATAGTTTTATGAAAGGCAGTCAAGATGCCTGTCTGCCATTTTCCACCTGGAATCGTTCAAGTAGCTTCAATACCAGTCTGATTTACATAAATGCTAATGATTTCATTAGCCTTGAAGGGATTGTGAAGGACTACAGTGCAGTGCATGGGAGGCCAGGCTTCCTTTGTTATTTCAATACTGCTGTACACTATGAGAAGAAATAATGCCTTATCGCATAGTTACTGTATATCAATATAAGATGTGAACTCATTTGCATAGGTTAGTCCTTTGAACATCACAATGTGTCTCTGGTCCACCAAGGCTTAAGATTCACAGTGTAGAGGAAAAAGACATGAATTAAAGCATTTCTACTAAAATATATTTTAATAGCTGGTGTTAACAACTTGCATAACAAAAGCCAAATTATACTAATATTCTTATATCATTCTGTGATCCCCTTCCATTGGGGGAGGGACATTTAATGCTTCTTTCAAAATCATTATGTTCTCAAAGTTAGTACAACTTTACAAATTAATCACAAACCATAACTGTGCATGTATCAAAGCAAACAGAAGCCAAACTATATCATTCAAATTTCTGTTTTTAATCACAGGTCAAAGCCAACAGTTCCACAAATATCATGCCTGTTACACACTTGTTGCTACTTCCAAAATGCTCAGCAACTCATTCTATGGACACAAAGGAAGGATGCTGTGATGCAGTGTTCTCTCTTTCCTTTAAAGGAAATCATCTTTAACAATCAACAATTGACAACAGTGAAGTGTGTGCTATGCAACCAGGATACAATACACCAGACACAATAAGCATGGGGAGCTCCTGTAGATATATGGAAGTTACAGTTGATTGGGAATGACATTGGCCCAGAGAACCTTCCAGGCATGAGGATGCTAGTGGTCTTATACATCCTGGAATGATGACCACAGAAGTTTCACACAATGTCTTGACGTTTTTGGTCATCAGTTATTGACAGCTACTCGCCTGGAGAAGGGTTCTAAGGGGCATGGAATATTTCAGAGCGACTTTCTTTTTCAGCATCTTTAAATTAGTTTACATAGCTTCCTCCTTAACTGAAGCTCTATCATCACATTGGATTACCCCATACAATGCAATGATAATTCAGATTATCAGTGCAATACAAGCCTCATACAGATTATCAGAGGCAAACAGTTAAAAATATAATCAAGTCATAAAATTCAATTATGCAGTCAATTCAGCCTCATAATATAACTGATCTACCTCACCATAAGTATTTTAAACCCCAAACCTAAACTTAATGCATATATATCGCAACTCTATGTAAATCCACAAAAAAAACAACTTTTCAGAAAATTGAGTAAGTCAGCTTTTTCTAATATTATAAACCTTTAGAAGGAAAATACAACCAGCTACCACCTGTAATATCTTTCTGCCAAGGGTATCCCACTTCTCACCACAAAAATATCCATCATGTATCATAAAATATTGTTATAGAATATGCAGAAGCTTGTTTGCTTGGTTTCCTTTCCAAGACCATAATGATAAACAAGCATGATAAAAAGGCACCTATTTTGTATATATCTATATTGTAACTTTAGTATAAACTATGTCTACTGAATATAGGGCTGTATTATTAAAGATCACACATATTTTCTTTCTCATTTGACTGAATGCATTCCACTGAAGGTGGATGGACCTGAAAAGTAGGTGTGTCACTTGCTCTCAATTATGGAAAAGGTTTTCCCCCTAATTCTTGGAGTGTTATAAATCCCTGGCTCAGAGAAGATCTATGACCATAAACATCTTCTTCATCTTCAAGCATAGGGCCTAGTGTCAAGAGAGGGACTGGACTAATCTCATCCATCCCCTTACACAATGCTTGTGGAAATTGTGCTTAGACATTCCTGGGTGCTGTGGGGAGGCCGGGAGACATAGGAAGATGCAGGACCTCCGTGGAGAATGAAAACCAGATCAAAGTTTAAACTGGGCTACGCTGCCAATGTGCAAACAAAATGAAGACATGAAGTCACAGGTTGAAAACAGAAAGCTTTCTAGAGAACAAGAAATGTTTTTTCTTAAATGTACTACAAAAGCTTATAGCAAATGCATTATATCCAGTTGCTAAACTTTTCACAAGAGGAATATGAACCAAATACATTTTTTTCAGAGCCTTTGAGAAGTGTATCAAGCGGCTCCTTGTGCTTCTGACAAGCTTGGAATCCATCAGATAGGAAGAGGTACAAGCTCTCCATGCTTGGCAGTTAGTCTCCTTTGACTTCGATTTCTAAGGGGCTTGTTTTTAAATTCTTCGATGGCTGTAAATGTTATATGTGACATAGTGGCTGCCAAACTGCATGTGGGAGGGAGGCATGTGGAAAGCAAAAAGGGTGCAAAGAAAATAGTATTCTTTAAAATGATGCTGCGAAAGATGTCACCTGGCTATGACACATCTAGGCTCGATGCATAACCTCAAAAATATGCCATATATTGTTCAGCCTCAGTCTGGAAGGAAAATAACTGCCCTTTACTGACTCCAGATCACATCTTAATTCTGAAAGACTTGAAGCAGAAATAGCGTGCTATGCAAACATTATGTGAAGCTCAATATTTAGGATGCCTATTTCCTAAATATGTACTCACTCTCACATTCATCAAGTCCGACTTTGAAATTAATGAGTGGCAGAAACATGGACCATCGAGCCACTACTTTGTGGGGACTAGCAAATGCTAAGCATCATTTCAAAGTCGGCTTCTGTTGAGCTTCCTGCACACATGCTATTATCAAAATCATACCTGCCTTGCATTTATCTTGACATTTTAATTAATGACTACTTTTTAAAAAAATAGTCACAAACACACAAATATACAAATGGTCTGTCTGGGGAAGCATAAAAGACACATAACATAATTGAGGCAGTTTATCACCCTTGTTTTTAGTGTACAGATTTTTGCAAATTATTGCAAGTGAAGTTTATCTCTGTTGGTGTGTGTTCAAGACCTGAAAGCAGTTAGGACGGTTCATCATGACTGGTTACTTAAATTACATGAAACTAGGTAAGCTATTTATTTATGAGTCTCTAAAAAACAAACTCTCCAGAAAAAAATCTCAAGTTATTTGCAGAATTTTCCTTTTCAATTTTCTATCAGTGTCACAGAAATACAGTTTAGTGTAATAAAACTTTTCTTTAAGGTAAATCTAAGGAAGCCAATGGTTGTCAAATGTATGGACTCACTTTCTAAAGGGTTACATGAACCAACGTTGGTCTTTGGCCTCATAAACATTCCATTCGAACGTTTTTCATTGTGGACACTTTGTTTGTTTCCTTGAACACATTGTGTAAAGCAGGTATTCTCACAGTCCCAGTGTCCGCTTACATTTTTGTGACTTGGCTCTCTTCAGTTTTGGAACCCACATGAATGCCATCCAGCTGCAAGTCACAGTAAGAGGCACCATGCGAAAACGAGAGTTGTGATAAATGTCAACATCCAGGTAACCTCAACTGAAAATTCCAGACAAGTTTAAGACACAATAATGTGTGAGTTCTGCATACTCACTCAAAACAAGACACTGATTTCTTTCTTAGTGGATTAGCTGTTGGAACCTCTCCCCACTGATGACTTTTTTTTTTTTATCTAACCATGAAGGTGACTTAGAAAACAAAAACAGGAATGAAGAAAGGAAGTCTTTTCATGAACATATTTAGTGGCTATATTCCATCCCAGCATCTGAAGACTGATTGCCAAATTATAAGACCAGATTGTCTAATTGTGGAGCAAACTTCTGCTGTTTTGTGTTTTCAGTTTTCGGCCACTTTATAGTTCATTTTGTCTTACAGCGGATGCTGTTCAATTCACTCTGCTTTTAAATCAATGGTGGCATTAAGTGAGTGAAAGCTATCCAATAAATACGTAAATCTCCTATTACTAGGGTATATATGTAGTTCCTAAGGCATGAGTCTTTTAAAACTAGAGTGTAATACAGGAAGAAAGCCTCAAGCAACTTTTCAAAATGTTTTCCAATGAGCGGGCAACTAGAAGGAAGGGCAGGGAGAGACTGGCCATAAGGTTGATTTTAATAACAAGGATGGGCAAGCAACTGCCATGTTACAGAAGCTCAAGCCCACAAGACATGCAACAGGATAGAGGCTACTAGGGAAATTATACAGATGAAACTGGACTTTGCCCTTTGCAGAGAAGCTGGGAAGTTACCTGGTCCTGACATTCTGGGGACCTGAGCAGATGCTCTGCTCCACAGAACATAAATGGAGATAGGCTACACCATGGAACACATGAGAAATAACTAGCTCCTGCTCAGTCTAGGGAACGGGTAAGTTCCCTGCTGGCTCCCTAAGGCTACAGTCAATATGATTTTAACCAGAATCATTCTACCACTGTTTCCATTTATTATATTAGGCGATTCTCACTTGAATTGAAAATTGCCCAATGATTTAAAAGCTGAAAATTTTTAAATTATTGGCTGTGTTGCTGGACTATGAGAATTAGCTATGGATGATTCCAAGTGACAGCTAAGAAGTTTCATACATTTGTTACATTTAAGGGACAATCAACATCTCTATTAAAGTCTACAAAAATACATTTCCCAGAAGGGTTGAATAGCCAATCAACTGAAACCACAAACACAATTAGCAGCACCAGGTCTCCAGACCTAATGATTTTGTTTACAGGAATTACTATGGATGCTGCCATTTCCAGCCTGAAAGTCAATTCCTTTTTCCTGGTACCTGTGTGTCTAATTGTCAAAGTAAAGATACATTATTGTAAAATAATTGCCAAGTTATCTGAAAAGTATCATCTATCTTTTAAAAAGATTGAGTTTGGAATACATCAGAATAAAGCTCAAAGGGCAAGGAGAAAGAATTAATTCACAAACTCAATGTAATTTGCTGGGAGCATGCCCGTTCTCCCGGTTCTCTGCACAGTGCCATACATCCAGCCATCATCAATGGGCTGCACGTTGACAATGTAGTCACCATCTCGGAAGGAGACCTCATCTTCATCCTGGGCACTATAATCGTACATGGCTCTGTAGGTCCTCTGAAAAAGAAAAAAGTGATTGTATGTTGTATTCCAAAGTAGTAAAAGTTACAATCTGTTCCCCACCGACCACAACACACATGATGAGTATGACGTGCTGCTATCTTTGGGGATACCAGGTGTATCACCTAATTCTATAAATCTTAACTTTGTCCATCTAGAGAAAACATATGTAAGGTCAAAGCAAAGATCCAGAAAGATAGCACAGTAGCTTAACTTTAAAAAAGACAATAATGAAAGACAATAAACAAAGTAGCCTTCAAAGGAGTAACACAGGTCCCACATGCAAAAGAATCCCAGAAGCCTTAGATGATATAGGTTCTCAGTTCCCCTCATTCTTAAGGAGATTAACCCCACCCCTTAACAGCAGACCTGTAGTCTAGTAACTCTCTGCCAATGGCTTCCCCTTGCACAGAAAGTGAACTTTTCCTAAATAAATGCTAAGAATTTATGTTCCCTCTTAAAAAAATAATTAAAAAATCATTTGTTTACTTAAACATTACACATTTCAGAACACAAAGTCATAAATTCCCTACATAAACGTTCTGATTTGGGGGATACATATAAAGAAAATTTTATTATAGTGAAAAAACTTAAATTGTGGTTTTATATTTGTTTTAGTTCAAGACTAAGATTTTGTTTAATATTAATAATCAGTAAATCTCAAAGCCAAGAATCTTCATAGGTTAAGGAGACTGGGAAAACTGGCTGGCACATAGTAGACCTAAAAGCAATTGTCCTCCTTACAGAATAGTCACCTGCTTCTAAGTATTGAAGCAATTTCAGCGTGAGACACTAAGTATGACCACAAAGCAAGTCCCACTTCTGAACTCTGAACTTAATGATGAGAATGTCAAGACTTCTATCAGGGATATTTGAAGGATACTATTCTTAATAGACTTTTAATTGATGTACATTAATTGAGCAGATTTGAGGGTGAAGCATGGCATTTCAATACCTGGATACAATGTCTGTCAGATCAGAGTAACTGGAATACCTACTTACTACTTCTAGTAGAATATCTATTTACTGCTTCTTTACAGTCTCAGGGTGTTCCCTAAACATTCTGAACAAATGTTCTTTAATCAGAACATTGAAGCTTATGTGAACCTATGTCCGTTAGACTACTGAGACCATTATGATAAACATTAAGATTAACTCTTTTAACATGAGTATCATATACCTGTACCTTCTCAGGCCTGGATGAGATCAGAACTGGATCTTTCCCAATTATGAAGTAACGATTAGGATGCTGTGGTGGCTTAAATGCGGAATGTCCTCCACGAGCTAAGGTATTTGAATATTTGATCTCTAATTGTGACAAGGTTTAGGGTGTGTGGCCTTGCTAGAGAAAGTATGTCATCACGGATTGACATTTGGGATATATTGATTGATGTATTTGGGGGAATATCTCCTTGCTCTAGTTCCACTTTATCCTCTCTGCTTTGCACTTACAGTTGAGATATGATCTCTTAGCTTCCTGTTCCAGCCACTATGCCTCTTTGCCCTTATAGGTTCTTATACACTTGGAACAAAGCCCAGATAAACTCTTCCCTCTATAAGATGCTTTTGGTCATGGCCTTTTATCACAGTAACATAAAAGTAACTAAAAGGGATCTCATAACTGGCAGATATCTTGTCTGTTTGATTGTTTGATGTGATGTTTACTACTGCCATTTTTCTCATTATTTTGCTTCCGTAATAGTTTTGCTTCTATTGAAAGGCCTATATAAATAGTAATAGCACATTGTTGTTGGAGTTTTTTTCCCCCAGTGCTGCGAGTTGAGCTAAGAACCTTATATTCTCCATAAGAACTCTACTGCAGAGAGGAATGTTTGAAATCAGCACTTACTAGATTTGCTGAATGCTGCATTGACCTCATGGATGACATGCTGGTCTGGTGCATGTACCCATAGCCTTGGGAATGACTCTGCTGGTAAGCTCCAGGAAGGACGGGTGCTGCACATGGACACACAGAGACATCTCAGGTTAACTTTCATATACTCTGCCCAAACCTAAGTGAAGCACTATTGGTTAAACAAACTGTATTCAGTGTCCTGGGAAATCCAAGTGGCAACAGTACAGGCAGTCTCTAGATTAGTCCAAATCTTAGTATTTAAGGATGTTAGTTTAAAATCAATTTATCATGCAGTTAACTGTTTCTTTAAAGAATAGTTTTATTAATTCTTTTAAAGTTGCATACAATTTATTTTGATTCTATTCACACTCCCTCTCACCTGTTTTTTTCTGTTTTTTTGTTGTTTGTTTTAACCCCTCACATCCAATTTATGCTGCCCAATCATTCTTGAGAGTGTGGTGTACTTACCAGGAATCACACCATTAAAAAAAAAAACTGACACCCCCATCCCAGAATCTCAAAATGTCAGTCAATTTTGTTTGTAATATTTCTGTTACTATATTGAAGATGCTATGGTCAAATGAAATAAATGAAACAAAAAAATCACATCCTTAACAAAAATTGGTTAAAGTGCTTATTTGGCCATTTAATCTATTAGACATTTTTAAAAAACAATAAAACAAAATAAAAGAAAGTGAGATTATAAAGGATTTAACTAAACTGCCCAATTCATGACAAAACATCAATGTTCTCACAAGGTATGCTCAGGTAATAGAAACACGGAGTACATATTCAGAGACATACAGCTTAACAAAACTTACATCATATTAATCCCAACATACTTAGCCATACATGATGCTTCTTCAACACTTAATACAGCCAATACATATTCTTTAAAGAAACCTATATTTAGAACATATGAAATCCTTTTGTTCTGATATAAATCAAGACTGAATAAGTGAGTTGACTTTTGACTTTTACTGAGAATAGAGAAAGCAGACCACCTGAATGAGTGAGGATAGAATACGTGAGCCTATGGTTATACTGCCCCCTCCAACACTAAAGGAACACCATGGAAGCGGGAGAAGAAAAAATTTAAGAGCAGAGGCTGGGTGATGTGCTGTGTTTACCCAGGGTACTAAGCCTCATTTAGTATGTCTATAGCAAAACCCCTACACCTACGGCTCAGGGAACCCTATAATAGGGGGAAGACAATTTTAAGAGCCAAAAGACCAAGACATATGTTGATACATGCTATCTTCTAAATGTGCTAGAAATGCTGGCCTATAAAATGATATAGTTGTCTAAACAAGACCTGCGTAATGATAATTCTAGTTCACATGTCAATACATATGGAGAAATTTTGCAAGGCCCCACCTCCAATGAAGACCTGTAGGCCACCAGTGTCTGTTGAAAGAGGGAGATCAGTCTTCTTCAGGGGCAGGCCCTCTGATAGGTTATATAATCCTGTGGTCAGCTCTAAACACATACATATATGAGCCAAACAAAATGAGATCAGTGTGTGTGTGTGTGTGTGTGTGTGTGTGTGTGTGTGTGTGTAGAACAATAACAATTATAGAAGAGTTATAAATTTGAGAGAGAGTGATGTTGTGGGGTAGGCCAATCCAAGCCCTCTTTCTTAGAGACTCTGATGAAGGGACAAAGGAATGATAGATCTGTGCCCTTGCCTAGGAGAAGACTTGACAAGCTGTGGTCTGTGGCTAGGGCCAAAACCAGAAGGAATTAAGAGTTTTGGTTCCTGGGAAACTGGCTCTTCCCTGCTACCCCAATGGACAGCTGTTGCTATCAGTCTCAAGGCTGCAATGTGATTGGTGTATGACACACTTGGGATCTCCTGTTACCCCTTCGTGCAACATTGCTTGATCAGTTTTCTGCTGCTTCCATCCCATTGTGTGATAGCTTTCTGTTGACTCTGGCCCACTCTCCCCTTGCATCAGTATATATAAGATGGTGTACTTTCTATCAAACTTCCTGATAGGAGTCATCTGCTCATGTAGACCTCTTGAGTCTGGCTTTCTGTCTTCTTTACTTTCTCCTCCTTTGTTCTCCCCTTAATATCTCACAGTTCAGGACCCTTATTCTTACAGATTTAGGTCAAGATGCAGAAGGAACATTGGAAGCACTCGAGGGGATTAAAGGAAGGGTTGAAATGATGTAACTGCAGTAGTCACAAATGCATTTCTCAAAACAAAAATGTAAATGATAAAAGATGTCCTCTGAACATGACATAGCCATCACACCCAGGAACTCACTGCAGCTATGGTAACCTGCATAAGACCTGAATAAGATTTGGCCAGTCAATATTTAACACGGATATGAGGAGCTCATGAGGCCGTATCCCTCCCAGAGAGATTATTGGTAGCTAATGATTGCTTAGGCAAGTAGGGCCAGTTTTCCCCAGTGAATATAACACTGATAAGTAGCCCTTGCTCCAATAAATAACCCTAACCCATGCTCAAAGAACAATCATAATTAAACTCAATTATGCCCAATGAGTCACATACACACACACACACACGCACACACACACACACACACACACACACATACACATACATACATACACACATATATACATATATATACACATACATACACATACACACACTCACATACAACATGCACACATACACACACACTATAAAATAGGAAAGAGACTTGTTGGGAAGAAAAAGTATTTTCAGTGGGAGAAGCAAGAGGGGAGAGAGAGGCTAATGGGTGTTGCAAACAGATGAAGTTCATTATAAACACATATGAAACTATCATAAAATAAATAAATAAATAAATTGAATAATAATATAAAATAATAAAATAGAATAAAACAAAAAAATTTTAAAAAGTTTCATAGGTATCATTCTCCTATGTTAAAATACATCAAAATGGCATTCGCTGGATTTTTTACCATCTTCAACACTAATTAGAGCAACAAAAGACATAGTTTCTGAGCCAAACATGGTGGTTCATGCCTATGACTATCACTCAGAAGTCTGGGGCAGGAGGATGATAAGTTTAAGGCCAAGATGATCTGCATAGATTGTTTCAGGGAAGTTTGAGTTACTAAGCAAGATTTTGAATCAACAAAACAAACAAGACATTATTTCTTTCTTGATGAACTCTGATTTCTAGACCAACCACCCAACACGGATACAATAAAATAAACAAATAAATACCCACAAGCCCACAAATAAATGGCATGTGCTTATGTGTACATTTCTCAAAATGTCTGTAAATTTAAAGCATTTATAAGCAAACTAGCTATGAGTAAAAGCATTCAGTAGCATGGCCTTCATTCTGTTTTGAATAATGATATAATTCATTAGAAAAGCTGTACAATACATATGCTTATTAAACCCAATATTTTGCTATTTTAGTTTAATCAGGTTGAGTATATGCCTATAATAGGTTTATTTGTTCAGGTCAATTTTTATGATAAGAAGAATGAGCAGGTATAATTCTTGGGTATTGTGAATTTAATAATTTATAAATGGCAAATGCATTCTAATGGTACATGAAATCAACACATTAAAGAAGTTTAATGATTAGCAGATTAAAAACTGTAATATGTTCTCCATAATAATATTTGTTTGAGTGGGGAATTATTTTAATAGTTCATAAGTGAATTTCTAATATTATAGTGTTACAAATTGCACCTTGTGTCCAGATATGGCATCACACAGATTGCCAAGACCTTTACTTGAATTACAATTGCTATAAACTTAACTAAACTATGATTAAATATCATTTCCTTCCAGAAAACAGCCCTGGTTAAGATTATCAACTCAATTTACATATTTAGTGCAAAGGGCTGTCAGGAATATTATCAATCTCTATCCATGAGGAAAAAATAATGAAATCACCATAAATATGCAGGCTTTTACTCTTGCAAAGTAAGAGGCCTTCTTGAGGGGAGCCCAGGAAGCTGGAACAATGAACATACACTTACCTCTTCAATTCTGATGAGCCAATACTCATCAGGAAATCTGCAGCTTACTGCTTTGCCTGCCACAGAGTACAAGCCTTTACAACTGTAACAATAATTATGACTGTCTTCTAAGTTCTAGGCAGGCCAGGCATAGAGAAATGACAAAATATTTGCTCTCTTGGAGCTATGATGGCCCTGGGCAGCTAGCCCCTCAGTCAATTAGGGAGATGGTTCTGGGTACATATGTAGGGCATGTCCAATCAAATACACAAACTAATGATGTAGAATAAAATGCTCCAAACTTGTTTTTCACTATTTAGACTGGTAATTTCTTAATTACTTATTATTTGAACCTATTCATAAACTTTGAAGATTATTTAAACACTTTTGCTCATTCACCTGAAAGAAAAAAAAAACTATATTCAAATCCACCGTGACAGAGCTGCCCTTCATAAAGTCAGTTTAGTCCTGAGAATGTGTGGGTTGGTAAGCAGGGACAAGAACTCAGGAAGTGCCACTGCAGAGGAAGTGAGCTCCCCCAGCCTGTGGTTTCTCATCAGACTATATCTATTATCCTCATTTCCTGAATCCCTTAGTAGTTTCCATGGGCTCATAAAGCTTTGTTATCTGTTGCTTAGTGCACTAAAGGGTTTAGGGGTTCTACTGGGACTCGGAAAAACATCACTAAAAGACCAGGGGAATCGCTAAGTAAAAACAATCAACTCTATTTCACATTGGTAGGATATATTGATCAGAGATCTGGAAGCTCACACTCAATTTTGAACATAATACAATATTTATAAAGCTAAAATGTCTCTTTTTCTGTACCATGAAGTTCTTCCATACATCACTTGTCTCAATACTTTCTAAGTAAATGTTAATTTTTAAATTTTGGGTTTATTCACTCATGTATATTAATATTTTTCTGAATATACATACCATTTCTGCATCTGGTGTCTAAGAAGCTCAGAAAGGGGCATTGGATTTCCCTAGAACTGGAGTTACAGATGGTTGTGAGCCACTACGTGGGGTGCTAGGAATTCAACCTGGGTCTTCTTCAAGAGCAATAAATGCTCCTGACTACTGAAACATCTCTCCAAGGCCTAAGTATAATTATTAAAACTAAAGAATATGAGACTGAAATGAAGAACTGAGTAGATTTAAAACCTAAAAGTGAAAGAAATGGAGAAGGGAAATTGATAAAAGTGTACAAAGATCAAAGCAATGCAGTGGACTCATAGTAAAGGAGAACTTAACCTCAAATAAGTCCCATTCAGGGCAGGTACCCAAACTTAGGCTGGAGCAAGAGAATGGGCATTGTTAAATGCCCTGTGCTCACATGCTGCTTGTCAGTTGTTATTAACTATCACAACTATCTAAAATAAGCATCATGCCCATGTCAATAATAAAGCTGAAGAATGAGAGGTTTAGCAGGAAGGCTGGAGACGAGTCCCCTTCTCAGAAGGAGAACAGCAGGACAGGGCTCAGGACGCCAAAGACAAAGTAGAGGTTTTGAAGACCAAGCCTGAGCAAAGATTAATAAATAGCCAAGGCCCCACTGCTGAAGAAGAGAAAGGCTTTATTGGCTGTAGATATGATGTCAATTGAGAACATAATTCAGGTTTTGCTTACTCTCAGAGGCTCACTAGTTTGTAAGCCCAGAGAAAACAGAAAACCTTCCTTCAGAAACTGTCCAAACTGTCCAAGTTCAGAACACAATAGAATGAAATTATTGTCATTACTCCCCAACACTTCAGATTTATCAACTAATGCATGTTGAAGAAGTTAATGAGATTGTGTTTCGGTTTAGGTTTTAGTACAATGAATCTCCATTTTGACAATCAAGAAAGCATGTCTTAAAAAAAAAAAAAGGAAAAAAGAAGAAGTGAAGGTTCTGCTGTTTATTTGAAAATGTGAATTAATGACTTAAGTCCTATCTAGATCCCTTTTGTCCAGGAGTAAAGCAACTGAGACATTGGAACTGATGGTTTAAAAAAATAAAATAAAGAAATAATACACACACACACACACACACACACACACACCGCACTCCAAAAAACATGTGGCGCTTTTGCTCAAATAGCTTTTAATTTATTAAATGTATTTACTTTGGGGTACATGCAATGACATGCTTGTAGAAGACAGAGGACAACTTGTAGGAGTCAGTTTTCTCTTTCCAGTATGTGGGACCTGCAAGTCTAGGTCTGCTTCTGCTTTTGGGGTGTCCAGGCACTGTTGCTAACCAGGCAAGGAAGCTTGGCCTGCCCAAGGTGCATTATGCACAATCTCCATCTCTGGTGAATGCCTGGAGAAACAGCCTTCTCTGGGATAGTTTTCAGTGAAACAGTTCTCCTTTATTGGAGGTAAATAAGTGCTCTATAAACCTTGAGGAGTTGAGTATGGGTTTTCAGAGTGAGTGTACATCATTGGCTAGTGCTGGGGTGCTGGGAATGCTTCATTTGCATGAAGAAGAATTCCAAGTACTTAGTAGATATGTCTTTATAGGGAGAGGAGACGTTAAACCTGTAATTTGACCACCAGGCTACATGACTACCTCAAAGGTGGCAGAGGTGGGAGTCATACAGTTTAGGTGTGCCCCAACATGCAGGCCCAGAGCAGGGAGGAAAGCAGTCTTACTCCTGCTGACCTCAGGATGAGATTTTTGGGGTCTGGACACATCTCAACCTCACTCTTGTTCATGACTGGCTCCTCAAATCACAAATCTTTCTAGCTCCACAGGAAGCCAGGAATTAAACTCAGGTCATCAGGCTTGGCAGCAAGAGCCTTTACCTACCCACGAAGCCATCTGGCCACCTTTCAAATAGCTTTGAGTTTTACTTCAGAACCTCAAGGCCTCATGATGCCTGGGTCTCTGTAAACCACAAGTGGAACCTAGATACACAAAGTTTGTGCTAGATTCAACAGCAACATGGTATTTTGTAACCTGAGGGAACACGATGCATTATGAGAAATTTGTTACTTCTTCTGAAGAAGGCAAGAATACAGTGATGACACATAGGTTTTAGTTTGCTTGTTTTTGATGATGAGCTCTTATCAGACAACTACTTAAACAGATTTTCCACCAAGTAAACCAAGAGTTAATAGACCTTAATTTAAAAAAAAAAGTCATATTTTAGAATTTAGTTAAAGCTGTGACTTTTAAAGGCATACCCAACCATCACTGTGGGAGATAATTATTGCTCAAATCTGGAAATCAGGTGTCAGGAATGAAGCCACTGCAAGCGCCTGACCTTTATCAACCTTTCTCTCCCTCATTGTACTTGCTGGAGCTAAATATCCACATACAAACTAAAGAACCACAGGATTTTGTGCCTGACATCTAAGTCCAGACCCAAATCTGACTGTCGTAAAACAAAAATAATCACAAAGGACATGACAAGACTGTGAGGTCAGCTTCTGAGTAAGCACATTGAATAACCAGAGCCATTTTGGACTCTGACAATGAGAGATAGGGAGTAGAGAGTAAGATGGAGGAAGAGGAAAGAAAAAGGGAAGAGGAAAAGGGAGAGGGAGATAGAAGGAATGGGAGGAAGGTAGGGACGGAGGGAAGGAGAGAGAAGATACTTTATTTCCCATCCAGATTGCAATATCATCCTATTTTACTGAGAGGAATTATCAACCTCATGTGTACCTGTCCACTTGAAACTATGCATACTGATTAAGTATAGTGCTGTGTTAATCTACTGATTGGGTTTTACATTATAAGGAAATGATATCTCATTTATTTTCTATCTATTAATTTATCAACAGAAATTTTTATATCAGTGATCAATTCTTCAAAGATTCTTAGAAAATACTAAAGCATCATTTCGCCAGGCGAGAGAACTTCTATGATGGCTCACTTAGGAGTGTGAGGCAGAAGGATCTCCATTTACAGGTCACCATGAGCTAAGTACTCAGATACTATCTTAAAATACAAAAGGTATAAAACATCATGAATGAAATAAACAAACTTTTCAAATTCAGTTTAAAAATAACACCCCTATTCAGTTGGGAAATAACCATTGAGAGTCTATGGATGAAATCATTGTCTTTATAAAATTCTAGTGAGAAAGAAATTAGATTGAAGAGGATGAGCCTGGGGTCATGAAATTGAAATATGGCTTAAAATGGAAATAAGTTTATTTTAAAATGAAGGGGAATATTTCTAGATCAGAAGTTTTCTACTGAAAAAAATATTTTTATATCTGAAGTCTACAAATCTTCAAGTAAAATGATTATCATAATGAGAGAGATTAGCATATCTTTCATCTCACAAACTCTGTGTGAACTATGTGACTGCTGAAGCCCACTTCTGTGATGGAATCCTGAGGTCTTGCTCATGGTGTGATAGAATCCTGAGGTCTTGCTCATGGTGTGCATTGGGTCTAGCTATATCGCTCTTGCTTCTCTGCTACTTTGCAGTCCTTGGCCATCACCAACTTTCTCTTCTTCTTCCCTCCCTAATTGCTATAGTGACCACTGCTCTTTCCTAGTTACATGCATTGCATCTCTTTTTAACTTAGAGTGCAAACACAAGTGAGATCATGTGGTTTTTTTCACAGTGTCTGCTTATTTTGCTTAGTAGAGTGGACTGTCTAATTTTTAAATTATGCTCATGATTGGAAGACAAGAACCCTGAAATGGGGTTTAGAATGTCATCTATAAATTTAAAAATTCTTCAATTGATAACATGCAAAGGCTTAGGAACCTCTAGGCACCTTTCACATTAAAAGATATGTGGAAATACAGCTATGTGGACACATCTATTACTTGAATATGTTTGTAGTTTTATTATTATTATTATTATTATTATTATTATTATTATTATTATCTGTATTTGATACTTCTGCTCTAAATTTAATTGGAGTGTATTAATTCCTGGGAAATTATGTCCATTGGAAAGGTCTTACTATTTGCACTCAGCCTTCTGTCCATCTCTCTTCACTACACACTTCCCATTCCTGAGGATACCTAACTGCCATACCCACACCCCCATTGCCTTTCAGAGTTCATGACCTCACAATAAACCAGAGTCCAGTAAGATACTCTGATGGACACTTCTATTTTTTTGAGTCACTATGAAGAGCAGATATCATGAGCAAAATAAACCACTGAGTTCAGAAGTCATACATGAAAGCAGAGTGTCAATGCAGGAATTATTTACTGGTTTCTTGGTTATAGAAGCTGACTCAAGATTTGTAATTATCATAACCTCCAATGCTATGCCCTGATGATCCATCTTATACTTACAAAATTATTAATAGTAGTATTATTTTCAAATTTAAATAAGCTTTAATTAGAGAGTAATAAATTAAAAACTGACATCCAGTTTTGTTGATATAACACATGTAGCAAAGTTGCTTCTTTATATTCCAGATTAAACTTTAATATGAACATATTTATATACCTAGTGATATTTATTGATAATGTATATTGCCGGTGACAGTTCTAGGATAGAGATCAAACAAATAGTAAGCATGCAAAAAAATATTATCTTCTAATTGAGTTTGGATTCTAGAAGAGACAATATGCAAATTTGCTAATATGATGTCAAGATGGAGGGCTGGTAAGATGGCTCAGTCCTTGAGAGAGCCGGCTATTCTTCCAGAGGACTCAGACTCGATTCCCAGAGCACACATGGCAGTTCTAATAACTCCAGTGGAAGCATATCCAGTAACCTCTTCTTGCCTTTCGTTTTCTGGCCCCCATGAGCACCAGGCATGCAAGTAGTACACAGACATAAACACAGACAAAAACATTCATGTACATAAAATTAAATTTAAAAAATTTAAATGTAAGGACAAAAAAAGTTATGGAGTATATGTGGGATATTTGACCAACAAAAGTCTTTCTGATTAGTTAACACTTAATCAGAAGCCTGAAGGATACGCAAGCTCGAAATCACTGGAAGAAAGAGTGTTCTAGACAAGGAGGCCAGTAATTGGAAAGGCCAGAGGCAGGAATATACCAGGCAGGCTGAAATGGCTAGGAGGGTTGCCTGATCAGAGAAAAGAGGCTAACAAAGAGGAAGTCAGAACAAAGGGCCAGGTTATGCAGTCTTGTGGACTATGGTTTTTTCATTTTTAGTCTAAGTGAGATCAGGAGCCTTTGAAGTATTTGGAGAAAAACTATACTGAGATCAAATACAGCTTTTGAAAGGTATTCTCTGGTAGGGGGAAAGGCCAGGGTAGAGCAAGATGGTTAAGAATGGAATGAGAAAACACAGAAGCTGAGTTCTATAAGCTCAGTTCACCTGGATGATGATTCTCAGAGCACAGTAGATGCTATGAATAGTATCTCATCTAGGCTAAAGCCCAAGGACTGGGGTTACTTGATGTTAGACCCCATCTCTGCCGAAGGGACTGACTCTGTGCTGCCCATTACTCTACTTGCTCATCTGCTATACCCACAAATACCCTGGGAACAAGAAATGCCAAACATGGGCCCCAAAGTACTCCAGCGTTTAATGTCTCCAAAAATCCTTTTACCTATTTTTATCTACTTGGTCAGGTTTTCTGTTTTCTTTTAGGTTTTTTGTTGTTTTGTTTTGAGACAGTGTGTGTGTGTGTGTGTGTGTGTGTGTGTGTGTGTGTGTGTGTGTTAGTGTGTATGTAGACCTGGGTTTTCTGGAAGTCACTCTGTAGACCAGGCTGGCTTCAAACTTGGAGATCTGCCTGCCTCAATCTCCCAAGTGCTGGAATTAAAGGTGACTACCACCACCACCCAGCTCCTTGGTCAGGTCTAATCAGAGGCATGATCCATCACAATGTCTTCCAGAGCACAACATATCTGGTTCACCAGTCAGAATATGGTGAGTTCATTGAAGACATAAGTGTATCTTTTATTTGTGTGTTCCAGTATCTCACCCATTTGGCATATGCTAGATAATAGCAATAAGCAGACAAAGTCACTATAACACCTGACGTAGCTGGTCTGGTGCTTTGTGGACACCTGTAGACAAGTGGGTGAGAATTTCAGAAAATGCTGAAACCTCTCTTATAATCTACTCTCCTCTGAAAACACGTAAGTGGTACTGAAAATGCAGCTTGGCCAGGCTGGGTTAAGCTCCAGGGAACTCCAACATTTGCTTTGAGTCAGGCAAGGGAGAAAGAACTGGGGGGAAGTTCACAAGGTTGGAAAGCTGAAATGTCTGTTTTGAAAAGTGCACCTGCTTTTCATTCCCCATCACACCCCTAGAGCCTTTGATGCACTGCAGAAAAAAACAGAAACATGGAAAATACCTGAAGCCAAAAGGAACACACGTTCAAATGGAGGGCAGCAAAGAATACCTATGACTGTAAACATGTTAAAAAGCTTCCCACCAACAGTGGATTGCAAGTGAAGGAAAGCCAATGAAACACAAAGCAGTACCAGGAGGCAGATACTCCATGCAGACAAGAGAAATGAAGACAAGCATAAGATCAAAGGAGACCTCAGCAAATGAACACAGGCCATAAGGAACATGTCCACCAGACCACATGTGTGTCAAGCAAAGAGCAAGCAGAGTGCAAGACAGTAAAGCAATAAAGATGATTTCAGCTATTCAATAATCAAAATAAAACTGGATGAAATTTAAATAAAATCCTCCCTTATTGAATCAAAACAGCACAATAGAGACATTCAAAGAAAACCCTCTGGTAACTTAATCCATTGAAGAGCAGCCTGGTGAGCAAAGCAAGCTCCAGATAATCACATAAAAGAATGAAAATATTCAGCAATCAAAGCAAGATGGGCAACTGGTGTGAGAGACATAGAGCGTAGGCATCAAGAAAATTGAATCAGAATTCTTCTAGGTTAACGCTCATGAAACCTGAATTAAACCTGAGCTGCGCTGCTCTTTAAGGAAAGAAGATAACTATCTCACCCTTTGTCCTAACGATAAGCATTTCCTCTCCTATGAGCCCAGCCACCTAATTCGTAAAGCCGAACAGATGGCTTTTAGAACATAAACACATTGTCATAGGAATGAGGAAAAGAGAGGAGAGGAGTTAGCTGAAATTTATGGCACTTAGCTAAGGAAGCATAAAATATCTGAGAACACTCCCATGCCTACAGTCCTGTCTGTCTGTCAGGCACAGGAAATTGGAGCCAGTAAGTGTCAGAACCCCAGCCCCAGTATCCTGATACACAGCAAGGCTTGGCCACACATGTCCCCTCTACAGCAAATGACTGAATTATATAAAAGGACAATTTTCTAGGATACGACACATTTTAATCACATAAAAATCCCACACACCTAAATGTAAAGGAATCAAGAAAATCTTCAAGAAAGAAAGGAGCACTGGAAACACCCGACCATTTTCTGTTTTCTTCAGGGCTCTAGCAAGTGTTATGAAATGCATTTCAATTTCTAGTGATGGAGTTTACACAAAGGCGTATGATTGACTGTTCCTGCTAAAGACACTAATTATTTCCACCAAACACTTGTCATCACCTTAAAGTTCTGACTCCACTCAATCAGTCCCTCCTCACCAGAGCCCAGCCCAACATGCATTTCAAAGGGATCCTACATTTCAAAGCCTCCAAGGAGCCATGGATATTATCTCTTCCCTTCCTCACAGAGGAAGGAGGGGGTGTTGGTGAGTGGAGGGACGCCCTCAAGGAGGGGGACACCCTCTGGGAATGTTTCTACCTAAGGATGTTTTCCGCTTCGCTTCAATGTCATCAAAACATCAATACATTGAAACCAAAGTATCTCCTTCAAGGTCCTCTACAAGAGAAGTTGATTTCACAAAGATATTTGTGTGTGTGTGTGTGTGTGTGTGTGTGTGTGTGTGTGTGTGTGTGTGTATGCGCGCACGTGATCTCCTGCGTGAGAGTGTTTGGAGCCCGGAGGTGAATGCCAGGTGTCTTCTTTAGTGGCTTTCCACTTTATTTATTGAGGCAGGGTCTCTCACTGAACCCGGAGCTTATCGATTAGCTAGGTTGGTTGCTCAGCAAGCCCACTGAATCCTCCAAGCTCTGCTCCCCACCACTGAGTTTCCAGGCATGCATCGCCACACCTGGAATTTTTACATGGGCGCTGGGGATCTGAGCTTGGATTCTCATATTCATGCTTAGGTAGCAAGAATATTACCCACTGAAAACTCTCCCAAGCCCCGTGGCTCTTATTTTCTGATGCTGTTTTAGGTTATAGAAGCTTTAGGAAGCAGGTCCTCCATGGAGAAAGTGGGTCACAGGAGGAAGCAGCTTTTGAGAGTTATAACTGAACCCTGCTTGTGGTCCAAGCTCTCTGCTTCCTGGTTAGCCAACATGTGAGGAGTCTTAGTGATAAGCTTCTGCAACCTAGAATACCACCATGCCTTTCCTGCCATGATGGACTGGATACTCTCTTAAACCCTGGGCTAAAACCAATCCTGCCTCCCCTGTATCATTCTGTCAGCTATTTGCTCAGATATTTTCTCATAGCAGTGAGATAAGTACCAACCAGAGCAGCAACAGGAGAGGCTTTGCTATGGTAGAGCTGACAAGACTTTCTAATGACTTCAACACAAAGAAGGCATAAAGAACAAAAGTGCAGAATGATCCCAACACAGGTGACTCTAGAAGCTGACACACTGTAGCTGTCACTTAGCATGTCTTAAGCCCAGAGAAGTGCAGATTCACAGGAGATAGGAAACTGTGATGGTTAGCACAAGGTTTTAAGTTTAAATTACTATGCTTAAGAGAGCTATGAGACAAAAATGCCTCTAACATGTAAGCCCCACTTGTGCACAGACAGACAACTTTCTGCAGTGCTAGGGGCTGTGGTTCATGTAAGATAACAAGCCACGTAATTTTACTTCTGAACAGTTTGGTTACCCTAGCTGCACAGGATGTGTGCTTGATCATATATAGAAAGGAAGTACACAAGCAGGATGTATGCAGGCCTCTGATTGCACAAAGGCAGGAAGTGCATAGCCCTGTGAATTTTGGTTTTATATTATAACCATCCCCCTGACTGATGTAATATAGGGTCACATTCTGAGTATGAGTCTCAGGCACAGTCCTTGTCAGTATCCATCTTCCTCTTATTTATTAAAATTTACTCATGGTCTGACTGGTAAATCTCTGAAAGACCTCAGACCCATAGCAGTAGTTTGTTAGGGGGGGGGGGGGGGTGTTGCAGGCTAGTTTTGAACATGTAAAGTTTGTAGGTCACTGTTCACTTGATCAGACAAGGCAGATCTCATTCATTATGCTTTGCTTCACCTAAGATGAATGGAATTAGGGGCATATTTTCATGTGTCTTAAAAACTCTTCCATGGAACATAGATACCTTCTGGTGTTGAAACACCTGAGTCGATGTCATCAAGCTTACTTGTACATTTTAAATTCTGCTTCATACCTCTAGACCTACCTGTAAAACTAGGAAGTGTCCCTAAAGAAAGAATGTATTATCCTTGTAACGGGTGCCTACAAATGGCAGAAACTTATAAATATCTCCAAAGAGTCAATTTGACATCATAAGACCTTTTTCAACCTAGTGAGCCATCAGTGCCTGCCAAAAATCTACCTCCGTACCTTCATTTGAAATAATGTTTCTGGGTTCAGATGTAAGAGCGTATTTGCCTAGCAGTCAGGAAGCCCAAGATTCTACCTCAGTACCATTCACTCACTCACTCACTCATTAAATACAGAGACACATAAGCAAGCAAACAAACAATCAGGTTGTCTATAGTATATTTGCATGCATGTTTATGTGTTCTCATGGATTTTTGTGAATATGTGGAAGCACAAAGTTAACATCTTCCTCAGTAGCTCTTCACCTTATTCAGTGAAACAAAGTCTCACAGTTGAACCCAGAACTTATCAATATAGGCTAGGCTAGCTAGACAACCTACTCCACGATTCCCTGGCTCTGCCTTCTCAGGCTGGAATCACAAAGGCGCTACCATATGCACCGCACAGGGCATTTATTTGGTTTCTGGTAATCCAAACTGAATTCTTCATGCTTACCTGGCAAGTGCTTTATCTTCCAAAATAATTAGACATTTTGGAAGTTCATTGGCATGATAGATGCCAATAATCTCAGTAAACAGGAGGCTGAGGCGGGAAGATAACAAGTTATTTTTTAGCCATATTCTTCAACCTCTAATATGAGTGAGAGAATATTTGTTTGTACTTTTTCACAACAGAGACATCTTCTCATAGCATTCAGCTTCAGATAAGAATGGATCCTATATGAAATAATTTGAGGAAAAATAGAACAATGATTTGAAAAAGCAAGAGGAGATAATATGTTATTAACAGCAGTGGGTTTGACAACAGTGGGAAAGAAAAAGTAGTAATCCATGCCAACACAGGCATCTCTCGATGCTGCGGGTGGGAACCGAAGCTTCTGGAGTGGGCAGGTCTGAATTTTCTGTATTTATATGGAGCCATCCAAAATCATAGACTTGAAGAAAGACTTCAAAATATACGTCCAGAGAAGTCTCTGAACTTCAATGGTCTAGCTAACATTCGATAGAGCCTTGCAGTCTCCATTCAGTCAGCACCACTTTTCCTCCTCGAGGAAGACTTCTCTGACATCAAGGCTAAATGGAATTACCTCTTAACTATCGAGCCTCATCCCATCTGCTCGCTCACTCACTCTGTTTATAATTATGTAGTATCATTTTTGTGCCTGTTTAATATCAGAGTCACCCACCAGAGGCTATGCCCTCCCCCTGCAGCAGATCTGTCTCTTTAGTTCACTATGGAATGTATTACAGATCCTGTTCTTTGTCTCTTTTTGTTGAGTGGATAAATAAATGAGAGAAGGCTGTGTTGGTGTGCACGCATGGGGTACAAGAGTCACCACTGAAGCAAACGCTCCATGGTAAGACATAAGTCCAGTATGCTTGCTTAACTGAGTCATGTTAAATGTCACTGACCACAGCTAGTTCTTACATTTGATTCTTGTTTTTAGATCAACAAGTGTCAACATTAGGATGGACATCCAGAACTCTGAAAAGCACTAAAAGAAACATCAATATCTTACAGAGAGAGAGAGAGAGAGAGAGAGGCACAGAGAGAGACAGACAGAGACAGACAGAGACAGAGACAGAGAGAGAAGGAAAAAAAGAAAAAAGAAAAATAATTAAAGTTATGGAACCTTTCATGAAGGAGACAGACCAGAAGAAAAAGATCAATATCCATTTTACAATAAAGCATAAACCAGTTTTTAATTGTTTTCTTGGAATTGCATTTTTAAAAAGCTGGGCATGATCTCTCGGGTGCCTGAATCTTAGCCTTGAGAAGCTGAGGCAGAAAGAAAATAAGATTGAGCCTGTCTAGGCTTATAAATAGCAAGGTTCCATCTTAAGAGAAAAGAACACGTATAAAAGGAGTCTCCCATGTGCTGACAAATCCTCTAGCAATCTCAGGACAGGCTGAGTTTATAGTGCACGCATAAAGAGTATGACTGATTTTACGTTCATCAGAGTACTGCTGTGATAAAGATGGACAATGCCTTTATCACAAGAGCTGTTCTTGGAAAAGGAACTTGCTTTCCCCAAGGATTAAACTACTTAACTTCAAACTTGAGCCTAGAGACTTCAGCAAGCTGATCATTGAAAAGGAAACTCATAGTATTCGAGCTGTCCCCTTGCCCTCCCATAGCACTGAATCTTGACTTTGAGAACAGCTTTATCAGAGCCACTGCCATTTAATATCCTAATGGAATTCACTGAAACTTCTAGAAGCAATCCACTAGCTTGGACGAAGAAAAGAAAAAGCACAGGAAAAGGAATAAAATTCAAAACAAAACAATGAATATAAATACCAACAATATTTTCTATGAGGTCCCAGATGGAAGACTTGGAGAAGAGACTGAAGGAGCTGAGGGAGTTTGCATCCCCATGGAGGGATCAACAGTGGCAACTGGCCTGACCCCTCAATACTCCTGGAGACTGAATCACCAACCAAACAATACACATGGAGAGACCCATGGTGATGGCCACATATGCGGCAGAGGAGGGTCTTGTGAGCCATCAGGGGGATGAGAGGCCCTTGGGCCTGAGGGTGTTAGATCCCCCAGTATAGGAGAATGCCAAGGAGAGAAGACGAGAGTGGATGGGTGGGTGGGTGGGAGAATACCCACATAGTGGCAGGGGGAGGGAAGAGGGAATGGGGAGGTTCCGAAGGGGAGATCTGGAAAGGAGGAAACATTTGAAATTTTGAAATGTAAATAAAGTATGAAAAATAAAATAAAATAAATAAATAAATAAGAAAGAAAGAAAGAAAGAAAGAAAAGAATTGCACATCCCAAGGACTACAATGCCATTTCTATTTGACAAGCTCTAACTAACTAAATATATATCAGGATTTAAACACACACCGACTTATAGCAATCTCTTAACCAATCAAATGTTACTGTAAGACTGGTTGTTCTCCCCCTAATAGAAATCATACAGAAACTACCCAGAACTCTGGTGTCTACTAAGACTGTGGAGATGCACGACAACCCCTCCAGGCATGTACTCACATAGCAAATCTCAGGATCCTTTAGTTGTCCTAGGTCCGTGGACAATATGGAAGCATGCGAAACTACAAATTAGTAGCTTTAAGTAAAAGAAACTTAATTTTCCAAAACCTTGAATTAAAATTTCAGATACACTCAAGCTGTTTGTTGGTACAAAGGTGAAAGTATGCAAAACACACTCTGGTGCACATCTGAGAGGTGAATTAATTTTGAATGACTGCAACTTGATACCTCCTTCGTCAGATGGTCTTGTTACCTCACTGCAGCATGAAAAGCTAGGGTAGAGCTCAGAGATCTCCGACTTGTCATCTCCCAGACCTGTACCAAAAGTACTGCCGGAATGTGAGCGAGACAGGCGTCTCCGATACTGACTTGCCTTTTCTACATCAGAGGGAGAATATTCAGACACATGAATGAGTGATTTATACAACATATAAATACCTTATAAGCTTCATTGGAGAGCAAAACAATCTCTAATTAAATAATAATCCCTGCTATTATAAGGTTCTAGTCAACCATCCCCAGATTTAGCATGGACTGCTTCCCATGCATGTGGGACCTAAAAGATGTCTACTATCATTTAATCTGCTTTTATTAAGGGGTAGGAGATGGACAATAACTAAGCAAACATTTAAAAAGTAAGAAACTTCTTCGAAAGCAAATATTGGCTTTAAAAGCTTGCTTTCAAGTAGCCCTTGAGTATACAATACTTGGAGAGTCATTTTCAGACCTTACTTTCCATTGTTCTATATACAATTTTGAAACCTGACTCTAAAATACTATAACATTGTATTTCATGAGGCAAATCTTCTTTTTGTCCCAAAAGCTCTTGGCAATCCAAATAACTAGGTCTGTAGTCCCAGAAAGCCTACAGAATCATATTTACCAATGAAAGGCAGATGTAAGTATGCCCTAGAAACCATTTTAAATGAATCTAGAGCAAACTAATGTAGGATTTATTTTCAGCTTCTTTGGATGTTTTGTTTTCATAAATAACTAATGTTATTTTAAAGAGACATGGTACATTTCTTGGGTTTTCTGAATTCTCAGCTTCAAATTCACACAGCATGTTGGCCACAATGAAAGTCTATAATTCATCATCATTAGCTGTCAGGACAAACCCCAGAGAAACAGAGGAACTCAAACAATACCAGAGAGCATATGGAGACTTCGAGACTGAATATTGTCTTCCAGGGGGTCAATGTCGAAGATGGAGCCAGGATCTGTACGCCACACCTTAAGGTCTTTCAGCAAAAGGAAGAAACCAAGGGATCAAGAGGGAACTTTGGAAAGCCAGCATGGAAGTCAGTCAAGCAAATGCAACAGATTAAAAGCAGCTCAGTGCACTGCAGAGTCCAGAGAATGGTGGTGGTGGTGTTAAGGTACTCAAGGCAGGCAGAAAGACACAACTCACTTTCCCATGTAGCTGCTGAGGAAAATTCATCATCAAATTTGAGCAGGCTGATTTCTTCACTGCCCAGCATAGAAGTCACCATGAAGCACCCATGACTCCATGACTCCACACAAGGCAGGTTGACACATGGCTGCTATATTCAGTCCTACTGCATCCCCCATCCCCAGCCCTCTTTGCTCCACCCCAAAACAGTCAAAATCTGCTTAAAATTCCTGACTAAGGATAACACCTGAGTATTCATGGGAAATGGCAAAAAGGGTTTTGTTGAAAAGCCATCTCTCCCTGTAACAGGAAAGGATGCTGGAAGTGTAGACAAATGATAGGAGCCATTTTCATTCCAAGTCTGAGTCTATGGGAACAAATAAAGCCACGTAGGACACAATTTATCATCAATTCTGTAGAAATGATTCTAACACAGAACCATGAGGGATGGGGGATGAAGGCACAAGAAAAGCGGTTTCTCCCATCAATGGAACATAGATTAATTTATTTCTGCATTCAGTTCACATGCTACTGCCATTGTTTCATTCTGAAGTGTTCCCAGAGGTACGTGTGTTGAAGACCTCTTCACTACCCTGTTGCAGAAACTTTAAGTGATCACTAGTGAAAGAAGGTTAGATAATTGGGGGAGTTCTCATTAAGAACAGTATTTGGGATGTAAATAAATCCCTTGGGACAGGCCCACCTGAGTACCCTTGCTTCCCAGTGGCTGTCTTCCTCTTTCACATACTCTGACTGACACACTGCACTGTCCTAGACCCAAAACAATAGAGCCAAATGACTATGGGCTACAACCTCATGCTGTCAGCCAAATTAACACATTCCTCTTTTCAGTTAATCCCTCAAGTATTTTGTCACAATGACAGACATGTAACTAATAGACATGGAGGCCAATGTGCCCTTGCTCTATTGCAGCTGAAGGCAAAATTCAAGTTTAATAATTTCTAAATGAATCTGTTGTTACAGCTGATGAACCTAAAGGGCTGTGTGATGACAAACAACTGGGAAATAAGTACCCAGTTGTGACAGAAATGGGGTGAGGTTAAAATAACATAACTAGTGAATTAAAAGCAAAGACTTTCTTACCAATTACATACTATTGACTATACGCCAAGCACTATTGTCTATTATGACCTATCTCATTAAACATCATGTATTCTACTACAGGCACTGCTGTGATTACCATTTCATAGGTGAGGAACCTGAGGCTCAGATAGGTTAACATTGCCATGTTCAACCAGCTAGTAAGCATCGGGTTCCCCCAATTAACATAGGACTAGGACCAACTTTTGATCTATACTGACTAGCAAATCTATAAACTTATATTTCGATGCATGGTATAAACTCTGGCTCATTGGGAAGTTTAGTATTGGTTAAATGTACTTCATTTTATAATTTCATAAGCAAGCCTTCCTGGACACTGATTTTCCCCATAAGAAGAAATAAACTGACTTCTGGATTGTCCACCGCATACATAATCTTTAGTAATAAATCTTCTATTTAAAAAATAGCAACAACTGCTATTGCAAATACTATAAATACTAACTCTGAAGGCCCTGTCTAGACAGTTTCATCGTTTTTTAGCAGTGATTTTCCCATCAGTCCTGTTGTCTGATCTTTGTAAGACCCAAGGGTGAGATGAATCACACCACTCTCTCTTATGAGTTATTAGCACAAATCAATGAAACTCTCTACTTCTGCATTACTTTTACTGAAAACATCACAGTTCATCCATCCATCTTATTATGACTCCTTTAAGCAATCAACCTGGAAAGATGAGTAAAGCTATCAATTGCCCAGAAAGAGGTCTGGACTGTTTCTCTGGAAAATACTGTTTCACTTTGGTAATGATCCAAGTCACTTAGGGCTCAAACGTTAGCACTCTCGTTTTATACTAAAATGTTACTTTGTCAAATACATGCTTCCCTCCCCACTAACTTCCCTGTGCCCATTGACTGCAATGACTCTCAAGCAGAAGCTCTTCCTCTTGAAGTGGAAAGTAACCTAACATCAAGGTTACTGAGAAGTATATACCATATGTGGTGGTTTGAATAGGTATTGCCACATAGACTCAAGTGTTTGAATGCTTGGCCCATAAAGAGTGGCACTATTAGGAGGTGTGGCCTTGTTGGAGAAAGTGTGTCACTGTGGGAGCTGGCTTTGAGATCTCATATGCTCAATTTACGCTCAGTATGGCACCAAGTACCCTTGTGCTGCCCACAGATCAAGATGTAAAACTCTTAGCTACTTCTCCAGCACCATTTCTGCCAGCATGCTGCCATGCTTCCTGCCATGATGATAATGGACCAAACCTCTGAAACTGTAAGCCATCCCCAGTTAAATATTTGCCTTTATAAGAGTTGCCTTGGTCATGGGGTCTCTTCACAGCAATGAAACCATAACTAAGACACCATGACTGCCAAAAGCTCTCAGACTGTGATAGTTTGCATGGTCAATTTGACACTATTTAAAATCTCTATGGAGACAAATCTCTGGACACACCTGTGAGGGATTATCTTGCTTAGGTCAATCAAGGTGGGAAGACCCCACCGTAAATGCAGATGGTGCCATCCTATGAGTTGTGGCGATAGGTTGTGGGAAAGGGAGAAGAGAGCTAAACACAGTATTCCTTACTCACTGCTTCCTAGCAGGGGATTCGATGTGAGCAGCTGCCTCAACTACTACCATCATAACTTGGTGGGGTACACTGTGCCTTTGAACTGTGGGCCAAAATAAATCCTTCCTTAAGTTGTCTTTGTGTGTGTGCATTTTATCATAGCAATGCAGAAGGTAACTGAATAGTAAGCTACCCAGCTGGAGTAAATATAAAAATTCAGATGCTGATGGCCTCAAAGAAAACAAGGTTCAACATTTTGACCTATACTGATAATTCAATGATTTTCCTTTCCAGATTGCTTATAGTTCAGTCTGATTTCCACAGATATCTCAAGCCACATTCCCTAGAATTTCCCTGCACTGAGTGTAAGGAAAAGAAACAATGAACAGAGAGAGGGGATTCCTCTCTAAATAATCAGGTTTTTGCTTGGCCCTCAAATATCCTAGTTCAGAAACACTATTCAAAGATAAAAAATGATTCATGCTACAGAATACCATCAGATTCTCTGTTCAGTGACAAAAGGACAAAGTGGGAAATGACTAATTCTGTCTCCCAAGTACACAATGTCTACACTGCAACACTTTCACCAAGCAACTACGGAAGCTAAAGGAAGCAAAATGTTCAACCTTTGTGATCACTTCTCCCTGGGATGCTGCTGTTTAACAAGGTGCTATTAACCAGAATGTTTGTGAGTAGTAAAATATCAGCAATGCTATTTTCTGGATGGTCTGGATCCTTTCCATTATGGTACAAAAGCATTCTACCTATGACCTAGTTGAAATTTACATCAAACCTATGATGTCAGATGAATACGGAAACTAGTTCTAGAGCAGGCACAGCCTTTTAACCAAGCATACCCATAGGAAAACCACACACTTACCAACAATGATCCCAGGTCTTCTGTCCATCTCCACAACATGAGGCTGGACACCTTTATAGGCAGCATCACTCACAACCTGGGTGTTCTTCCTTACCCGCTCTGTCACAGGATCATCCACAACAGGAGTGAAGCCTCTTCCCTTCGTTTTCTCAAAGTCTTCATGATATTTGACCTGAAAAAGAAATTATTCTTAATTCAAACTGTAATTTCTAATTATCTCCAAAACATTCACAAAATGGTAGATCACATAAAATATATCTGGATTATTACACATAATAAATAAATATAATTTAGTTTCCTCAAGTAGTCCAAAATAATGTTAGAAATCAACTTCTGAAAATTTAATATTTTTAAATGCTATGAATTGTATCTCCTTTAAATGATATGTAATTCTATATATCAGTGAGGTATAAAAGACAATTACTTTAAAACATTTGTTACTTCTTAAAACACACAGTTTGACTACACATTGATTTCCAATCTTTTCATCTTCAATATACAATAATAGTAAATGATTTAAGCATAATTTGTCAACACAACAGTGTTATTTAAAATTAGATAAAGAGAGTTTGATATGTTCTATAAAAGTTTATATATCATTACAAAAACAGTCCTCTATATAGTATATATTAAACATTTTAAATGGGTAAACTTCATGGTAAAAAAATCACAACATGAAACTGTTCTTGAAACACTAAAAATATCCTTTATAATATTCAAATATACCAAAGTATGTCTTAAAATTAAATGAAAACCAAAGTCTAGGTAAACATCATTCACAAAACATATTTATAGTAGTCAAGTTAGAAATAAGAACACACCAAAAATCACTGAGGGGAAATTATTTTATTAGAGAAAATGTTTTCATTACATTTCAGTGTAACTGTAACACCCTGCCCAAGGGTTCATTCAAATTCCCGTGCTTTGTTAGTTGTTCAGATTAATAGTGAGCGAATGCTATCCAAACACAGCTCTTGCCCTTCCTTAGTATGTTTTAGTCATGGAGACAGTGATCCGTCGCATCCTACCATGGAAACATGATTTTGTGCTTCTTTAACATGTCTCAGAGCAGGTGTATCTAAGATCAGACATGGTCTACCTTTCATTTGTTTATGGTCCTGAGTGTATTTCACCTGCATAAATAAATAAATAAATAAATAAATAAATAAATAAATAAATAAATAAACCCACCCATGTAACTGGATAATTATAATCTAGAAATTGCATATCTTTTCAAATAGGTGTGTCATGTCCAACCTACTCAAAATTATTCCCCAGGTAACTTTTCTTTCAGTGGATAACATTGTGTTCCAGAACAGTCACCTAAAATCACACTCTTGATGATTTCCCTTAAAAGTTATTCTATAACAGTCAACAGGAAACAAACATATGTGGACAACCATCAGTTAATAACCACCAGAGAAATTGCCTAGCACATTTAAACAGTGCAAATAAAGCATGAAATAGAACAAAATGCATATTCTGTTTCTAAGTAATTTTCTCCTCCAAGAGTGTAGAGGGAAGCAAACGAGATGGTTTCTGGTTTCCTTTATTTTTTTTCCTCCCTAGATAGAGAATAAGGAGCAACCAGGAACAAATCTATATTTTCTTCTGAGCAGTTACACCTTAAAAAGAATTTATGCTGAATATGCCTGATATCTCTGGACAGGAATGCTCTGAGGTAGCTGTCAATTATGAATCCCAAATGCTGACCCATAGGCATGGAGATCCTGTGAGTGTGCTGAGAGCACGGCCCTGATCCTCAGACCTGCAGGTGTTTGAAGGATTCCAGCAATGGGGTTTGAAATCTACTGAGGCAACCCATACTCACCGTGGACAGCTTTCCAGACTAACTCAGTTCTATACTCAATGCATTACATTTTTTATCTTCTGGGCTCTTATTTTGAATTACTCATTTTTAAATTTGTCTTTGCAGGAAGCATTTAACAACTCATGTTCGGTGAAGTACGTCAATAAAATGACTTTTTTTTTTTTTAAATTTATACATCAAAGACTTAGCCAATTTCAAAGATACTGATTAAAATAGCATGAGTCATTGTTTAAACAAGCTAGAGATGTAACACATCTTAGCATATTAATAAAGGATTGTACAATTAATGTAAATGTACATGGTGAGAGCTTTTGGGATTCATCTACAATAACACATGTGTTTATTGGAAATATATTTTATTTGTAAAACAATAAACAATACAAGTAAATTAAAGGATACATCCTTTGCAATGGTCCAAAATGAATTAAAATCACTTGCCGAGCTGATATTTTCTTGATTCTTCTTTACTCTCTCCATTTCGGGAGTTATGCTCAAAGCCGTAGCCCTTCCCAGTTGACCTTTATAATAAACCTACCATTTTAGAGAAAAATTTGAGGATTGTGAATCACTTTAACAACAGAAGAATCACATCATATGTAAGGGAACTCATTAAAACGGGGTGGGGGGAAGAGAGGCAGAGGGAGAGGGGACGTTGCCAAATGCATTCATCTTCAAGCATCTACTTCATTTGGGGACAGGAGTGTCCCTCTTCCCTGTCACCATGAACAAGCTCAAATAGATCACCAGTAAGCCTACAGTGAGCTCATATTGAATATGAGAAGAAATGCTTTGTGGATATTACAAGTCTTCTTTGAATAGAATGATACTGTATAGTCATATTTTCTCAGAAGTTAACGACAACACGACATTGAAGGGACTTTATTCCAACATGTGATGATAGCAAGCCATGTAAAGACAGCATGCTTCCTTCCTTTCCCTAACCATATCCTTTCTCTTTAGAGTAATAGAGTCCCATCAAGTATGACTGGGAAGAAATGGATACTTTTCTAAAAAATAGATAACTGTTAGGGAAAGCATCTAATCATAACCTGCCTTTGGTTCATAAACTGGCCAAATGACTTTATGAGTTTGAGGAATAAATGATTTCTTTGAAGGTAATAGATTTCTGAATTTCCTCTTCCAAAGAACCCATTCTGTATGTTAATGACTTGCTAAAGGATTCTCTCAGGAAACTGTATGTGGGTTATATAAACAGAGGGATCTAGAGTCGTCCATGCGTCTACGAAAAAATGCTGCCTTGGGTCAAGTGCCCATTAACCGGTGCATTTCACATGACATATTCAGTCAACCGCACACACTTCACCATTTCCCCCCAGAAACATAGTAATAATCATCATGAATGAGAGAAAGGGTCCAGAGGGGCCTGACAAACAAGAACTCGGGCAGGTAGAACAACGAGAAAGCTGGACTGCAGGACCAAGATGCCAGGAACTACCCCTGCCTTCCCTGGGGAAACCACAGCAATCACCAGCACAAAAGTAAGATGAGAAAAGCATGCCATAAATTTCAGGACAGTCACCACAGTACAGCACTTGAGCCCTGACATACATGTGACCTTGACACTGTCCTCTGAAGAAGCTGCCAGTCAACTGAGACTATCAACTCAGAAAGGAAAACTCTACTACAGTGGTTCTCAACCTTCCTAGTAACATGACCCTTTAATACAGTTCCTCATGCTGTGATGACCCACAACCATGAAATTATTTCTCTGTTACTTCATAACTCTAATTTTGCTATTGATATGAGTTGTAATGTAAAATATATGATATCCAACTTTGGGGGGATTGCAATCCACAGGTTGAGAACCATTACTCTAATCTCTTGTCTGCATATTGACACATTTGATATGATTAAATACAAATAATAAGTACTAAGATGTTCACACATTGCTGATATTCTTCTGGTTTTCTTTCGCTCTCTTCAGCTCCGGCAGATCCGGAATGGAAGTTGCCTGTTTTAGCTCTCCTTTGTATTTGACCTACAGGGAATACATAAGAATTTTTATAAGTAGTCTATAGGGCTCGGAGTGACTAAAGGTTGGCACTCAAATCCACTCTTGCTTTTTACACATGGACTTTCACAGTGGTCTCCTGTTGACTGAACTCAATTGATCAAGAAGTATTGATTATGATGCTTAAAAGGAGATCTTCAGACTGGAGTAGTGGTGCATTGTGGATAGCCCCGAACCTGATTGTAATTTGATGCTAATTCTGCCCTCTTGTGAGGGGCTTCAGACAAGGAGTGAGTTACCTGTTACTTCTTGTGAACCAGTCCCCTAATGAATAAAAAAGCCAATCACTGGGCGCAGGGGAGAGACTTCTGGGTTGGAGAGGAGAAGAGAGAAGGAGGAGAGAGAGAGAGGTTTTGGAACGGGGGTTCCAAAACCCCCATTTTGGAACGGGGACTGCATGTAGTAGGTAAGATGTGGCTAGTAGGGTCTCCTAGATCTGCAAGGATTCGCCACCAGAGGAATCAGACATTGATAAGGTTTACAAGATTAGATTTCAGTTGATGCACTCAGAGATTGAGTTATTGTTTCTGAACTAAGTTTGTGCTGTGTTTTCCTTCACGTGACAGCTAGTCTGGGTTCAAGAGAGAAAGGTAAAGCAGCAAAGTGCAGGTTTGCCTGATGTGTACCACAGAGGCCATGGGGGTATTGAAGCATGGGGCTGGCTGGCGTGGTAGTGACCTGCCAGTGGGAACCTAGGGAGCTGGGTGGAGAGATCGTGGAGCTCTCAGAGCTCCACGAGATGAAAGCAGGTCGGCCATTGCCCGCCAATGGATGGCTGGTCAGCCCGCTGGGGAAGAGAGGACCAGGGCACAGTGCGGGAATATGCCATACATGTTCCTTCTTTTTTAATACTTCCTGCATCAGTGCATGGCTTAAGTCCCAGCATTTGGGAGACAGAGGCAGGTGGATCTCTGAGTTCTAAGGCTATCCCTGTCTACAGAGTGAATTCTAGGACAGGCAGAGTAGCACAGATTAATGCTGTGTCAAAAAATTAAACAAAAAAACCAAAACAAAACAAAAAGGCAGGGGGGTGTATCTTTGACAACACTAACTATGAGCTCTACAATGGAAGTAAGGAAGCACCCTTACATAGAAACAGCAGAATGATACCTGGACAATAAACTAGAACGAAGTCCCAGCAGCAGGCTGGGAAGATGCTTTAGTCTTCTTCTGGCCCTCGACTTCCCACCTTTAAAACATGCCTGACTTCTTCCACCTTCAGAGGTATTATTCAAGATAAAATATATTGACCTTGATTTTCCACCTCCACCTGGTAGAACTTACTTTTAAATTTTAAAGTCTTTCAAAATGCCAATTTTGCATGAAAGAGACTATTCATGCTATTGGGGAAAACTCCGTAAAAGGATTGACAAAAAGTAAAAGCTACTACTTGTGGTTTCCCTAAAGAGATTTCTAAATTTCAGAGGACACAAGTTCAAGTCTCGATTTGCCCTTACTTGCAATGGATCTTTGCCATGCTTTCTGACTCCTCAAAATTCAGTTTTCCTCATCCAACAGTCAAAGAAATGACTGATGCTGAGCTCAGGTGTTCGCATATAATATTAAAAGAGGACCTAGCACAGATCAGAGGTCCCTCTCCATTGTTGGTTAGGACTGCTTTATGACAGTAGACTATGAAGTGGCTGGCTGATGTCTTCCATTTCATTTATAAGGTGCCTTCCTTTGGTACTGCATCCTACAGTACGAGTCAAGCCAAGTCTTCTCTTGCCCCATCTCTAATATTGTTTTCCCTTCTAATGCCTAAGCCACTCTACTTCGCAACTCTTTACCTAGGTGTATTTTTAGAGATGTAGCAGTAAACTAAAAGTTTCATGGGGAAAAGATGTGGCACTTATGGATCCTTGTGTCCTGGGTACTCAATGAAGACCTTGTGAGTCAGATTCATGATGCCAACTTCCTGACTTAACTGAGACAAAATTTATGCCCTGATATATGAGAGAATGCCCAAATGCAAAAAGGATTCACTGATGCACAGAAAGCAATTTCTTAAAATAAAAGTGCATCGTGTTGGATAAAATATATAAGAAAACAGAATGACTTGCCGCACTCAGCTGCTCCTGGTTCCTCTTCACTCTCTCAATCTCTGGGGTCATGGTTACCGGAGTGGCCTTATAGGTTTGTTCTTTGTACTGAAACTGGAGAACAAAGCATAAGACAGTTTGGAGTCATGGGAAATAAATGTGTACCACTGGAACATACTAAAGGAAATGTCACATGTCACCGATCATCATGCCCCTCCCCCCATGATACCAGCATCCTTTTAAAAAGATTTAACCTTTTTATACAATGTATTTTGATCATATTATTTCCTTCCCCCAACGCCTCTCAAATATTCCCCACATCCCTACCTATCCAACTTCATTTCTCTTTCAAAAAAAAAGGAAAAGAAAAAAACTATCAAAACAAAATGAACATGCACACACAAACAACAACATGGAGTCATATTGTATTGGCCAACTACGTATGCTTATAGAGTCTGCTCTAGAATGTGGTTGACACTCCATTAGACACTACTGATATTCTCTCTCTCTCTCTCTCTCTCTCTCTCTCTCTCTCTCTCTCTCTCTCTGTATCAATTAGAATTAGCTTGTTGAGTAGGAGTAGAACTTTGTGTCCACTTCTCCCAGATTTCATCTTCTGGAGAGAGACCCTACTCCCCCAACTTTTTCTGCTGAAATGTTCTAATTACTCCTTTCACTGCTAGTCTCCATACTTTATAACTTTTTGACTTCTTGATTTTGATTTCATCAGTAATAAGAACTCAACCTTTAGTGATTCCACCAGTTCCTGACATTAAAGTGATGTTTACTAAATTAGCATCTTATATTTAAAATGATTTATTATCACCATCATTTTAATAATATGTCACGTTGGGTGTAAAATAGATTCTTGCCATCACTCCCAGCATTGAGAACAAAAGGTCACAAAAATCTTATGCCTGCTCTTCAGTGGCATACTGCCTCTACCAACCTTCTTCACAGGGATCTCAGTTTCTCTTCTTACCAAGTTCCAACGTTGGAAGGCCTGACTTCTGAGCTAACACTAGAGATCACTGTAGAACACTACAGAACACTGCATAGAGATCTTCTTTCTTAGCTTGGGGTAGAGAAGGCTGATGGCTTCACTGTCCACAGTCAACTACCCCAACAATTCTACAATATCTCAAGAAATAAAGGAACATCAAACACAGATGAAGGTGAAGTCAGAGATGGCATAGCTGTTGAAAGTTTCTGACGGCTGCAGTAAAGCTGGAAGAGGAGCTCTATGACGACAGTCAATGAGCTTTCAGAGTTTACATTCAGCCTTGGGCCTTGCACAGGCCTTGCTCTTGACATGTATGCTCCTATGAATGAACAGAAAAATGAAAAAAAAATTGAGAAGCCTAGAAAATACATGGAAAAGGTTGAATTCCTTCCAATGTGTCCTCTCCCTAAGGGTCAACATTCTTTGTACTGTTATATGTGAGAGTTTAGGCAAGTTCAAAGGCTGATGTGATGGAGTTAGAGTGAGGAATATTTCACGTGACCTTTATTGGTAGAAATATTATTCCTGTTAGAGCTTCAACTGAAGCTTTGTGGAGCAGCATCACTGACAGGGAGAACCTACCATTGCTAGTGATAGTAAACATCAATTCACTGGGAGAATCTTGCCCAGATTCTCTTGTTCATCACTCTGTCATGTGCTTTACAAGCAATATCTCTTTAATACTAAAATTTCTGTTTTATGGGACAGGAACTTTTAGAGCTGACAATCTGTGGAGTGTATATAATGTATGAAGTCCACAGCTGGAATCAAACCTATCAGTATACCAGGGTCCATGTTCCTCTCCACCATTTGACTGTTTATTTTACCTCTTGGATTCCACCATCTACAGCCATGACATGGCACATAAATTCTATAGCATCTATGCTTACATGCATTTATTTTTCAAACAAAGTTGAGACAGTGTTGTTTTTATTATATATGTTTTTGAAGAAAGAAGGAGGAGGAAGAATTTCAATAAAATAACTTAATCACCGAGTCAAATAATGGCAATAACAGGGCTGTTAACATATTCTTGAATGAGCTATGAGCCACACTACTAGGATTCTCTATACTACAGTCTTATGATTAGTATTGCAAGTCCTGTCCCTACATCATCTCCTGCCACTCCAATCCCAAATACCCATGCCTTAAGTCCTCTCCCCCCTGAATAGGCCTTGGATCCTGAAAATACTCTTTCCCTACCAGGATGTCCCTTCCTCACAAAAGCCCCCTGAAATTATTCTTTATATATATATAATTTTTTTTCGGTTTATTTTTTTGATACTTTATTTACATTTCAAATGTTTCCCCATTTCCAGATCTCCCCTTTGGAACCTCCCCATTCCAATCCCCCACCCCCTGCCTTTATGGGGGTATTCTCCCAACCCACCTACCCACCCAACCACTCCCATCTTCCTTCCATGGCATTCCCCTATACTGGGGCATCTAACACCCTCAGGCCCAAGGGCATCTCCTCCCCCTGATGGCTAACAAGACCCACCTCTGCCAAATATGTGGCCAGCACCAGGGGTCCCTCCATGTATATTCTTTGGTTGGTGATCCAGTCTCCAGGAGCATCTGGAGGTCAGGCCAGTGGACACTGCTGCTCCCTCCATGGGGCTGCCAACTCCCACAGATCCTTCAGTCCCTTCTCCAACTCCTCCATCTGGGACCTCACACTTGGCCCAATGGTTACTGTGAAGTGACTCTTAGGTATTCTGAACGTTTGGGCTAATAACCACTTATCAGTGAGTACATACTGTGTTCATTCTTTTGTGTCTGTGTTACCTCACTCAGGATGATATTTTCAAGTTCCATCCATTTGCCTAAGAATTTCGTAAAATCATTGTTTTTAATAGCCGAGTAGTATTCCATTGTGTAAATGTACCACATTTTCTGTATCCATTCCTCTGTGGAGGGACATCTGGGTTGTTTCCAGCTTCTGGCTATTATAAATATGGCTGCTATGAACATAGTGGAGCATGTGTCTTTATTACATGTTGGAGCATCTTCTGGCTATATGCCCAGGAGTGGAATAGCTGGGTCCTCAGGTAGTATTACGTTCATTTTTCTGAGGGTCTGCCAAGCTGATTTCCAGAGAGGTTGCATCAGCTTGCAATCCTACCAGCAATGGAGGAGTGTTCCTCTTTCTCCACATCCTCGCTAACATCTGCTGTCACCTGAGTATTTGATCTTAGCCATTCTGACTGGTGTGAGGTACAATCTCAGGGTTTCTTTGATTGAATTTTCCCTGATGACTAAGGATGTTGAACATTTCTTTAGGTGCTTCTCAGTCCTATGATTTTCCTCAGTTGAGAATTCTAAGTTTAGCTCTGTTCCCCATTTTTTCATAGGGTTATTTGGATCTGTGGAGTCTAACTTCTTGAGTTCAGTGTATATATTGGATATTAGCCCTCTGTCAGACATAGGATTGGTAAAGATCTTTTCCCAATCTGTTGGTTTCCATTTTGTCCGACTTACAGTGTCCTTTGTCTTACAGAAGCTTTGTAATTTTATGAGGTCCCATTTGTCAATTCTTGATCTTAGAGCATAAGTCATTGGGTTCTGTTCAGAAACGTTTCCCCTGTGCCCATGTGTTTGAGACTTTTCACCACTTTCCCTTCTATTAGATTCAGTGTATCTGGTTTTATGTGTAGGTCCTTGATACTCTTGGACTTGAGCTTTGTACAGGGAGATAGGAATGGATTAATTTGCATTCTTCTACATGTAGACCACCAGTTGAACCAGCACCATTTGTTGAAAATACTGTCTTTTTTCCACTGGATGGTTTTAGCTCCTTTGTCAAAAATCTAGTGACCATAAGTGTGTGAATTCATCTCTGGGTCTTCAATTCTATTCCATTGATCTACCTGCCTGTCACTGTACCAATACCATGCAGTTTTTTATCACTATGGCTTTGTAGTACAGCTTGAAGTCAGGGATGCTGATTTCCCCAGAAGTCCTTTTATTGTTGAGAATAGTTTTTGCTATCCTGGGTTTTTTGTTATTCCATATGAATATGAGAATTGCTCTTTCTAAGTCTATGAAGAACTAAGTTTGAATTATGATGGAGATTGCTTTAAATCTGTAGATTGCTCTTTTGCCGGATGACCATTTTAACTATATTAATCCTGCCAATCCACGAGCATGGGACATCTTTCCATCTTCTGAGGTCTTCTTCGATTTCTTTCTTCAGAGGCTTGAAGTTCTTGTCATACAGATATTTCACTTGTTTGGTTAGAGTCACACCAAGATACTTTATATTGTTTGTGACAAATGTGAAGGGTGTCATTTCCCTAATTTCTCTCTCAGCTTGTTTATCCTTCGAGTATAGGAAGGCTACTGATTTGTTTGAGTTAATTTTGTATCCAGCCACTTTCCTGAAGGTGTTTATCAGCTCTAGCAGATCTCTGGTGTAGTTTTTCAGGTCATTTAAGCATACCATCATATCATCTGCAAATAGTGATATTTTGATTTCTTCCTTTCCAATTTGTATCCCTTTGATTTCCTTTTGTTGCCTGATTGCTCTAGCTAGAACTTCAAGTACTATGTTGAATAGATAGGGAGAGAGAGGGCAGCCTTGTCTAGTCCCTGATTTTAGTGGGATTGCTTCAAGTTTCTCTCCATTTCGTTTGATGTTGGCCACTGGTTTGCTGTAGACTGCTTTTACTATGTTTAGGTATGCTCCTTGAATTCCTGATCTTTCCAAGACTTTTATCATGATGGGATGTTGAATTTTGTCAAATGCTTTTTCAGCATCTGATGAAATGACCATGTGGTTTTTTTCTTTGAGTTTGTTTATGTAGTGGATTACATAGGTGAATTTCCGGGTATTGAACCATCCCTGCATCCCTGGGATGAAGCCTACTTGATCATGTTGAATGATCGTTTTGATGTGTTCTTGGATTCAGTTTGCGAGAATTTTATTGAGTATTTTTGCATCGATATTCATAAGGAAAATTTGTCTGAAGTTTTCTTTTATTGTCGGGTCTTTGTAAGGTTTTGGTATAAATGTAACTTTGGCCTCATAGAATGAACTGGGTAGTGTTCCTTCTGTTTCTGTTTTGTGGAACAGATTGAAGAGTATGGGTATTAGGTCTTCTTTGAAGGTCTGATAGAATTCTGCACTAAACCCATCTGGTCCTAGGCTTTTTTATTTGGGAGACTTTTAATGACTGCTTCTATTTCCTTAGGGGTTATGAGACTGTTTAGATGGTTTATCTCTTCCTGACTTAACTTTGGTATTTGGAATCTGTCTAGAAGCTTGTCCATGTTTTCCAGATTTTCCAATTTTGTGGAGTATTGGCTGTTGCAGTAAGATCTGAAGATTTTTTTAAATTTCCTCAGAATCTATTGTTATATTTCCCTTTTCATTTCTAATTTTGTTAATTTGGATACTGTCTCTGTGCCCTCTGGTTAGTCTGGCTAAGGGTTTATCTATTTTGTTGATTTTCTCAAAGAACCAGCTCCTGGTTTTGTTGATTCTTTGTATAGTTCTTTTAGTTTCTACTTGTTTGATTTCAGCCCTTAATTTTTTTTTTTTTTTGAGACAGGTTTTCTCTGTATAGACCTGGCTGTCCTGGAACTCACTCTGTAGACCAGGCTGGCCTGGAATTCAGAAATCCACCTGTCTTTGCCTCCCAAGTGCTGGAACTAAAGGCGTGCACCACCACTGCCTAGCATTCAGCCCTTAATTTGATTATTTCCTGCCTTCTACTCCTCTTGGGTATATTAGCTTCTTTTTGTTCTAGAGCTTTCAGGTGTGCTTTTAAGCTGCTAGTATATGCTCTCTCCAGTTTCTTTTTAGAGGCATTCAGAGCTATGAATTTTCCTCTTAATACTGCTTTCATTGTGTCCCATAACTTTGGGTATGTTGTACTTTCATTTTCATTAAATTCTATGAAGTCTTTAATTTCTTTCTTTATTTCTTCCTTGATCAAGTTATCATTGAGTAGAGTATTGTTCAGCTTCCATGTGTATGTGTGCTTTCTGTTGTTGTTGCCAATGAAGAAGAGCCTTATTCTGTAGTGATCTGATAGGAGGCATGGGATTATTTCAATCTTCTTATATCTGTTGAGGTTTGTTTTATGACCAATTATATGATCAGTTTTGTAGAAGGTACCATGAGGTGCTGAAAAGAGGGTATATTCTTTTGATTTAGGATGAAATGTTCTATAGATATCTGCTAAATCCATTTGGTTCATAACATCTGTTAGTTTCACTGTGTCTCCGTTTAGTTTGTGTTTCCAAGATCTGTCCATTGTTGATAGTGGGGTTTTGAAGTCTCCCACTATTATTGTGTAAGCTGCAATGTGTGCCTTGAGATTTAGTAAAGTTTCTTTTGTGAATGTGCATGCCCTTGCATTTAGGGCATAGATGTTCAGAATTGAGAGTTCTTCTTGGTAGATTTTTTCCTTTGATGAGTATGAAGTGTCCTTCCTTATTTTTTTGATGACTTTTGGTTGAAAGTTGATTTTATCCTATATTAGAATGGCTACTCCAGCCTTTTTTGGGGGGACCATTTGCCTGAAAAATTGTTTTCCAGCCCTTTACAGTGAGGTAGTGTTTGTCTTTAACACGGAGGTGCATTTCCTAGATGCCGCAAAATGCTGTATCCTGTTTATGAGTCCAGTCTGTCAGTCTATGTCTTTTTATTGGGGAATTGAGTCCATTGGTATTAGGAGATATTAAGGAATAGTGATTGTTGCTTTCTGTTATTTTCCATGTTATTTTTATGTTTGTGTGGCTATCTTCTTTGAGTTTGTTGAAAGATTACTTTCTCGCTTTTTCTAGGGTGTAGTTTCCCTCGAGTTGGCATTTTCCATCTATTATTCTTTGTAGGGCTGGATTTATGGAAACATACTGTGCAAATTTGTTTTTGTCATAAAATATTTTGGTTTCGCCCTCTATGATAATTGAGAGTTTTGCTGGGTATAGCAGCTTGGGCTGGCACTTGTGTTCTCTTAGAATCTGTGTGAGATCTGCCCAGGATCTTTTAGCTTTCATAGTCTCTGGTGAGAAGTCTGGTTAATTCTGATAAGTCTGCCTTTATATATTATTTGACCTTTTTCCCTTACTGCTTTTAATATTCTTTCCTTATTTTGTGTATTTGGTGTTTTTATTATAATGTGATGGGAGGAATTCCTTTTCTGGTCCAATCTACTTGGAGTTCTGTAGGCTTCTCGTATATTTATGTTCATCTCTTTCTTTAGGTTAGGCAAGTTTTCTTCTATAATTTTGTTGAAGATATTTACTGGTCCTTTAAGTTGGGAATCTTCACTCTCTTCTATACCTATTATCCTCAGGTTCTGTCTTCTCATTGTATCCTGGATATCCTGGAAGTTTTTGCTTAGTAGCTTTTTGTGTTTTGCATTTTCTTTGACTGCTGTGCCAATGTTTTCTATGGTATCTTCTGCACCTGAGATTCTCTCTTCTATCTCTTGTATTCTCTTGGTGATGCTTGCATCTATGACTCCTGATCTCTTTCCTAGGTTTTCTAACTCCATGGTTGTCTCCCTTTGTGATTTCTTTATTGTTTCTATTTCTATTTTAGTTCCTGGATGGTTTTGTTCATTTCCTTTGTCTGTTTGATTGTGTTTTCCTGTAATTCTTTAAGAGATTTTTGTGTTTCCTCTTTAAGGGCTTCTAGTTGTTTACCTGTGTTCTCTTGTATTTCTTTAAGGGAATTATTTATTTCCTCCTTAAAATCTTCTATCATCCTCTTGATAAGTGATTTTAAGTCTGAGTCTCCCTTTTCTGGTGTGTTGGGGTATCCAGGGCTTGCTGTGGTTGGAGAGCTGGGTTCTGATAATGCCAAGTAGCCTTAGTTTCTGTTCCTTATGTTCTTGCCCTTGCCTTTCACCATCTGGTTATCTCTGGTGTTAGCTAGTCTTACTCTCTCTGACTGTGGCTTGTCTTTTCTGCAGGCCTAGGTGTCAATACTGACATGTAAGCAGGCCACCACATTCTCCCTTACCATGCAATAGTGCACAGTCATGTGTTGTCTGCCATGATGGACTGTACTCCCTCAAACCATGAGCCAAAATAATCTTTCCTCCTTTAAGTGGCTTACTTTCAGGTATTTGGTCACACCATGGAAAGAGATCACTAACACACCTTGTATCCTGACATTCATTCCACCCATCAATTTCCCCATCAGGTCTATTTAGAGGAAAATCAACTGGAAAAATGATAATATAGGGGTTATAAAAGAAATCAACAAGGCCTTGCTTTGTAGGTGGTTACTTTATAACTAAAACTTGGAGAAGACTGAACTTCAGGCAAAGAGAACAAAAAGTATACATGGAAATTTAGCCACGATTTAAATCTATACCAAATAGGTTTTACAGATCACTTAATAATGATTAAAATGATTAAAGCTGAAGTCTAGGCTGGCATAAAAACACTGCTCCCTCAGATATCAGCTGTCTTAGTGTCTGTAGATTTAACATGAGTAAAGATGCCAGGATCAACCCAGACCCAAAATAGTTAAATGCAAAGTTCATGGAGTCAGGTTTCCTCTAAATGAAATTCAAAAAACCGATCCTAGCACAGAAAGCTACTAGCAAAAAAAGGCTTGTCCTCAGAGGTGGAAAATGTCGAGATGTTTAAATGTTAGTGAATCATCTCTCGGTTTGACAGATCAGGCTAATCTTAAAAGGCCAAGTTTCCATTTGAATATTAAGCAGGGGGTTATGGCCCAACCTCAGAAATACAGAACTATACATTTCTTGTTTGCTAGAAAAGATGATATACTATACCGTTTCGTGTGATTTTATTAGGGTAAAAAGCCTAACACATTAAAAATGAACATGTTTTCTTCTCAAGACTCTTCATAAAATAGCAGTCACTTCCCTGTAAGAAATGCCTAGATGCCATACACTCTACAGAACACTTAATACAGGATGTTTACATCCACGGATGCATGCCAAACATTGCCATTGCAAAGTGAAGGAATGTAACGTTTTACACTTCGTTCCCAAACTAACTTCTCTGTCATATTCAAGTGGCACATCATTCAGAGTCCCATAAAACACAGCAAAAGGTCATTTACTGTAATCCAGGCCTTAGCCTCCAGATCTCTTTCTAGATTCTATCCTCAGGACAGGGCTTCCTTTATGGTAAAGGGATTTGACTGTACTACATTCTGCACAATTTTTATAATTGTGTATTTAAGCAAACACCACCTTGCCCCTCCTGGAATTCCAACAGAAACCACCACTGGGTCACATGCTCTGGACACCACCTATCATTGAGCTAACACTGATACATGTCATGAAAGCAGTTTTCTTTGGTTGGCTTAGAGGTAAAGTCTAAAAGGTTGTGTGTCCAAGACAAGAGATGAGGAGATGGATCAGGGAAGAAATGTTAAAGGAAGAATCATTGTTCACATCTATAACAAGAAACTAAGTAAATGAATACATGCAGATGAACCCCATTCCTGGAAGGACAATAATTATCTGTTGCCTATGTCAATCAATAAATGGGATACATTTTTCCTATAGAATTAAATACCTCCCCTAGTCATTCCCACAGTCAAAAGTGTCATAGTGTAAGATCTTTTTACTATTTACACTCAACTCATGTGTTCTTTGCTGAGTAAAGTAGAGGGGAAATAAGGTCAGAAAACAGAAATGTGGACATAGAGCTGTGTCAGGGAAAGGCTCAGAAATGTGACTGACACAAGAAAATATGAGTTGGTGCTACATTCAAAAAAGCAAATCTATTACCTTTGCTTCAGCTACCAAGTACTTGTGTTAAACCTTTTGATCATTTCGTTGAGGTAAAATTCCTTTGCTCCAAGAGGTGGGATATTCCATATACCCTTTCTCTCTAAAATATAACTCAGCTAAAATTCTGTTCCTAAAGACGAATCGTAATCCTAGATTCTGTTAAAATGGCACACTTCTTCTTTGTCTGCTCTAAGTGATGTGAAATGGAGCTCCAAGCTCAAGGGAAACAAAACTGGTGTTTTCTCTCTGGAAGGGAGACCTTTGATGTCTGATGACATTGATGATGTCATCTTTCAGGAAAGTGAAGAATAAAAGATAAAAAGCCACCTATTGAGAACTAAAATTAAAAACGCTGACCCGTATAGCCCCTGTCTCTCTCAGAAAGGATAATTAATGCTGTGGAGAACTTACTGAACTAATATTGTGCTGGTTTTCTTCACTTGTTCAATCTCTGGAGTATTCTCTATGGCTGTGCCAGCTCCTACTTCTTCCTTACAAGATACGTTCATAGAGTGGAAAGGAAAGCAAGCACTGTAAGCTTATTAAGATTCAAGTCCTAGATCTGCCTGTTACAAAAGCAGGACTATTTCTCAAGTATTATAGTAAGTGTAAATATGGGTCTCATTTATGACTAACAATATTGCACAAATCAATGAATTAGTCCATTGTAATAATAAATGCTGCCTTTGGTTTCAGATCTTATAACCTCTTAGCCCAGTTCATACTTGTTCTAAGGCATAATGAGTACCTTAGCTGGGGGTAGATTATTTGCCCTAAGAAGATAAATTGGCAATCTCCAGTTTCCTACCTCAAATGTAGATACACATGGCACATGCGTAGTTGAGAAAAATGTCAAAGCACATATTAAAGAAATTCACTCAGCAGCTAGCATTTAACGCCAAATGAGTGAGATTTCACACCACTGCTAATCTTCTAAACACAAAAGTCCCTCACTGTCTCCTAGGAAAATACTAACTCTATCTCCAGTATCTGCCTTGACTCACTTATTTTTCTCACCTTCTCCTTTCTCTCCAACCCTGGCATCTACTTCCAAACAGAAAGAAAAGTGAAAACAAAAGTTTGCCACAGATAAACAGCAGTCCTAGAAAGTCACATGAGGACAGAATGATCCCACTCCAGACACAGACATCACGGGAGCATGGGGGTGGGGGGTGTAAGACTTGAGCTGAAAGAGATGAAACTTGGGAACATCAGGGATCACAGGAGTCAGGAACAGCCCTTTCTCTGACCCTTCCACTGAGAACTGCCCATCTCTTGGCACAGTCTGGACCTTCTTAGGGCAATCCCTGACTTACCAGACAGCCTGTCTATTCTGAGAGTGACTCAGCCAATTAATTATGAAGTGGAGAGCATTTCAGAAGTCCTCAAACTTAAAGGCATTTGCTTTCTGATTCCTTTTGACTAGACATGTGCTTAAGTGCTAAATGACTGAGACAATTCTATATTATAATATTTGACTGTATGATCCATTTATTAATTTCATAACACAATTCAGGTTTACTCATTTATTGATTAGCAGAGCCCTACTTTAAAAAAACAAAGTACACAGGCACCTCCTGTTCTTCAAAATAAGAACAGAAAAATTTATAAGTTCGTTTTGAACTAGTAAGTCTCCAGGTGAGTCATCCATGCAAATTAAGTAGAAATCCTGAGGGAAACCCCTCATGCATCTACTCTCGTCTTCGCAATAAAATCAGTGTGGAAGACTTTTCCTGAGGTAAAATCCAGTCAACACTTGTCATTGATACCTAATACAAAATTTGGATTTAAAATTCCAAAACAATTCTAACAATTAGAAGTTATGAGAATAATTATTTTTATTTTGAAGAAATAAATCCATCTGATAGAAAATGCAAGTGATAGAGGGGAAAAATTTCAGACAATGGGGAAAAGACACTCTTACCAAATCTAATGTTTTAGAATTGGGGGTAGGAAGGTGTTGGGATACAGTTCCCAGAACATTTACCTGGCATGAACAAGGCCCTGGATAGACTCCCTAGGACCACAAAAATAAATAAATAAGCAAGCAAACAAAGATACCATAATCTCAACTATGAAAATAAAATACAGATTGGGAATTCCCCAACCAAAATATCTAAAATTTAGACTTTCTGACAGCTAGCAATTGACTTGTCTCTTGTGGTGTGTTTCAGTCCTAACACAAGTACACTAAAAATAATACATGGCGTTATCTTAGGCTTGAACATAAAGGTTATATGAAGCATAAATGACTTTGATGTTTAGACCTATGTCTCCTCCCCACTATCACTTATTATATCCATGCCAATATCCAATATCCAAATCCAAACAAAGTTTGAAGTCCGTCTAACCCCAAGCTCTTCAGAGAGCACCTACTCACGTTGCTAATGTTTTGCTGTGTCGTCTTGATTCTCTGAATCTCGGGAGTGACTGCCACAGTGGAATAGTTGGAAAGCATCTTCTCAGCTTCATCTTTATACTTTTTCTAAAATTATAAAATGATTACAAGTTGAAAGCTCTGTGTGGTGGGAGTAGAAAGGGATATGGCGTCACCTCCAACTCTACCACACCACTCATAATTTAAGATTCAAAGTAGCTGTTGACACAGCTATTAAAGTCAAGGGTGTTGGTAAACAGTCTGTCACAGCAGCAGTTGAGACACCTCAGAGAGATTGGCTTCTGTGTTTCCCCTAAACTTGGGATCTACTCTTCTATGTGTGAACAAACTCAGACTCTGCTCCAGTATCTCCAGCACTCTCGGTGACTCAACTCTCTCCATCTACCTTATTACAAACTCCAGGACTGGTAAAGATCAGTGACTAAGGATAACATGCTACTATATTTGTAGGGAACATTATTATACATCTCGAATTCCTCTCCAGTAAAGGAGCTACAAAGGGCTCCTTTAATAAAGCCTGGGTTTATGTTATGACATAATTGACATCATTTTAAATACCCAACACACACTTATTCAATCAAACCCACAAATAGATATCATTATCAGATGGAGAAAATGAGGCCCCTGCTAGTTAGTGTGGGTAACAGTAATGCACACCACCACTTATTCAGTGAGGTAAGCACTGGACTTGGTGATAAATGCAGCTGCCATTGCATCCTTCCTCACTGGCTCACATATGCATGTGCATGTTTTATGCACTTCCCTAAGATTTGCACTCAACTTATGAAGACACAGCCAGTATCTCCAAGTTCATTGTCTTTATGCTGCATGGGGGATAGGGAGCAGAAAACCATGAGCTTTAAGACTATTCTAACTGCTGCACATTGCTGGGTCACTGAGGAGCAGATGGGTTCCTACACTTTCACTTGGGTTTAACCAGAATTTGAACAATTGTGCCCAATATGGGTTGAAATTATTTCCGTCATAAATTCCATTAATTAAATTTAATTCCCTACTTCTAGAACAATTCTCTGCTGTTACTTTTTCCACTAAGATGTACTTCTCAGGTAACTTTATAGCAAAGATATGATTAAATAATGTATATTTCCCTTTAAATCAGATTTTACAAGCATCTTATTCCTCTATGAATATTTTCTTTTGAGGTGTTATCTTTTTCATATTTATTTTTTCAAAAAAAGTGGTATATGTCTTTCCTTCACCATTACTGCCCACTGGGTTCCCCTTCCCCCTTCTCATCCGATCCTCCTTTCCTGTACACACAGTCCCCCTTTCAGTCCTGTGTGTGTGTGTGTGTGTGTGTGTGCGCGCGCACACACACACGCATGTATGCATACTTAAATCCAGATTCTTCATATGTGAGAAAACATGAAATATTTATCCTTTTCAGAATACTATTCTTTTACAACCAGCTTTTTAAATTTTTGGAGAATATGTGACAGGTGTATTTGGCAAAGAAGTTTTACTAAGAAAACATAGCTCTTCTAATAAGTTTTAGTTAATGTTAATTATCAAGTGATAATGTAATCTTCATGACTTTATTTTATTGAGAGGTATTTAAAAATATTCATTGTGAAATGGACAAAATATTCCTGGAGTTATGCTTCTGTTCTTGGCCTCAAAAAAGGGGAACCATGTGAGACTTTGGCACTTCATAAACGGCTCCTAAATTAGATCTATAGCCACTGCCCTAATTAGTAATGCAAGTCACGTTTGGTCGTTAAGGTCTTAATAAAAATGCTCTAACTTTGAAGGTAATGTCTTTAGAAAGATGTCAATCAAAGACTCTAGAAGCAGACAATGACAGGATTAGAGTACATTACTGCAAGCATCTTCATCGGCTACCAACCTGGCTGTAGATTTCAGATGCCCTCTTGGCTCGAAGCATATCTGGGATATCCATGTTCACCTGCATTCCTCTCCCTTTAATTTCATTCTCCAAGTCTTTCTTATATTGCTTCTAAAAGAACGGAATATAATCTCAGCTCTTTGTGGAACTTCCAGGGCCGTATCGTTATTTATGTGTTTTAATAGCAGGGTGACATTCACACCCTTCCAGAACCTTCCTGGAGACTTTGTATTCACCCATCCTTACCTGACTGGCCATCTCAGATGCCCTCTTAGCTCTCTGAACATCCAGAGTCTCTGTGCTGACCTGCATTCCTTTTCCTTTAATTTCTGTCTCCAGATCTCTTTTATAGTCTTTCTGTAGAAAATAAAACACAAGGTGCTCTGAAGTCATTTCAAAATGGTGCTGAAAAAGTATGATGTCATTTTGACATCAGGACTATGCATTACGAAATCAGATTAGACCTTATTCTTTTATTTCTATATAACAAGACAGAAGTATGACATGCAGTAATATATTTATACATAACCAGGAAGCTTTGTCTACTAAGCTGCATTTTAACAAAAGCACAGAACTAGATTGGGGAAATTTTTGTATTCCAAAGATAAACTTGAAGATGTACTGGTGACTGTGTAATTTGGTTGGTGACTACCAAAAAAGGGACTATAAAATTGTTGCTGTTCTCAATTATTGCATCTTATCTCACTTCCATTCTAAACTATTGGGTTTATATCATACTAGCCCAAGTCTTTGGATCCTATGGGGCTTAAATAAATCATTCTACCCCAACCTTGGGTCTATGTGATTAGTTCAGGGATGGTGTGTATTTCCTTTACCATGGAGAATATCAGAAGAGCCTTTCTTTTTCTTCCTGGATATGAATGACAAGACACACCCTGTCTGGAAACTAAGTCAGGAAGGAAAACTAAACCATATGACCCTTAAATGATGTATAACCTTTCAGAATGACTGGTTACATTCTAGAAAAGGTATCACTAGGCAACTTCGTCACTGGATGAACAAAACTCCTCCAAACTTGGATGGCTTAAAACAGCATATGAGCTGGGCAGTGGTGGCACACGCCTTTAATCCCAGCACTTGGGAAGCAGAGACAGGCAGATTTCTGAGTTCGAGGCCAGCCTGGTCTACAGAGTGAGTTCCAGGACAGCCAGAGCTATACAGAGAAACCCTGTCTCAAAAAACCTAAATAAATAAATAAATAAATAAATAAATAAATAAATAAATAAAACAGCATATGACAGCAGCTTCATTCCAAGAGAACAACAAATAAACTGAGAGCCTCAGTCAGAGTTCAGTTTGCTTATGTCTCATTGCCTATAGAAAGTCACACCGTTAAGTTCACAGAAACGGTACAAGTTTGAATATTGCAGGACACTAGCCTAACAATATTGACATATTTTAGAGCTCAGCTTTGAATATTAAAAACTAATAGCAACATCCCAAACTTTAGTTGAAAAGGACTTGAGAGCCTATCAATGTGGCAAGATGGACCATGAGTAACTAAGGTTATGCAAATGGGTTATGTGGGGTATAAAGATAATGGAACTCCAGAACCTCCCCTGGGCCATGGAGAACATGGCTGACTCCTCCAGGCCTATCCCCCTCACTCTCTACCCATTCCATATTTCTTGCTCTAGGAGGATGCTTTCAGTCCTCTGTCTGGTCCCCCTTATCTGGCACACACTGATCAATGGCTCTTTCCTACAACTAGAAAGGGAGCCAGCTGAGAAGTTTAGTAGGAAGAATTGGAACTGTGGTCACATGAGTGTGCTAGATTATAGCAGAAAAACTCAAAAATGTATGGGGTAGACCAGATTAAGCAAAGGTGTAATGTTCTCACCTGGACTTCACAAGTGATGGATACCTAACACTGTGACAGAATAGCCCCAAACAGCCTATAACTGTGATATGTGTCAGTGATCAAGGACTTCCTGACCTGGTTCAGTTCCTGGCTATTTGACACAGATACCTAACTGTTTATTCATCTACCTGCTCACCCCATCTGGACCTGAACCTGACAAACTGTTCCCTACTCCTGATCTATTTTCTACTTGAGACCCAGTTTTGCCTTTACACCTCTGACTTCTGCAGCTTTGCTCTATAATCTGACTTCAGCTCTACCAGCATCATTACCACCAGTTCCCTCTTCACTGATCTGGTTCATTTTTTATCTATATAGATTCTTTCTTAGCCCACTTCTAAAACCTCCTGAACTTTGAAATCTGCTGCAGTCTCTTTTACTTAAATTCATTCTTTAATACATGTACACATACTCATTCTTTAAGGTTTTATTTGTGTGTATATATACATGTATGTATGTAGATATACATGCTTACACAAAAACATACACATACATATACTGTGTGTGTATGATGCATGAGCATTAACAGTAATTAAGATTAGAATAAAAAACTTACATTCACTTTGTCTAAGCTGCCAAGGTGGGTGGATTTTATTACAAATTATAATCACTAACACCGCTAAACTTTATAAATTTGTTAATCAATATATGCTGACATTGTAGAAAGACACAAACATGTCCATGTATATTTCTAATGTAGCTCACCCATGACAGCATCAGTCCCAGTAACAAATATGGTACCTTAGTTTGGAGTGGGGCAATGTAAATGGCTTTAGAATAGTGTTACAGGGTATGATTGATGAGCAGAATCAAAGTGACATCTAAGACTTGTGTGGTTCCATTTGAAGAGGCAGGAGAGAAATTAAAGGTTCTGGTTTTGGCATGTCATGTTGAGATCTTACTACACATGCAGACAACAGATGTTTCAATGGACATAGTTACATCCACATTACAGTCATACATTGTTTCTAAAGGAGCTAGGCACAGTATAGAAAGTAATGAAAAAGAATTTGTAATAATAAATGAATATAAAGCAAAGGAATGCATACAGCATTCAATATTTACTTAAGTTTCTGTATATACAAGATCATGTCTGTCTACACATCATACATACAGATCTGGAAGTCTCTACAATAAACTTCTAACAATGACCAGTTACACTATAAGAGTCACGGTAGCTCCCAGAGTAACCCCAGTGATGTCCTACCACAAAACCTTGAGAAAAGCAAGTCAATCTCCTCCTTAATCTGCACCTCAGCTTTCTATATTACTCTTACAAAACGTAAACACTATTAAACTCCAGTGACTTGTTCATACTCTCAAAATTGGGAGAGGCTCAGGAAGCGTGGAGCCTAATCTCGGGTATCTCCCTAGAAAATGCAAACATGGTCTACCCTCTAAGGTGTTCTTATGCCTACATCTTCATGCATATTGCATGAAGTGAAAGTGACACTGAATGAATGCATACGGTTAATCAAGATATACCATGTCTTAACCCAAAAGCTGACTCCAGAAACCTCAAGCAGTGGATATAAAATAAGCAAAGAATCACACAGAATCTAAGATCATACTCAGATTAAAACTCTACATATGTTCTTTGTACCTCCCTCAAAACATTGGAAACACAAATATGCCAAGCAGAATATGAGCTATCCTAGAGAAGATGCCCTATACAAGTGTTTATCATGCCCTAGATTAACATGAAATGTGTTATATTACAGCAGTAATGTGTATCAGAGTGTGTGTCCCTGCATGCATGTATGTGTGCATTCTATTAAAATGACTTTTTCCAAGCTTCCTTTGATGCATTTAAAGGCTATGAGCAATGTGGAGACTATAAATTTCCAAATAAACAACATGATTTGAGGTGATTTCCATTCCAAATGACAGTGCTACCCATGGAGCTTTGAGAGATTCCATGCAGTCATCCAGTGTTGGTATGACTTGCTGAGTACAAACATAGGAGTTTTAATGTCTGGTCGACCCTCTCCACTCACCTCGCTGGCTATCTTGGCAGCTCTTTTAGCACGCTGTATTTCAAGGGTATCGGTGTCAATTTGCATTCCCTTGCCTTTAATTTCCAACTCCAGGTCCTTTTTGTATTCTTTCTATAAAATCAACATTCAACAGAATTTAATCATTCTGTGGACAGCATATGTTTTGCAGTCAATAATACCAAAACAAATAAACAGGTGAACAACCTAAACATTTTTAAATGACCAAGAGAAGTCTATGGGATGGCTCAGTGAATAAATCACTTGTCATATAAGTAGTAAGGTTGAACTTTAAATCCCCACAAGCCATGTACACTCAAGAAGACACATCAGTGAGCTATGCGTTCAGCAGAGATGGTCACTTAATAAAGGAGAGAGCAATTAAAAAAGATACTCAACACCAACCTCTGGCCACATGCTGCACACATGTGTACTTACACATATGCAAACACACATACATGAATGCACATACCACACACACACACACACACACACACGTACACACACTTATGAAAAAAGAAAAAAGATAAGTGACCAATTTCCAAGAGAATGTGATGTTTATTGCTATGCATGAGCACTCAGATCTTCTAGGTATGTTGTGGAGAATACAAAACTAGAACCACCATTCCCACTGGAGATGTTTTTATACTTTCAAAAAGTCAATTGTCAAATAAGAGTCTTCATGGAGTGCAATCTTGGAGACTGGGAGACAGGCAAATGGATACAGATGGATTTGTGCTATAGGAAGACCGACAGGAATGAGGCCAGCATACTCAGCAGCCAAACTATGTGATACTACAGATGATTCCTACCATTCCTGCATGTCTGTAAAACGGGGGATGAGCATGGCTCCATGCAAAATCCACAGTGAGGAAAAGGAGGCAGGGACAGAGAGCCCAGCATCAGTGAGCTTAGGAACAGATGAATGGTTTTCTCTCCTCTTTGTTCCTTGTATGTCCACCCAGTCTTGTCTTGTCTTGTCTTGTCTTGTCTTGTCTTGTCTTGTCTTGTCTTGTCTTTCTTTCTTTCTTTCTTTCTTTCTTTCTTTCTTTCTTTCTTTCTTTCTTTCCTTCTTTTGTCCTAAGACCTGGTGTGCTGGTATTCCCACTGCCATCTTACCACTCAGGATTCAAATGGCCCTGCCATTTAAGTATACAGTAAACTTTCCAGATATAATTGACAAACAATAACAAGATTGACCCCTCATTGAAGACTGGCTACATTGTTGCAACTAAAGAAGATTGCTCCTGCAATTAGCAGTCTTCCCTGTCTCCATATGAACTTCAAGATTGTTTTTTCTATTTCTGTGAAGAACGCAAACAGGAACATTTTGACTTCTTTAGCTATGGGTAGCCCTTTTTATTTCCTGATCTTATCTTACTGTCCTAGCAAAATTCTAAGCACTGTATTGAACTGAAGAGGAGATGGTGGCTAGCTGTCTTGCTCCTGATTTTAATAGAATTGCTTTGATGTTTTCTACATTTAGCAGAAACACTATGGGTTTGACATAACAGCCTTTATAATGTTGAGGTATGTTTTCTTCAATTCTATTGTCTCTAAGACTTTTGTTATGAGGGAATGTTAGATTTTGTCAAGAGAATTTGCTCTGTCTACTAAGATGATCATTTCTTTAGTCCATTTACATGTTTTATTACATTTATTAATTTGCATATGTTAAACAATCCTTGCATCTCTGGGATAAGGCCAACTTGGTCATGGTGAATTATGTGCTCCTTATCATTTCTAATTTTATCAGTTTAGATCTTCTCTTTCTTTTTGGTAATTTGGCTAAGGTTTGCCAATCTTGTTTATCTTTTCAAAGAGCTAATTCTTTGTGTAATTGGTTCTTTGTATTGGCTTGTTTGCATATTCTTCTCTAGTTCTTTCATTTCTGTCCTGGCTTCAATTATTTGTCCCATCTACTGCTTCAGTTTGATTTGTTCTTGTTTTCAAACCTTTTGAGTACATTATTAAATTATCTATTTGAAGTACATCTCATTTTTTATGTAAGTACTCAGAACAATACATTTCCTTCTTAGGACTTTTTTTTTCATTGCATCCTAGAGATTTTAGTTATGTTTTCATTTTTATTTAATTCCAAGACCTTTTTTATTTTCTCTTCCATTTCCTCAATGGTTCAAATACTTGACAACTGAATAGTTTAATCTCCATGAGTTTGTATGTCTTCTCATTATTTATCTTTTGTTATTTATTTTTTGATCGTTTTGTTATTTGTTGATCAAGCTTTTCTTGATTGTGGTCACATAGAATACGTGAAGTTAGTTTGATTTCCCTAAATTCATTAAAACTTGCTTTATGTATTAAGATACTATCTGTTTTAGAGAAATTTCGATATCATACTGAAGTGAGACAATGCACACCCTGTAGAGTTTGGGTAGAATGTTCTGCAAGTGCATAGCAGGGCCATGTGGCCTATGGTGCCATTTAGCTCCACTGTTTCTCTGGTTACATTCTGTCCATTGGTGAAAGTACGTGTTGAAGTCAACTACTGTGTTGGGGTTAATCTGTGACTTAATGCCTAGTGGTGTTTGCTTTATGAAATTTGGTGCAGCCAATTTTGGTGGACTTAGGTTTAGAACCAATATCCTCTTGGTAGATTGAAATGAAGTGGCCTGCTTTGTCTCCTCTGATAAGTTTTGGCTTGAGTCTTTTGTGTTAGTTCAGAATGGCTGTGCCTGCTTGTTTCTTGGTTTCCTTTGCTTAGAACATTTCTCTCCATCTTCCACTCTAAGGTTATATCTATCCAAGAAAGTGAGGTATTTTTCTTGTAGAAAACAAAAAGGTAGACACTGCTTTCTAATTCAGTGAGCTAGTGTGTGTCTTTTGATTGGGGAATTGAATCAGAGTGGACAGGCCTGAAGCAGGAGAAGGAGGGTTTCTCTACAGGTGTTGGAGGCCATATTGGTCAGGCACCTATAGCAAGGTTCTTAGGTCAGAGTGGGTGGGGCCAAGGCAGAGGAAGCCAGACTGGGTGGGGCCAAGGCAGAGGAAGCCAGGTGCAGGCTGGATGCCTGAAGTGAAGTGTACAAGTGCATGTGAAGTTTTTGAGCCACCAAAGAGTGTCAAAGTCACTATAGGATCCCAAAGTAATGGCACTAGAAGGAACAGGAGACTGAAACTGTATATTTCATTTCTTCTTATAAAAGTTCATATAAAATGAGGAGCAACAATTACTTTCACTCCAGACAGAGGTTTAACTCCTTAGCAACCAGATGAAGACTAGAAATGTGTGAGATTTAAGGGCAAGACAACACAAGCTGCTCAGGTGCAGCTGCTGCCAGGACACAAGGCCACACCGGCCTCATCTTTTCCCTTTCTTTACTTTTAAATAACCAGATCAAATCTCATAGGAATATTTTGCCTGTGATACAGATTTCTCTAAAATGACCATTTCTCCCCACAGTATATAGAAGGATTGTGAAGATGAAATTATCTTTAATTTGCTACCTGGGAAAAGCCTAAGACATGGCTGCTTATTATCATCTACACATGAGTAGCATCATATAGAACCTCAGAGAAAGCTCTATCTGTGAGGAAAGAAGCAGCAAACTGTCTCTCTCTGGGCTGCTAAATGAATCCACTCACCTCGCTCGCCATCTCAGATGCTCGCTTTGCTCTCTGAATATCAAGAACTTCTGAACTAAGTTCCATTCCTTTCCCTTTGATTTCATTTTCCAAATCTTTTTTATATTCTTTCTATAAGACAAGAATAGAACATTTCATTTGCAGATTTCTCCACAATTCCTTTAACTCATATGCCAGTTTACATGTCTTCTAGAGACCGCAGACAGGAGAAAATATTGTTAGGAAGGGAAAATTAAATGCTGAAGATTCTTCCCAATTTCCCACTGACGTTTCATTTTCTCCTCTATCAAACTCAAAGTGGCATCCATATTAGCAGTGTTTCAGCCTTTCTCCCAATATCTTTTGGCATCATTCTGAACTTCTTTAAAAAAATATTTTCCCTTTAAAAGCTGGAGAAAGTCTTAAGAATACATATGCTTCTTATGACTTGAAGTGATTTTGAACATTTCTATTTGATGTGAATTTCTAAAAGAACTTACTGGAAAAGAATTACAAAGTCAAAGCTTGCTATAGCCAGAGGTGTTTTAAAATTTTTATGTTATTCAAAGATCTGTTTTTAAAAAAAAAACAAAAAAAAAACCAATTCCCTGAAATTGATAAGAGACTTTGAATATCTGTCTTAATATCATATTTTTTTTAAATTTTTAGATAGTCTCATATAACCTTGGCTGGACTAGAAATCACAAATAGACAAATATGGCCTTGAAGTTTTAATCTTTCTCCCCTGGTTTCAGAGAGCTGGGAATTTAGGTATGTATTTCCAAACTCATTTTATAAGGTGCAGGGATGGAACCCAGAGAGTTTTGTGCATGCTAGGTGAGCACTCTACCAACTGAGCTATATCCCAAACTTTGATACCACATTTCAAGTAAACATGGTTGCTTAATAGAGACTCTTGTATTCTCACACTTGATCTTAGCCAAAAGGCCGAGAAGAGATGACTCTTGTATTCTCTATTGAGAAATTGTTTATTTCCTTATTTATTTGTACTGTAAAATTCCATCAAACTAGCAATGACTATTTTGCTAAATGAAAGGTATAATTCTCTTTAATGATAAGAAATCAGGTTCCTGTTAATTCTGAAGTGCATATCTCTCTCTCTCTCTCTCACATACACACACACACACACACACACACACACACACACACACACCATCCTGTATCATTAAATTAGTCTGACTTCTGATAAAACAATAGCTTTAGGAGACATTGACAAGCCTGCCTGTGATTTTAGAAATAGCTCTCATCAAATGACCTTGATGAAAGTCCCAACCTTTCTACTAATTTGGTCATGTGACCTTTAGGGGGCCTTTGAGTAGCTCAGTCTTCATTTTCATCTTGGAAAAAGGAAATAAAATAAATGTCCTATTAATACCAAAGGGCAATGGAGGAAAATCAGGGAAAATATTGGAGCAGTCAAAGGCCTTACATAAAGCACACATATTAAAATATAAAATGATACTTGGAAGACTCTATATGGCAATATAAAAACATAAAGTAAGGAGTATAGAATCCATTACAAATAAAGGCTTATATGTAAAAAATTCTAATTATATTAAGTAACCAAGTGGATTTTTCAATTAGCTATCTCTATGTAACTAAAAGATTAGCCATAGCCATTATGAATTATGTTCCTCCAAAAATCTATATTTTGAAGTATTTGAGTTTCTATGGGGAAATGAGGGAAGGTTGGGACCATGCTGACATTAAAGGCTCCAAAGAAAAAAAGAGACTAGCATTCCTTCTTCTGCTGTGGTGACACAGAAAGCAGCCACCAGCAAACAGAGGGGCTCTCACCTTGAGCCAAATCCACCAGCATCTTGACTTGGGGTTTCTTGGTTCTCAGAGCCAGGAGAACTGTCTGATTTAGAACCAGTCAGTTTACAATATTTCCTTATAATAGCTGCAAGCTGCCTGCTCCAGTGAACAGTTTTGTGGGTCTTCCTATCCTGTTCAGACATTCAGACTCCTAAGTCCAAAATGTTATCAACCAAATCTTGCTATTTGAGTTATAAGAAACTCATAGTATCGCTGTTCTGAATACTTCCTTTGAAAGAGATAGAGTCATATTTTTCCTTGTTAAGAAAGAAGAAAGGAATAGAAGGGAAGAGTGGAGGATCAATCTCACTGTGTCACCTGTATGCCAATGATTGGAAGATCCTGCTTTAACATGCACACAGCAGTGTGGCTTTACAATGGAGAGCAGTACCAGGACATTGCCATTTATTTGTTCTCGGCTTCAAAGAACGTTTGCATGAATAAGAAGTGACAAAAAAGGGCAGGGCAAGAGAATCCAATAGAAGCTATATTGCTATTCCAAGAAATCACAGTCATTTCTGATGTCACTTACGCAGCAAAGGGCAGCTGTCATTGACTTATTAAAAGTTCATGATTAAAAGTTTCATCTCCAGCTGGAACTCACACTTCAATTCATTCCACAAGATTAGGACATTTCTCTCAGAGGAATCAGTTCTTCGATTCAAAAATTTAGAATAAGACTACAGTTTTCTTTTTAGGGGTGTATTCTACTCATGCATTATATTCTAGATTACATTAACATATAAGCATTTAAATGAACATGTCACAGTAGAGTTAGCTTTGAGCCACATGGGAGAAATGGATTAATTTTTTTGAAGTGTTGAAGTACAAGTATAATTTTTTTTATTAAAGTTAAGACATCTAATATTCAAGGAATTTAATATATTAATTGTGAACCAAATTTTAATTAAATTATCAAGAAAATTTCTATGGAGATAAAAGCAAAAAAAAAAACAAAAAAAACCAGTAATGAGTTATTCTGCTCCATATGCTAACTCAAAGTTTTCTCTAGAAAAAAAAGGAAGAATTTCTGAATAAATTATATACTCAGACTTTCCCATGTGAGTAGCTCATTTCTGATATCAAATGTCGTGGTGCTACAGGAAAACTTCCCAAAAAGCAAGAGACATAACTCAGCAGTTAAGAATATGTGCTGCTCATCCAGAGGACTTGAGTTAGGTTCCCAGTTCCGGTGGCTCACACCTTCAGGTCTAATACTCTCTTCTGGCCTTTGTAGACACTGCACTCATACGCACAAATCATGTACACATAATTAAAAATTAAGATTAAAAATTTAAAAAGTAAAGCTGGTTGTAGAATATGTTTTATAATAACTAAGAAAATCAAGCTTTCAAGAAAGTGTGTTTCTCAACCAGGCGGCAGGGACGCACACCTGTAATCCCAGCACGGGTACATGCCTATAATTCTAGCACTCCAGAGGCAGAGGCACACAGCCTCTGTGAGTTCAAGGCCAGCCTGGTCTACACAGTGAGTTCTATGACATATGGAGCTGGGGTTACATAGAGAAATGTACAGAGAAATGTTGCCTTGAAATATAAGCAAAAAAGAAAGAGAAATGGAAAAGAAAATGTGGTTTTCTAGAACAAGGTGTATCCATTGTTCTCCTCTTGTTTCTGATCCCTGAGACTGCTGGGAATGTGGACAACTCAACTGCATAATTTGTAAGAGAATCAATTTTCTGTTAATATTTTTTTGTAAAGAAACAGCTGCTATGAAGCTGTAAAGTTCACTATTTACAGATCTTCAGAGCTATAATCACAAGGAAAAAGCAGAATATTTTCTAAATTTTTTCCAGAAAATCTGGATAATTTCTTCCTTCACCAGTAAATAATCATATTAACTTACACTTTCCTATGTTAAGAAAATGCAAGGCTCTGTCAGTGAGGGCCAGAATAAAGAGTCCACATCTCAAATATACAATTAGCAGGAAACTGCTAAGTAGGTGTTTATGGGGTGACTTCTTCCGCTTTCCTCCTTGGTGACATCTAATATAAGCCCGCAAGGCCCTACCATAACCTCTAATATAAACTCCCAAGGCCATACCTCCTTCATCAGGTTGGTGATATGCTTCACATGTAGAAATGCAGGGGTCTTGTCTAAATCCAGTGAGGACCTTCCTTTAATCTCCTTCTCAAAATCTTCTTTGTAAACTTTCTGTTGAATAAAGGTATCTTATTCAATGTAAGGAATGCTAGTTTCTATATGAAAGCTACAAGAACAAGCATTGATTCTCAGAACAAAACTTGTGTTTTTTCATGTAATTCTACCATCTCAGTTTTCTTTATTATTTTAATAATTTATCACAAAAAACTTGCAAACAACAGCAACAAAAAAAAAAAAAAACTTCACACAGAAAAATTAACTATTCTTCTTAACAGCAGAAAAATAATTCCAACTATGTCAATTATAGGCTTCTACCAAAGAAGAACAGAGTCATCAAACAGCACCCCCCATGCTGAATGAAGACATGGAACATTTTATGTGATTAACATCTCTCCATTTTACAGAAAGAATAAAACAAGCTCTCTGATGGATCATCAGATGATGTCACTCAAAATGAAGTATGGCTTATCCACTGGAAGAAACTCTGGTGGTGTAGAAGGCAATTCAAATTCTACAGTATAAATGTTCAGGACTTTGTCACCCTTCTCAAAGCCATTCTTTTGTGAGTCTGTGAGAAATAATTTTAAAATAGAAAATAGGCGTTCTGTTGCTTCATGACTTGAGCACTGGGAATAATTTTCTACTACTTATAGATGTCCATATGGATGAAGCTACCCTGTAAGATAAACTTGTCATAATGTGGTGGTGTTGAGGTTCAAGAACTTTGGAAAATTCCACCAGGGCTCCCGAGTACATGGGCAACCCTCCCCTCCTGGATAAAACAGGTTAGAGAGCATATAGGCTGGAAGGGAGGGGCTGGTTAAGTCCCTACTACCTCATTCCTTAAAGACCAATCAGTTTATAAGTCACACTGTTCTGCCAATCACATCGTGCCTAATGGCTGCTGCTCTAAAAGCTATAAAAGCTCACTGAACGGACTGCACAGAGTTGTTTTCTCCCTCCTTGGTGTGCAGGGTGACCCCAGCATACTGGAACAATAAATTCCTCTTGCTTTTTGCATCGATCCCCAACTCCATGGTGTTTACTCGGGGGTTTCTAGTAAGATAAGGCACCCCAGAGTCTTACAATAGGTCCTTCTTTAATAAGAGTTCACAGCAATAGCTGGGGGGTAGTCCATAATTAAGAACTTACGCTCAAAGTGGGATATCAAAGCTACATACTACACGTATCATGCAGATCACATGAGAAATGAATGGGAGATAACTATAGTGATCCTATTGGGGAGGAACTAAATCTATAACAAACCTTGCCTTTCAGGCCAGCTTTGACATCATTAGGTATGGCTATAAATTCTAGCATTTGAGTTACACACTTGAAAATCAATGATAACCCCTATTTTATTTTTTAAGATTTATATATTTTCATTTTATGTGTATGAGTGTTTTGTTCTGTGTGTATACATGAACATCATGTATGATGCCCATGGAGGCCAGAAGAGAGCACTGGATTCACTGAATCTTGGGGTAGATGGGTTGTAAGATGCCACATGAGTGTTGGATACTGAACCTAAGTCTTCCGCAACAGCAGAAAGTTTTCTTAAACACTGATCCATCTCTCCAACCCAAATAACCCTTGTTTTATGATTACAAAAATGATCTCTTCAACTAGCAAAGTATCTATTCCCCTGAAATGTTTACTAAACAGGAGTCAGATTCTACCAAATAATTTATTCAAAACATATCATAAAGATGATAAAGTAAACAAATTGTGCCTAAGATTGTTATTCATGCAAAAGGAGAAGCTATTTCTAGGTTCATTATACATGTATTACAGAGAAAGGTAATGTGAAAACAAACATTTTCTCCAAACATGGAGAGATAAAGAGAAACACACTGTCTCCTCACATAGCATTGTATTAAATGTACCCACTCAGCCAATCTTGAGTGATGAGAAAAGGCCAGGGTAGACAGATGCTCTGCAAATCAATCAAGAAGCTTCACTGAAAGCACTTTGAGTTAAAGAACCATAAATACACCAGGAAAAAAAACAAAACAATTGCAATAAATTATTCTTTTTGCATGTAGAACTAATTGGGAAAACATGACTATATATCCTAATTCGATGATATTTCTAGGCCAAACAGATTCTTTATAAAATGAAGCAAAGTGTGTATGTGCATTTATTTATATTAGATATATCACTTCAAAGAGAACTTCTCTGAAGGAAAGCTACTGCATTAAGTCATTAAGAAAGGTTGGTTTTCCCCTAACTAGCCTACCTTGTCCAGCCTCAGTGGGAGAAGATGTGCCTAGTCCAGCAGTGACCTGATGTGGCAGGGTGGGGGAAGACACCCAGCCTGGGAAGGCCTCGACCCTCTCAGAGGAGAAGGGGAGGGGTGAGACTCTGTGAGGGAGGACATGCGGGGGGGGGAGGGGGGTCAGGGATCAGGATATGGAGTGAATTAAAAAAAAAAACTTCAGAAAACATTAAAGGTTCTATGAATATTTGGAATTCCCTCTTTAAGGCAAATGCCAATAAAAAATATGACTGGAACTCTGTCAGAATAGGCAGCTGTAACTTTCCTGATTTCCTAAGAGGCAAAAAATAAATATCTCTTTTTCTCCCCTTTTAAATCTAAAAACAAAACAAAACAAAAAAGAAAGACAGACAGACAGACAGAAAGAAAGAAAGAAAGAAAAAGAAAAGAAAGAAAAGAGTGGTTTTGATTGGAACTGCCTGGCACAGAGCCGCAAAGAACCAAAAAACCCACGGTATGCTCTATGCAGAAAGACTTTTGTGCAAAAAAACAAAGAACTTCCTAAGGACAGACTTAGAGATTTATTCTAGAAAACACAGATTAAACCTGTATCTGGTGCTGGACAGAAATACGATTAACATGATTAAAGGTTAGAAAAAGACAAGAATGTCTTTCTTTGAAATGAGGCTTTCCCCATAGCAGGTATCTCAAGGAATACTGTCTAGGCTAGTTTTAAGGGCTCAACGCCAATGCTAAGACAGGTGGCTCTCTTCTGGTCTGCTTTGTTCTTTTTATGCCCTAACATCACACTTTCTCTAAAATCTTTAGGTATTTCTTTCTCTAGCCTTGAGAATATCAATCTGGCCCAATGAGAGTTCCTAATGGAAGTCCTGACTCTCATCAAATCTTGCCGAGTGCAGGGAAAATCTGGAAAAATCTGAAGGGAGATAAAAGAAGAAATCTAATCATCAGTGGCTATAATTAAAGGGGAGCTTGTCTCACTGTGGGAGGGAAAGAGCAAATAGGGTAAAGAAAATGAGAGTGACTGTCATGAGGGATGAGGCACTAAAATCCCAACTTTTCAAATTACCACTATCTCTAATTCAGAAACAAGGCCTCGAAATATATTAATCATGAACAATGAGGTAGGTGCAGGTTTGTTTGTCAGAGGAATGTTAAAGCAGGTCGTGTACAAGAGTTAAGATAATCACAGAAACATTATGTTAAAGGCTTTTCAGCATGAGCTTCTAGTGAGAATTTTTGTTTCTTTAAAAAACATAAAAATATTATAAAATGTACTTTCATTTTAATCCCAGGTATGAGATGTGGGGCGGCTTCAGATTTTCCACAGCAGCTGACTGTGATTTTTCTCGTGCTCTGGCTGGAGTGTGATTTTGTCGGCTGCAGATGTGCTCTGTGAGTATGTGACATTTGGAATTCTGGCTACTTTTCAGAAGATATATAGATGCTAGAACCCTGCTAGAAGAGGCTGGGTGGCCAGCTGGTGGTGGCAGCTGTTTTGCTGGTTGCAATTTGTCTAGTAGTAGTGCACAAAAAAGAAGAAGAAATTAGATATCCTGATATCAAACATCACACTTGCTCCAAGGAACAAGGACACTCCTAATCAGCGGGAAGTGATTAGGAATCTAATAATATGGAAACCCCTGTCTCCTTTATTCTTTTTTCTCTACTACTTAGTGTTAGGAGGCTGAAAAGGATAGCCATAAGTCCAGTTACAAGTCTCTGACTTTAGCTGAAGATGCCAGGAGAGAGTAGGAGGGAGTTGACCAGCTACGGAGGCAAGAGGATGTTGGGAGGGTGCTTATGATAAGACTGAAGCCACCATCCAGATGCTGCTTTCATTTAAAAAGGCGGTGGGGTCTTTTGTTCTCATGTCCTTCAGTGAACGTGGATTTACCAGTTAAACTTCCAGAGAATGGTGAAAGTCCAAACCTCTCCATGGGCTATAGGTCTAGAACAGTGGCCACGCACTTCCTATAAAATGGGGAGTGCCATTAAAAGTCCAGCGCTAGCTCACATAAATGGCAGCACTGCTGTGGAAACTAACAGTGCAATGTAAAGGATATCCAGAAATGCCTTCTATGCTGTTGTCTAAATAGAGAAATGTGAATCCAGTATCATTTGTCCGTTTTAAGGTGAGCTTTTGTGGGTTCCCAAACTTGGACCAAGTTTAGCAGCTCTGCCAAATCAGCTAAAACAGACAACTCACTCAGACACCACAGCGACTAACAGTTCTTTATCAAATTCAATAAAAGACTTAAGAAGATAAGACTGGATAAATAATGCCTCTCTCCTCTTTGGCATACAGAAGAAATTAACCAAGTGTGACCAGTCTCGGATTGTCTGAAGAAATCTCAACAAAGCAGATGGCAGACAACGTTAATATTAACTATCTGACAGGACTGGCCAGTGTTTCTGTCCTTTAAAAGTAATAGCCCATTGGGAACCATAGAGTAGATGCTGACTGTAGACAAAACTTTGTGCCTGGTGCTCTAAAGGCAAGAAAGTGAAGGAATCACCTGGTCTGAGAAAACACAGTCTAAGGATAATCCTGCGTGTGACAGGATTATCTTCTCTTAAAAGAAAAGTAAACAAACTCAACACATTCAAGTATTTCCTGGAGGCGGCAGGATCAGTTAAGTAAACTTGCAGAAAGGGAAAGGAAGGAAGTGTCATGATTGTGACCAGGTCCTAAAACCCTGGTGACATTTACCAGATACATGATTTTACTTAACATAGTTGATTTCAGTGTACTATTATACCAATCACATTCTCCTCAAGCCATGGCCTTAAGGATTAAGAGCTGATGTAGGTGAGGCTTTTAGCAAGGTAGCAAGCACAAAATAAGGATTTAAAATATTTAAATATTGGTTCTATTACCATTGTGAGGGAGGGGGAAGAAAAGCAACCAGGTCTTCATTTTTTCAATTAGTTTTAGATACAGTTTTACACTGATACAGTTTGAAAGTGTTGGTTATGATCCTGGACAATCTGGAACTGTGTCAGTGTTTTCTCGTGGAATGAGAACAGTAAGGAGCACATCTGCTTGATAGCTGTAGTTGTAGATCAGCAAAACTGGGGAGTAGACAAATTCAGTGACCTTTGGCAGTGAGGGGCTGGATCTTGAACACAGGTCCTGCCCTGCAGAGCTGTGCTGAGTTTAGTATGGGGTCCTTGAGCTTGTCCTACATAGCCATGCTGAGTCTAGTAGGAGGTCCTTGACACACACACCCCCCAGCAATAATGGGTCTAGAACACAGGTCCCAAGCCAGCCCCACAGAGCAGCGCTCTTAACTCTCGACTCCATTCATCCTTGAGTGATTCTGTTCAAATGAGAAAACGTCAAGTATCTATGGAACGATTGGCAACAAGCCCAGTACCCTACCTCACTCTGCATCTTCTGAGCCTCCTTTGAAGACTGATATGATGGTGTCTCAACAAACTCAAGCATGGACTTCCCCTTATTTTTCTCATATTCTTCTCTGTATTTTACCTGCATTGAAAAAAAAATACTAAAATCATATAAAAATAAAGGTTGTGTATAGCTCAATGTCAGAGCACATTCTTAGCAAGGACAAAGTCTTGGGTTCAATTCCCAACAAAACAACAACAACCAAAAGCCCATATAGTGAACAAAACACAATAAATGTACCCAAAATTAATCATCCTGCTTTGTGTTCTCAAGTTATTCTGACAGTTTAAGGTAATGAGTGTGTTCCCCAGAGTCAGTGACATACAAAAAAAGTAAATGTTCCAGACACAAAAACTTTTAAGGATAAAAATTTATTTTAGCCCAACCAAAAGGTATTCAGTGTTGTGGGACATTAAATAATGTATTAGATAGAGGACAAATAAAATATTGTGCCAAATAGGTAGCTATATTGATGTTTGTTAAATACATGGGGTTATTTATCTATCTAATAATATCATATTATGAATTATTTGTATCAATTAAAATTAGTTTTATATCCTTTCTGTTTATAAAGAGAAGGATAGTTTCTGTTGTTCCGGGTTTTGATTTTTTCTTTTCTTTGTGTAGGTATGCATATGTAGGTGTCTGTAGTGTATGTGTGTGGTATATGCACATAAATGTGTGTGCAGGTGTATGTGCCTGTACATGTACCACAGAGGCCAGATGAGGATGCTGGGTTTTCTGTTCCATTGTTCTGTCTTACTTCCTCGAGACAGAGACATCTGGGTGTGGAATTAAGCTTTGAGCCAGCAAACCCCAGGAACTCTGCTGTCTCTGTCACCCCAACACACAATATTACAGTGACAGCTACATGCAGCTACACCCAGGTTTTGGCCTGGTTCTAGGGATGAGCTTCAATCTTCAATACTTGCAAAGCAAGCATTATTATTAGCTGAGTTCTATCCCCAACTTGGTGTCTTATTCCTTAAAAACAAAAGCTAAAATTGTATGTGAGCCATCGGAATGGTTGCATCTTAGCAATATTTTAACTGAGTCCCTAGAAAAGCTTTGATCATGACTCACTTCATTCAGAAATGCATTTTCATTAATTCTTGGGCTTCATAATTGCTTGTGAAATTATATAAGTTGTGTAATGATAATGATAACTAGATCAGCCTAAAAGAAAATTTCTTACACTTAGAACTTTGTGATGACAGGAAATAAATTTTGAAATACCTATTTGCGACATAATTTTATAATAGGCAATTATGCTGCATACATGGTATCATACTATATTAGAATAAAGTTTTGTGGAAAGAATTGAAAGAAAAGTAAAAATTTAAGGCAGGCATAACAGTACATATCTGTAAATCCAAAAGTGGGGAGGCAGAAGCAAATCAGTTGCAAGTCAAGTTACAGAGCAACTCCTAGGTCAGCCAGGTCTTGAGAAGGAAGGAAGGAAGGACAGAAAGAAGGAAGGAAGAAAGGAAGGAAAGAAGGAAAGAAGGAAGGAAGGACAAGAGGGAGGGAGACAGGGAGAAGGGGAAGGAGGGAGTGAAAGAGGAAGGGAGGAAGGGAGGGAGGGAGGGAGAGAGAGATACAGAGAGAGAGACAGAGAGAGACAGAGACAGAGAGACAGGGAAAGAGGGAGGGAGGAAGGGAGAGAGAGACAGAGACAGAGAGAACTTAAAGATAAAACTCATGTTTCCAAACATCAGGGAAGGAGTGTTGAAGTGTCAACTCACTACATTCTTGTCTCCACTGGGAAACATTTTCAGTGAGGTTCTAGATCAGGTTGGCCTGTGAACATGCCTATAGGGAATTGCTCATGTATGTTCATTGATGTAAGGAAGAGACAGCCTAAAAGGAGGTAACACCATTCCTTAGATTGTTGTCCTAGATTGTGGGAAGGGAGAAAGTGAGTTGGGCACAAGAATATGTACATTAATTCATTGCTGTGTGTTCCTCACTATGGATGAATCTGTGTAACCAGATGATTCAAGTTCCCACAATCTAGACTTCCCTACAGTGATAGCCTATAACCTGGGAAGCCAATAAACCTTGAATTGCTTCTGTTGAGGTATTTTATCACAGCAATAGGAAAGAAAACTGATACAGGGAGTAATTTGTTTTCAAATCATTATGGGATTTATGTTCCACAGAATAAATTTAAAGGAGTCATGTAAATGTTTATCTTAATAGATGCTAGAAATGGCATCTTTAGCAACTATTTAAACTTGAAATGATAATTTAAAAATTTTAAAAATTGAATTTACAATGTGCTAGGAAGAAAAGAAATTAAGTTCTTTTACAGAACACATAGGGTTTCATAGTTAGAAGAAACATTAATTTAAAATGCATTAGTAAGGATGCTTTCCCTTTCCAATAACACTTATAATTAAATGGAGAAATTATAATAAACCTTACACCCAGAAAATTAATTTTGTAGCTCAAAAATGTCAAATCAGCACACTGTAAAAGTTTAAATCATCATGAGATTTGATCACCATTTAATTAGTTCCTAGATCTAAACTTTTTAATTATATGAAGAACTTATTTTCATGAAATTTTAATATATCGAAACATGGTTCCAGCTGACCTAAAAGATTTTAAAAAAAAATTAGGATCAGGGATAATATTTTTTTTCTGAAACAACATTAATGTTCTTGGGCTCCATTCTTCAAAGAGCATGGCACTGAGCAGTGGGCAACCTGATGGTCATGTGTGTCTAGAAGGTGAGCAGAGCTGGGAGAGCGCACCTGACTCTGGAGGGTGGCGTTGCCTTTATGATGCAGGTGTTCAGGGGCCTCCGCATCAAAGTGATACAATCCTTTGTTCTCTTCAAAATTCTTTTTATATTCCCACTTTTAAAAAAAAAGAAAACATGAAAATAAGTTAGGCATAAAAGAGACTGATGACTAAAATTAAGACTTAGAAATGTAACCGGGGTGTGGTGGCTCTCATCGCAGCATGTGGGAGGCTGAGACAGGAAGATGACTGTGAGTTCCAGGTAACCCTGGGCCACAGATTAAGATGGTCTCCCAGCAACTCTTGGTAAAGCAGACAACATACAAGCCAGTGGAAAGGAAAGGAGCCACGGTGCTGCTACAAAGCCAGTCTCTGTAAGAGCTGGCGTGGAGGAGGTTCTGCAGCTAAGGAAAATGGACAAAGTCACACGGTCTAGCTGTCGGTGGCCATGGAAGAGCACAAGAAACATTCAGTGATTAATTATACATGTGACATGGGGCACAGTCACAAATGAAAACTCATTAGATGGGATTCCCATGGATTGTGAGTGGGCAATGTGTGGTGACACATAGACACTGCTTCTTATCACAGGACAGAACAGAGTTCAACAGTGTCTAGAAGAAGAGAAAGAAACAAAAAGAGTGAAGGAACTAGACTCCAAGAAGGTGGCCGTAGACAGTAGCTGGGCCATGAGCAAGAATGGAAGTGATGAAGACAAAGAGAAGCTGAAAAACAACAGAGCTAATTTTCTAAATTCCAAGGAAAGATTGAGAGGCACCGAGAAAAGGACCTGAAGAAAATGGGTGCAGTTCATTGGATTTGTTTTTTAAGATTTATCACATGTGAGTGCTCTAGCTGCATGTACACTGCAGGCCAGAAGAGGGCATCAGATCCCATTACAGATGATTCTGAGCCACCATGTGGTTGCTGGGAACTGAACTCAGGACCTCTGGAAGAGCAGCCAGTGATCCTGGCGGCTGAGCCATCTCTCCAGCCCCATTTCATTGGATTTTTAAGTTGAAGCTGTTGGCCTAGGCCTTCTGGTATTATGACATACATGAGAAGGTAAATTTGGAAGAGACTAGAGAATAGATGGCATTTTACTTTAGACCAGCAACAGCAGAGCAAGACTTCTAGCACTAGAGGCCAGACGCTTAGGAATTACTCCCACCTGAAAAATACTTCTACAAGCAAACAGTAGCCCTCTGAGATCCAAGGCTGCAGGAACCTACAAAGGTAAAACTCAGTTTCTCATGGGTTCCAGGAAAAAATGGTTTTGTGCAGAGTGAAGGGGAATACATGCAACCTAATGTATTAAGGGCAACCTAAAAGAAGTGGCAATAAAGACTCATGTGATCCTAGGAGATGCTCTGCAGACAGAAGGGTGAAGAGGAACACTGAGCATCAGGAACAGAAAGACAGAAGATGGTGGTGACCTGTCACAGAACTGTTGCTGCACAGGGACAAAGTTCCACAGGGAGCCTGATGTCAAGTGCTCCCCGTCACCTGGGGAGCAAGGATACATTTCACTGAATTATAACTAGAAAGAAATGAGTTTGGAAGTACCACAGGAAAATCTTAATGAAGTTCATACATTACATCTTGGGTTCCTCTATGAATTTTAAGTTAAAACTAAACAAAATCTAATTTAAACAAAAGGCAACACTTAAACCTGAAATAAGATATCAAAAATGTTTATACTTTGTTTAGATTTTTTATAATATCTACTTATTAAACAACTAAAATTTGAATGTATTAAGGCAGAACATATTCTACAATGTAGTCAATTCCATAGCTAATGAAGTCATGGAATTATACTCAGAATAATGGATGTATACTAAAAATGGGCTAAAACCAAATCCTTTGAACACCAATCTGCAAATGAAATTTCTAATACAGGGGTTCGTTTTCTGTATTGAATAGTCTCTGTTGCCTCCTAGTGGAGGTTATGTAGAATAACATAGTATAAATTTTAAAAATTTATATAAAATTATAAGGAAATTGAAAGCTCCATTTTCACAGCAAAGTGTTTCTTCTAGCGTTGAATTCATGACTCTGGACAGGCTTTTAAAATTCTCATTCTGCTCCACACATGACACTTTAAAATGCAAAAGTTTTGACATAGACCAATACATCTAGAGATGTTTAATAAAATCGCCATTTATAGCAAACTAGCACTGAACTTTGGCAAAATACCTAACAAGAAATTTCTTCTTCAATGATTTAATAAAATCCAGTCACCTTTATAAATCAAGAATATTTCTATTAATTTTAGTACAAATATTTAAAAGGCTATTCTTATAAAATGTAAGACATACATAATATCATGGATATTTAATATGTAAATGATTCAGAGAAAGTCAAACTCTCTGGCCCATTGAATGACGTTATCATTTCTGTGATACTGACTGAGGCAGACAGTAGATCAAAGCTCTGCGGATAATGAATAAAATGAGCAATGTGACTTCCTTGGGCTTTCTGTTAGAGAGATAACAAAGACTGTGTACATTAAAATTTGATTCATTTTTTCTACCACAAAACAAACATCAACATTTTGAAAAGAAATGTTGCTGGTGAGAGGTAAACATTCTTGCTCATTTACATATGAATCTTCATATTCCTAGGAGAGTTAGCCTTAGTGTGGGTAGGGGACATTCCCAGGCAAGCACTATTACAGGACAAAAGCTAAAAACTGGAGAATGAAAAGGCAGAGGGTGCAGAGGATGGAGAGATGAGTGTGTGTGTCACAGAGAGCAGAGGATGGAGGGATGAGTGTG
>JADRCH010000074.1:8157459-8283207 GCA_019843965.1 Rhynchomys soricoides
GAGGGATGAGTGTGTGTGTCACAGAGAGCAGAGGATGGAGGGATGAGAGTGTGTGTGTCACAGAGAAAAGCCTGAAACCAGAACAGGGATGCATGGGTGGTTGGGATATGTACACCAGTGGAGGGCGAGCTTGCAGAAGGCAGGACAATGTAATCCAAGGGCCCTGACACTAAAGGCTAATTCTGAGCCTTCAACATGGCTTGAACATCAGAAACAATAATATACTGCTTTCAACCCAAATACCAACACTTTTTAAATAAATTAAAACCTAATCTCTGCAAGTGTGAACCTCTTATGTGCAGTGTGCACCTCAGGAAGGCTGGTGGTGGCGACGTGCAAGAGAGAGTGGACATACGAATACCAACTGGTGATTTGCCAATGCTAAGAACTGAAGCTCCCATAAGACGAAGATTTAGGGATCTAGTCCTGAAGTTACTTTATACTGAGCATAGGGAGCTCAGCTACTTAAAAGACTACCTTGACTTTTTCTCATACCTTACAGAACGAGTATTTCTTCATCTGATCCAGATCTATTCTGGAAGTTAAGATGCTTTTAAGTGAATGGGTGGTTATTATTAGAATAGGCATGGAAATAACCTGAGGTCAAATCAGAGTCAATCATTAACATGTGGCATCTGGATATGTACAAAGTAGAGCCAGCTGTGACCAGGAGTTATCAATCGTAAGAGCCAGTGAAGTCAACATCCAGATGCATCAAGCATGGACACAGTATTCCAACAGGCTATGGTTCCGAGGAACAGACCATATAAATAATAAACACAAATTTTACCAACAGGACATAAAGCCCTCCTTGCTGACTTGACAGGTAATGTAGACTCCGTTTTCAAGACTGAACTCAAAGTGGCCATGAAATATAAGCACCTCCAAGATTTCTTGTCAGAGAAAATAAACTGCGACTATATTTTTATATGTGTTTATATTGATGACATATAAACAGGAATGTTTGCTGCTGAAGACATAACACATAAGATATGCTGGCATGGATTCCATAAAAGAAGATCCTGACTGGAAGACATGAACATCAGGTGTGTTCATTCTGATACAAATGAAGAAATGGGAAGAAAGAAGAGAGAACTGATGCTTGCTTATAGCGCTACTAACAAGTGTGCTTGTGCTGAGATGTGAGGGCTGCTAGAACCCACGTTAGGCGCCAGTTTCTTCAGAGGCATCTAGCTCTATCCATGCTCCAGCAAATAACCTCCAACCCACGTACTTGCAAGCAACCCTCATTAAACTCAGTGTGTCAAACACACAGACATGAAAGTGGGAGCGATACCTGTTGGCAAGAAGAAGGGGACGGAGCAGAAGAAGAATGGGGGATAAGACAGGGGGAAATGGAGTGAATGGACTTAAATATACTCCATACATTATGAAACTGGTGAGGTAAGTTAAGAAAAGGGATCCTTTATAAAGAGTCAACGGCTGCTGTGGGATTTCACAAGCAGGTGGCTACTGTTCAGTGCATTAGTTGTTGGGGAGCATGGCACACAGACACATCTAATGAAGCAGGTAAGACCTGGAGCAAATGGAAACACTGCATCCCAGAGCTCCACACATCTACTCTACAATGGCCACCAGACAGCCCACTTACTCCACTGAGCATTTTGCTGGCTTTCATGGCATGGTCTAAAAACAACAAATTTGGGAGATCTGAAACTGGCTCGTGCATGGTTTGAACGTCTTTCTTGTACTTCACCTACAAAAATAACATGGAATAAAATACCATATAGTACAAGAAAACAGGAAGACATTAGCTGTTTCCTCATCCTTCCCTCCTTCCTTCCTTCCTCCCTCCCTCCCTCCCTTTCTTCCTTCCACCCTTCCTTCCTTCTTTTGCTCATTCTTTTTTTATTACTTTTATTTTTTAACAGTCCAGCCGTTGCCCACCTCCCGATCCCTCCTCCCACAGTTCCTTATCCCATTCCTACTTCCCCAGTCTCCAATAGGATGTCCCCCCTCAGGCCTTCTCACTCCCTGGGGCTGTAATCTCTTGAAGGTTAGGCCCTTCTTCTCTCACTGAGGCCAGACCAGGCAGTTGTCTGCTATTATGTGTCAGGAACCTTGGACCAGTTTGTGTATGCTGTTTAACTGGTAGGTCAGTGTCTGAGTGATCTCAGGAGTCTGGGTTAATTGAGACTATTGGTCCTCTTATGGGGTCACCCTCCTCCTCAGCATCTTCCAGCCTATCCCTAATTCAACCACAGGGGTCCCTGACTTCAGTTCAATGATTGGGTATAAGTATCTGCATCTGTCTCAGTCAGCTGCTTGTTGGACCTTTCAGAGGACCACTATGCTAGGCGCCTGTCTGTAAGTGCACTGTAGCATCAGTAATAGTGTCAGGTCTTGAAGCCTTCCCTTGAGCTGGATCCCAAGTTGAGTCAGTCACTGGAACTTAAGTCTCCTCCATTTTTGTTCCTGCAGTTCTTTTAGACAGGAACAATTCTGGGTCAGAATTTATGACTGTGGGATGTCAACACCAACGCTCCACTTGGTGTCCTATCTTTCTATTGGAGGTGGACTCTACAAGTTCTCAATCCCCACTGTAGGGCATTTCATCTAAAGTCCCTCCCTTTGAGTCCTGAGAGTCTCTCATCTCCCTGGTCTCCAGTACTTTCTAGAGGGTCCCCCCGAGGTTGCGTATTCCCAGTTATTCTGCTGGCCTTCAGAGTTTCTCTCCTGGCTCCCCAACCACCCATACTTGATCATGTTCCCCTTTCCTCTCCCCCTCCTGTTTCCCACCCTCTCTCCCTCTGTCTCCTGTGATTATTTTCTTCTCCCTCCCAAGTGGGATTGAAGCATCCTCACTTGGGCCCTTCAGCTTCTTAGCCTTCTTGAGTTCTGTGGATTGTATCCTGGGTATTCTGCACTTTTGGTAGTTATGAGTGAGTTCGTACCCTGCATATTCTTTTGGGTCTGAGTTACCTCACTTAGAATGATATTTTCTAGTTCCATCCACTTGCCTGCAAAACTCATGATGTCTTTGTTCTTAATAGCTAAAAAATATTTCATTGTGTAAAGGAACCACGTTTTTTGTATCCATTCTTCCGTTGTGGGACATCTGGTTTGTTTCCAGCTTTCGACTATTACAAATAAGGCTACTATGAACATAGTTGAGCACATTTCCCTGTGGCATGGTAAGGCATTTTTGGGGGGTATATGCCCAACAGTGGTATTACTGGGTCTTCAGGTAGATACATTTCCAATTTTCTGAGGAACCTCCAGGTTGATTTCCAGAGTGGTTGTACCAGTTTGCCACCTCACCAGCAATGGAGGAGTGTTCCTCTTTCTCCACATCCTCGCCAACCTGTGCTGTCACCTGAGGTTTTGATCTTGGCTATTCTGATTGGTGTAAAGTGGAATCTCAGGGTCATTTTGATTTGCATTTCCCTGGTGACTAAGGACTTTGAACATTTCTTTGAGTGCTTCTTGGCCATTCAGGATTTCTCTGTTGTGGATTCTCTGTTTAGCTCTGTTCCCCATTTTTAGATTGGGCTGTTTGGGATTATAGAGGTTAGCTTCTTGAGTTCTTTAAATATTTTGGATATTAGCCCTCTATTGAATTTGAGATTAGTGAAGGTTTTTCCTAATCTGTAAGTTGCCGATATGTCCTATTAACTGTGTCTTTTGCCTTACAGAAGCTTTGTAATTTCATGCGGTCCCATTTATCAATTCTGATCTTAGAGCCTGAGCCATTGGCTTTCTACTTAGGATACCTCCCCCCTCCCCCCATCCAGTGCCAGTGAGTTCAAGGCTCTTTCCCACTTTCTCTTCTGTTAGATTTAGTGTATCTGGCTGTATGTTGAGGTACTTGATCCACCTGGACTTGAGCTTTGTACAAGGTGACAAATATGGATCTATTTTCATTTTTCTACATATAGACTGCCAGTTAGACCAGCATCATTTATAAATGATGCTTCCTTTTTTCCATTGTATATTTTTGCCTTCTTTGTTAAAGATCAAGTGTTCATAAGTTTGTGGGTTTGTTTCTGGGTCTTCAATTCTATTCCATTGATCAACCTGTCTATCTCTATACAATACCATGCTGTTTTTATCACTACTGCTCTGTAGTACAGCTTGAGGTCGGGGATGGTGATTCCCCCAAAAGTTCTTTTATTTTTAAGAATATTTTCACTATCCTGGGTTTTTGTTTTTCCTTATGAATATGAGAATTTCCCTTCCATGTCTGTGAAGAATTGTGTTGGAATTTTGATGGGGATTGCATTGAATCTGTAGATTGCTTTTGGTAAGATGGCCATTTTCATTATGTTAACCTACCAATCCATGAGCATGGGAGATCTCTCCACCTTCTGAAGTATCCTTCTGTTTCTTTTTTGAGAGACTTGAAGTTCTTGTCATACAGATCTTTCACTTGTTTGGTTAGAGTCACACCAAGGTATATTGTTTGTAACTATTGTGAAGGGTGTTATTTTCCTTATTTCTTTCTCAGCCCATTATCATTTGTATAAAGGAAGGTTACTGATTTGCTTGAGTTAATTTTGTATCCAGCCACTTTGCTGAAGTCGTTTATCAGCCATAGAAGTTCTCTGGTAGAATTTTTGGGGTTTCTTATGTATACTATCATATCATCTGCAAATAGTGATACCTTGACTTCTTCCTTTCCTATTTGAATTCTCTTGATCTCTTTTTGTTGTCTTATTGCTCTAGCTAGAACTTCAAGTACTATTTTGAATATATATGGGGAGAGTGGGCAGCCTTGTCTTGTCCCTGATTTTAGTGGGATTGCTTCAAGAATCTCTCCGTTTAATTTGATATTGGCTGTTGGTCTGAAGCATATTGCTTTTATTATGTTTAGGTGTGAGCCTTGAATTCCTGTCTGTCCAATACATTTAACAAGAAGAGGTGTTGTATTTTGTTGAATGCTTTTTCAGCATCTAATGAGATGATCATGTGATTTTTTTCTTTGGGTTTGTTTATATAGTGGATTATGTTAATGGATTCGCTCATTCTTTTTTCTCCTCCAACACAAGGTCCTGATTAGTGCGGAAGTGACAAGATTTATAAGCAGCCACTAGATGGTGCTGATTCACTACTGAATGAGTCAACTGGTTATTTATGGACTTGAAAACATTTAAATTTCTTTTACTGTTTATATATTCCAAAACGGTGGTGTTAACACACTTCGGTAATTGTAGTAGATTCTCTACTTTTAGAGAACAAGGAGAAACCACGCTTCGTCCTTCATATGCTGCTGTAGAACGATTTCAGTTTTACTCTGCTGTAATTTAAGCTTTAGCAGCTTTGCATTCTACAGCCATGTGGATTTTTTTTTTTTTTTAACCAACTGCTTTGAATTTTAATACTAGTAGTAAGAACAAAATATTAGTATCACACTAAACACTACCTGTATGCCCAATGCTTTTTAAAATGTTTTATATATGTGAAGCAATCTTTACAATCACCCTAATTGTTTCACTTTATTTCCATTTGACATCTGAGGAAACTGAGGCACAGAAAGATTGAAGGTATAACAGTAAGTGGCTGGACAGGATCACATCCAGGCAGTCTGATCCTCACTCAGGCTTGAGCATTTAAGGCTCAATTCTAGATTCCTTGAAGATTAGCTCATCTCTACCCACTTTGTGTCTGCATACATTCGGATATTATCAGTCAGGAAAAGAAAGATTCTGATATCCCCAGAGGTTCTGAAAGACAAACGTGCCCACTCTATCTTCCAGACACAAACCAAGACTTGTTATTGAGCACAAATACCTTCTACACATTAAGGAAAGAGCAGTAAAGCCAGTGCCACCCACGGAGATAAAGAGGATGAGCTGACGCCTGAGCAGAAGAATCTTTGCATGACACTCAGTTCTTCTGATTGGAAAGGAATCTGGGCATGTTTTAAATGATCCCCAAAAGAACTGTTTGACATGTTTCTGTTTTTTGGACAATGCCTCCTCCTAGTAAAGGTTCTGAACTTCATTTCTTACCCAATAGATCCTTCTTAATTTTAAAATCATGCAAATAAAATCTACAAAGACAGCACTTAGCATAATAAAAATAAAAGAAGTTTGAAACCTTTAGCAGCACAATTCATGACAATTTCTTTTTGATAAACCCCATGTATCAGGTAGTACTTTATAATAAACCCAATTTTGTGGGCATAATTATGAGTTAATTGTTGTCCTACCTACTAATTTGCGATAATATACATTTCTTTCCTGAAAAACTCTATAATCTATTTCTACTCTTGATCAGACACAATAATTTTATTCATACCACTGTTCCTACTTATTAACTAATTAGCAATCAGTAACCATTAATAGCAAATTATAATAATATACTTTTCTAGAAAAAAAGCTTCAGAAAAATATGCTCCAATGTTTTCAACTACAAATTACTTGGAAATTACATGATCTTGATTAAATATCAGTAATTACAACACAGTTAGTTCTAGGAAAACAAGACTTCAGAGATATTGAAAGTAATTTCTGTAGATTACAACTTACATCACTTGCCAGGACAGTAGCGAGCTGGTGTTGCCTAAAAGACACACTTCCCAGAGGGTTGTAATGGTGGCTCTTTTCCTTCATTTCATTATCAAATTTTTCTTTATATTTAACCTATCATAAAGGAAAAGGACAAACTAAATGAAATCACATATTTTGGTGGAAAAGTGACCAATTAGGTTTTTTTTAAGAAATCAAATAAAAGCTACCTTTCAAATGAATTGTTCCAGAATTTAAATTCCTGATATTCATCCCCTTCCATAAAGCTTAATGAGGCATTTAGAAAATTTTAATATGCTACTTGAATATTGGTCATGAATGTCATTAGGCATGAGCTCAAATTCTCCGCTCACGAAAATTATGCATTTATAATATACAGAATTTTTACAGGTTGGTTTCCATTTCTGTACCTCTGTAACCCAGGATCAGTTCAAACTGTGCACACACTTCTTAAGGTCTGACTCACTTAAAAAGTGTGTTCCAAGTAAAGATATCCATATTTAATTTGTTCAAAGATTCCTTTTTAAAACTGTATTTTCAGCAACATCCATATCTCAATTGCTCAAAGTCTAATTTTTAGAAAATATATTTGCTACAATGTTCTACATCTGCTTGCTAGCACTTTTAGGCTTTGTTTTTGGTTTTGGTTTTTGTCTTGCCTTGACTCCTCAATTTATCCAACAGAAAAAGTATGTTTAATATTCAGTCTAAATCGTTTCTTTCTTAAGTCATAAGAAAAAATGAAAGGACTGTCAACTTAAGGTTATTCCTTTTTTGTTAAGAAAACAATATAGATGCATGTTTTAGACTAGAATGTAAAGGCAAATTCTCTCCTTGCATAGATAAATGAATAACACTCCAGCGACTCGCACCTCACACACCTTGACGAATATTGCCTAAAAAGGATGTACGTATCTCAAAAGCAATAATGAGCTGTTTTGGTCGTTCGTACTACCTCTACAATCTTACAATATTTTACAACATTGTAAAAAATATTTTTTATTTTATTACAATATTCTTATAAAGCTCATTTATCCACATGCCTTAAGGCTCTGTCTTGCTGAGGTCCTTATTTAACAGAATTTGAAAATGGCTGTCTTCATGGCCCTGCCTGGGGTGACAGTCTTCTTCAAGGGTACTTGCCAGGTGTCTTGAGGGGAAGCTAGTGAAATTTTGGTGGGAAAACAGCATTGAAGAACTATCTTCTGTGTGTTCTACTTGAAAACAAATTTCTGATATTCATGCTGCCTGACGTATTTATTTCAAATAATTGATAAGGCATTTCTAAAATGAGAAGATGATTTTCAATTATTATTTTGCATTCTGAAATCAGAGATGAGAGCAGGAGGAGGAAATGTTTAGATGCTCACTACTTCCATGGGCCTCACTCCTTTCTATTCAGCCATGTTCACGCATTCACGTTCACGTACACGTTCACGTTCACGTCTACGTTCCTGTCTGAGCCCAGCCTCTTTCCTCCCAGTTGCTTTATGGGGACCGGCCTAGGGCAGTAGCTGTGCAACTCTAAGCAGCTGGCAGACAGTACCACACTGACTGGCACCAAGTTTCAATCAATGAACCCATCCTCTAACCTCAGCCCACATGTTACATAAGAAAGAAAGTAGGTTCTTCAACTTTTGCCCCCGCCTGTCTGAGTTTCCTCTGTTAGAATGATGAACTACACCAACAACCAAAGCAACGAGGGGGAGAGAGAATTTATTTTGGCTCACAGTTTCAGGTTTCAGTCCACAGGGGCAGCACTAGAAACAGCCACTAGGGTATCATCCAAGGGACACCAGCACAGAGCAAGGGATAAAGCTTCCTGCTAAATTTCCTTTCTCCGTTGTATACAGTCTTAGAGCCTCTGCTCATAGGATGGTCTCAAGCCACAATCATGATGGGTCTCTCCAACATTAAGTAACGTCACCAAAAAGTCTCCCACAGGCATGCCCAGAGACTCATCTCACAGGTGATTCTAGACCCTGTCCCATTGAGAATTAACCATACCCCACCACAGCACACTTCATACATTTTTGTATATCTAGGAGCTGCCAGGACAATTGCACCGGACGCAAAGACAATGTGGACGTTGGCGTGAGAACTAAAACTGGTAGCTTATCTGTTACCAAATCTGGCATTTCCTCTTCTACAAAGATACATATTTCTGAGAAACAATTATCGATCTTCTGCCCACAAGATTCTGATAATTATATTGAATGTAATAATAAGAAAAGTGCTGGCCTGGAGAGATGGCTCAGCCATTCAAGGCTAGGCTCACAACTAAAATAAAGGAGTTCGGTTCCCAGCACCCACGGCTGTCTCTCCAGCCACTAAAAAAAGGAAAAGTGCTGTAAGTTTGTTTTCCTTCTAAACTTTGGTTGTCTGAGTGATGTGGTCTCAAGCGATGTGCAGACAACATTAAGAGTTTCCATCGATAATTAACTTACACAAAATAACTGCATTATATAAAAACACATTAACCAAACACTGACACACAACTGGATCTTGCTCATGCCTTCTCCAAGATTTGCACATACATGAATAAAGAGAATCAAATGGCTGATATGGGTCAAACTTCTCACCTCCGACTGTCTCCTTCACTAACGGAACAGACGTGTTCAACATTCTGCTCCATTTTCAATCCACAGTTCACAACCCGACTGTCTGCTTACCTATTCACACCCACATCTCCCAAGAGATTCCTGCAAAGCCTTGAATGTCATTGCTTACCCAAGCATGGAGCAAAGCATATACCTGCCAGTTATAGGATCATTGGAGGAAGGGAGAGAGAAGTGTTAATGTTGATATAAAATGGGACTCTTTATATCCAGATCCATTATTTTAGAAATAAATGAAGTTCTACAACTAAGTCATAAAGCCACCTCATTTACATTATGAATGGCACACAGAGAGCTCTGACACACATCACTTTCTAATAAATATATAGAACAATTATATAAAATCAAACTCCTAATTATTTTCTAAAGAATTTTGATTATAACTAGACTTAGGGAGCCCCCACTGTGTCCATTAAGCTACGAAGACAGAATTTGTTCTCTAAGCGCCTCTAGACAGAGCAATGCAACCAGGAAGTGAGACTTCAAAACACATGAGTTTTCAGCACTCTGTGCCTGGATTCTCCCACAGTAACACCTAGGCTTAGGCTCCCCTAAAGCCAGCAAGGAGAGAGACTTATACTTCAGCATAGCTGCTCTAGAGTCAAATGTTAGGAAAAATGGAAAGTTTGTGAGATGGACCTTTATTATCCCTGGAAACAACACGCCAAGTATCTAAAAATATCCATTCTTTCCAATCTTTGCTAAAATAGAACTGCAGGTGAGCAAGGAAAGTATGAGTTTTATATAGAACTCGTCACAGACAATGAGAATTTAAGTTGGATTTCACACAGAATGTTACCCGTGCCCTTCTTTTTTGCTCCCTTCCCCCTTCCCTTCCTCCTTCGCTCCCTGTCTCCTTCCCTACCTTCCTTCCTTCCTTATTTACTTATTTTCTTCTTATATTTTGTTTTCCTTTTTATTTGGGTCTGGGGACTAAACCCAGAGGCTTATGTGCCCTTATTTTCTTTACAAGGTACTATCATCCTGCCTTTGTATCAAAAGTTAAGAATCCAAAGAAATTTTGTTTAAGACATCCACATATTTATCAACAGCCTAATTTATTTGATTTTATTTTATGACCCTATAAGCCCTGGGCTGTGGGATTTGCCATAGGGTAAGTCACTCAAGTCAGTTTTTAACACACACACACACACACACACACACACACACACACACCCCACATCACAAATTATACAGAAATGAACAGAGAGATCCACTCACATTGGCAACTTGGGATATGACATTTAAGCTCATGCTTGGCAGTGTCAGAAGATTGGCAGAGTATACGCTTGCCAGGAAGGGAGAATGGGAGCATCTCCAAGCCAATTAATACCTTCTTCCATTCAAGGACACTATTACTAAATTTTTACAGCAATCCATATTGGATCTCTTAAGTTTTAAACCCGTTCTTATCAGTACAACAAATATGATTTTGTAATAAATGCTAATTATTATATTATGTTTCTCTGCTGTTATAAAACTAGACCAATAAATTAATCTTTTCATTCTGCAGACAAATTCCAAATATTAAATTCAGGTGATATTAGAACAGAGTAACAAATTATTCTCATTTAAAACTTTTAAGTTAATGGTTTTGGCAGTCCATTAACATTTGAGATGTATATAAACTAGTATCCCTGTCTTGGCACATGAAATTTTACTTTATTAATTTTTTAAAAAACTGTAACATAATATCTATCTTCTTAATTTTAAAAAAGAAAGTTGGGGCTGGAGAGACTGTTCAGTTTAAGAGCAAGTACTGCCCTCGCCAAGGACTAGAGCTTGGTTCCCAGCAACTATGTTAGATGACTTACAAATGCCTCAAACTCTACTTCCAGGTCTGGCCTCCTCTGGCACCTGCATTCACATGCACTTGTGCACACACACGCATGCACATGCATACACACAGGCACACATGTGTACATGTACACATGCACATGCCTGGTCATGCACACACATGTAAATATAGATCTTTAGAAAATTAAAGCTTATATCTATAAGGTTCAAACAATTGTTCAATTTAGCATAAGAATAGTTTGGCTCATGTTTCTGTTGCCTGGCCTGAGTAAAATCCCACAGAGCTCAGTGTACAGGCAAAATGTCTCTCTCCCACTCACAGTCTGCTCTCTGTCACTCCCCACCACACATGCCTGGCCACTACACAGCAGCACAATGCCTTGCCTTTGCCTTCACTCACACACACACTTCACCTCTTTTCCCTACTTACTGAATTTCTAAACCATTTCCAACCAATGTATGTTTGTGCCTTTACCATTGGCTTCGGAACGAGAAGGTAACCTTCAAATTACCGGTGACAATAAGAAACTACACTCTGGCCTTTGTTTCAGGTTGATGCGCCTGAGAACACACATTAAACAAGTCATTCTAGGACTCCTGTTCACTCTTATGCCCACCTTTCCCCTTTCAGAAACTTACAGACTATTAAAGACCAATGGAAAAGTAAAGCTGATGGGTACAGAAAACTTGCAGACACTCAATAGATACATAATTTGAGATTGAAAAACATATATTTCTAAAAACCTAAGGAGGGATCAAATGGTAAGACTCTTGTGGACTGAATTTGAAATGCGAAAATAAATACTCAGACTGAAGTTTTCTTCTAAGGATTCACAGGGAAGATTGGATGAAGTGAAGTTAGGATTGTAGTCTAAGAGTGAATGTTCCTACCCTTACTCTGCCCTGTATGTGAATTCATCTAAAAGAAAAGTAAATGAGAAAATGCTCAAAGTAGCTATTCAAAATGATTCTTATGGAATTGTGTGATCTGTGGGCCAGGGAACAATTTTAACAGTGCACTGGTGACAACTCTAACAAGCAGCCACATCTGCTGTCAAATCAACCTTACAGAAATAGAGAAACAAAACACCATGTCCAAGGTCACTTGACAAACAAGCAACAAAACCAGTAGTGTAACCCAGGAGTCTCACTCCACAGTCAAGTTCTCTAGGCACTGAAAGGGACCACACTGCTTCTGGACAACCTGCTGTGTGACTGATGGGAAATTGCCATGCACTGCAAAGAATGGGAGTGTAACAACTCAGGGAGGGAACTGGAGGAATGGCTGAGCAGGGTAGGGGTGTTGGCTGCCAAGCTATAATGGCCTGAGTTCGAGCCCTGGCACCCACATTACAAAATTTGTTCTCTAATCTCCACACGTGCATCCTGGCACCCACCCATGTATACACAAAACCCAAAGCAAGTCCAAGCTCTCTTGCCTTCTTAACAGGCATTGTTAGGGATGCCCGGGGCTTCAGTAGCTATCTGAGGCCTCTCTTAAGAGTGTTGTCCATGCATATTCTCAGTCTCGCATGCCTTAGAAGCTTTCCAAGACACAGAGTTGTTTTCTAAGTGAAAGGGCCTGGCAAACCGTAAAACAATTAGCACAAGTCACACTTGCATTCCTGCACCTCTCCTACACATCCCTTCCCTGTGCCTCTCTCTTCCACTATAGCTCGGGAGATGCCTGACAGGTAGATCATTTCCCCGTGTGATTCTTGCAATCATTCCCTGCTACCCCATGGGACTTTCATCTCTGACAGAGGCCAACCTTTCCTGCAGTGCTGACATCTTCATCTGCCAAGAATAATGTCTACATAAGCCATCCCACATCCAATTTTTCTGTGATGACTTATTTCTCACCTGTACATAAAGTTTAATGGAGTGCCCACAGCTGAAATGGTGATAATCTGTTCTTTTTAAAGACTCACACCTACCCTGTAGTTACATGTGGGAATACTTTCTCTTTCTACCACTTTGATGATAGAGCATATCATTCCCATAACAGTTGGGTTGGGAGTCATTGTTCAACAGCTACAGAGTTTAGCGTACAGGATGAAGAGTTGGGTGGAGGGAGATGGTGGTGGTACGTTATGAATCCAGTGAACGCCATTGAACTTCAAATCATTAAAACAGCAAATTGAATGGTTGCTGTTAAAAACACCAAGATCGAAAGTAACCCGGGGAGGAAAGAGTTTATTGCATCTGATGGCTCCTAGGTAACAGTCCATCACTGAGGGAAATGAAGGCATGAACTGAAGTAGAAAGCTGATGAAGGATGAAGAGATGCTGTGCTTCTTCTGTCTTGTCTCACTGCCCTTCCTATACAGCCCAGACCCATCTGTCCAAGGACAATGCTACCCACAAAGGACTGGACCCTACTACATCAGGCAGCAATTAGGAAGCTACCCACAGACATGCTCACTGGTTAATTGATTAGAGGCATGTCCTCAGCTGAGAGTCCCTCTTTCCAGGTATGTCTAGATTTGTGCCAAGTTGCAAAAGCATATGAGTTTATTATATAAAGGGAACACGTTATTATTATTCTGCACCCTACATAATGTCATATAGTCAATCCTTTGCTCATTAAAATTCCTCCTAAATTCCTTTTTATAGCCATAACTGATATCCCATGGATCAGAGACCTCACTCCTATCCTCAGTCACATTCCTGACTTTATTTGGGGCTTTCTTCTTGAGCAGACTTCTCTCCATTAAACCAAGCCCAACTCAAAACTACCTCCTACACAGAACCTTTCTGACGGCATGTCCTCCTCCTCCACACAAGCAAGAGACAGAATGCTTATGGGTATGAGTGACATTTCACTTAAATTCTGTTGGCGTTCTTTTTTCTACTAATAACTGTGGACATCTCACATGGTTATTGGCCATTTATCTTTCCTCTCTGTAGAGCTGTATTCACCTCAGTTCTCACTTTTCCTGCTTTGCTGTTAGACATTTTTGTTTCCACCTTTAAAACATTTAAGGATGCTGGAGGATCTCAGCAGTGAAGAGCATCTGTTGCCCTTGCAGGGGACCGAGGTTTGACTCCTCATACCTACATGGTAGATCACAACCACCTATGGCTCCAGGCTCATGTTGTCTACTATCATCCTGTGACCTCCATGGGCTTCTTTACACACAGGTATACACCCAGGCACACATATATACATACTCAGTAAAAATAACATTTCAGAAAAGATGACAAAACATTTATTATTTTATATATATTATATAGCATATTTTTCAAATATTTTGAAATAACTGCTCCTCTTTATACTATCCAAAAAGCTATTTTCATTTTTTCTCTGTACAAATTGCAAAATTGTTTGGTGGATTCAGTTATTAATTTGATCCCCATTTTTGAAAAGATGTTGGATTTGAAATGGAATTACATAGAGCCTTTAAAATTAATTTTGGAAGAGATAGCATTATAGTGATCTTAAATACCAAGAATCTCAAACCAAGAGCCCCAGTGTGTCTTTCTAGACTTAGAATTTATCTTATATTCTTCAGTCATATTTTAGACTCCTATCTATTCATATTGCTCCATTTTGAAGTATAATACAAGAAATGAATTATTTTCCAAAATAAAAAACTATAAATGTATTTTTAAAAACATCAGCTTGTTGACATCATTGTTGACTCTAACACCTTTATCCCTGAGTGAACTTCCATGTTTATTTACTTACTTACCTGAGGATTATGAGACAGGGTCTCAGTATGTAGCCCAGGCTAGCCTTCGATTCATACTCCTCCTGCCTCAGCCTCTCGAGTATTGAAATGACAAGCATGGGTCATGAAATGCAGCAGTGATTTTAATGTTTGTTTAATCATCGTGTCTTACTATCTGTAGGAACCTCTAGACCTCTGGTCTTGTTAAAAATACAAACCTTGAGTGTCATACAGCAACACCTGAATTTTCTTTTTAATATTTTAATTATTTTGTTCATCTCTGTTGGGTTTCTGAGCGGTATGGGTTTATTTAGTTTGGGCATGGCTTTGCTCGGAGAATGGGGTCTCCTTCTGTAGTACAAGCTGACCTGAACCTTCTTGCTCAGGCTCCTGGGTGATGGACTTACAGGAATATAGCCTCACACTTGGTTTGCATTCATATTATTAATCTACCTGAGAGTCACTCTTGTATAGGGTTAAAGATGCCAATATAGTTTTATTTTACCACAATGGGTGGCCAATGACATTGGGGCACTTTTTTAACTGACCTATCTTTCCCCCACTGACTTGAATCAATACTTTTGTCATATGCTAAATTCTTAGAAATACTAAAATCTATTTCAGGAATGCCTATTCTATCCTATTGAGTATTTTACCTCTCAATATAAACTGACTTATTCAAATGATTTTCTAGTATTTTCCTGTCACTGATCTGCAATCTCACACTGTTAAAGGTTCTTTCAGGCAACTCCTGTCTACAAAAACTTTAAAAATGATTTCAGCCAAATTCTTAAAAATCTTTTGGATTCTCACGGAAATTGGATGGCATTTATATGATAATTCTGGGAAAATTGAAAATTTAACCTGTTAAACTCTCAAGCCAGGATTGAAGACTCTTCAGGTCTTGTATTCTGAAATCAGACTTCAAGGTTTTCTACATTTTATCTTGCCTGTTACATTGTCTAATTGGGAAAAATGCTTTTAAATTGAGAAAATATTTTATTACTAAGTTCAAATTGTATGTGTGTTTATTTTGTATATTTATGCATAAATATGTAGCTTTGGGTATTAGCTATTGCTGATCTCTGGAAATACAACAAGGCCAAACTCATTGAAACAGGTTCAGCTGTGAACCTGGAGAGAAGTCTGCACTTTGATCTAAGAATTGGACTTTTTTTTCTCTGATGAAATTTGCAATTATTGGAACACTATCTGAACTAGCTTCAGAAACGTTACCTCGGTTTATTCTTGCAATTAAAGATATTATCTAAAATAAAATATTTTCTGTGCTCCTTGAAATAAAACCTATGAATAAAGCCATTGAAGGATTATCATGCTCAAGTCTTACCTGACTAGAAAGTTTAGAAGCTTCCACGGCGTGTTCAAAATCTGGTCTTCCAATTACAGAAGGCTCTTTATTCACTATGCCTTGCCCTTTCTTGTATTCTGCCTAAAGTGAATAAGGAGAAAATTTTAATATTCCTACTTTACATTACATTAACATTAATCAAAATTCAATAGTCCTTTAGCCCATTAAAAATACTTTATACTACATACCAAATGCTAAAATAGTGACTGCTAAAGCAGAAATTTATTTTTAGTAGTAAAACAATTGTTTCTTTTAACTTAATTAGCCAGTCATCATCATCTTTATATTTATCTCTAAAGATTCCAAGAGTTTTTCTGGAAAGTTAAGACTCTACATTCTTTACAAAGATAACATTGATCAATTTCTCTATGAAAACAGGCACTTGATTACCAAGCAGTTGAATTAGTTTCTTTATTGATTTTTAAGGGGCATGGACTTATGTTATTCCAATAGTTAACTTTAACCAGGATGTTTGATATGCTCAAGCAAAATGGCATTAATTTGGAAAAGTATCCCAGAGAAGACAAGTCACAGCCATGGCATGCAGGCAGTATGCAAAAGTAAGTGCTGGTGGAAAGGAATCGGCAAATCACCAGCAACAGATGGGAAGAGGCCAAGCAGAGCTCCCTGGATGGGAGTAAGCTGAGAGATTAATCGGGATCAAAAGACTGACAAGTCTGGCTTCCAAGCTGAGACATCTGAATACGATCATATACCCAATAGTGTGTGTTCCTATAAAAATACGCTAATACTAGACATAGTTGGGCTGAACATGGGCAATTTATGCACATCCGCAATATTTTGCATATTCAAATGGATAACTCAGGACAAAATTAAAATGTCATTAATTCAAATGAATTGCTTATGTCAATTAAATTAGCCTTCCAACTACCAATGCTGTACTCCGTCTTTCTCCAAAATAAAGAGAAAATCAGATTTGCACAAGATTAAAAGAGAGAGGTTACATTGCTTATGATCTTGGAGATCTGAGTTGCTTTCTTGATATCCGGCCTGTCCAGCTCCGCTGTATACGTGTGGGTGCCTTGCACATCTTTTCTGTAAGAAATCTGATGACAGAGACAGTTTCAATTGGAAAAAAGTATAACTTAGTCATTTCATTAGCCACCTTCCCTTCTATAGAATCATTTATCCTGGCCATGCTCGCTTTGAGAACACACTGAACTTGTTACTTTCTTCATGTCTTTTGTGCAGATCATTCATTTCCTCTGATATATTAACTCCCTTTATATCATCTCATGTCCATCAATGTGTCTAAAATAGATATACACTATTGAATAGAAGAACAAAAATAGAATCAATCTGAAAGGATTTTTCTGTATAATACTCTGAGTAATTTTGTGCTTAAGTGTGTATGCTTATACTCTCAACCAGTATCCATCCATCCATCCAGGGAATGCAGGACAATTCCTGACACACAAATGCATATGATTGCTCCCCTGGGGATGACAGATGGTGAAGCTAGGTAGCCCCATTCTCTATCTGGCAGCTACACCTTCCTCTTCCTTCTCAACTGAATGCCTCAGATGGCTGTGCCTAGGGGATAGTTATCTCCTAATAGATTATTACTAATGATCTAATTATACCAAAGAAAAACTATATTAAGGAATCTTATCCCTCTGAATGTACATTAGACATAAATCAGTCTCAGGGAGAGAAGTAGAAATTTAGAGAAAGCCAGACAAGGGCTAACGAATGGAAAGTCCTTTTGTTCAATCAGCTTCTTTCCACCACCTGGACTGACAAATGGATGGAAAAATGAGAACAGAACTAATACAGTGCCTGATGGCCAACATCTCCTCATCCCTCTGCTTCCCTGCGTCATGCAAAGTGTCGTAAGTTACAGTTCTAGCCGTCAGATACAGTTCTATCAGAGGCAGACTGACTTGTCTATTAGAATATATTCTGCTAAAGTTATAATGTAACGTATACAGTGATTTTTTTAAGAAATCTTTATTTTTTCAGAACATATAGGGATAGAATACAGACACATGAACCATGGAACACCTGCATAAAAGACACAGAACTTTCTTAATGCTACCAGCAAAGTTTCAGCAATGGCACCATATGGCCTATTCATTAAAATTTTACATCTCTGGGCTCCACTTAGTCTTCTGTTGCAGAATCTTGGTAAGTGGGCCCTAAGAATCTGATTCTAATGAACTCCTAACTGATCATGAAGGCCCAGGATTGGTAGTGTGGACCTACTTGATGTATTCTGTTCACTTTTCTGAGTTTAAAGAAGTCCCCGCTGCTTTTTCTCTATTGCTTCAATAGCAATAAGGAGAAGTAAACACACTCAGACATCAATACTTCGGTGGGTTTCCAATGCATTGCATGACTTCATTTCAGTGAAATGTGATGCTTCTGCTTAATCTTTCATGAGCTTGCAATGGTCATCACACCTCGACTATTTTTAAACTACATTTCCTGTCATGAACCTGACTGACGAATGAAGGCAGCTTCGTTACGATTAGTACAATCTCATTAAGAACATCTGTTTTCCTTGGCGCTTAGATTCTCATAAGCTTCGCCTTCACCAGTAATTCTAGGTAAATTTTGCACATATAAATAGTAAAAGAAATACTAAAATTAACTGACAACTGAGTTATTTTGTGAGGTAGATTTTAAATGTTCAGGACTCTTTAAACAGGGCGATTTCATTGGCTACGAAGAGCAATGCACTCTGCACTCGTCAACAAATGACAGCAACTTAGTTCCTGTCTACACTGGGTTAAACACAAGCTGTGTAAACAAAACCCAGTCCTCAGGTGAAAACAAACTGAATTATTATCCACCTCCAAGACTAACTGCCTCTAAGTTACTACATCCATGTGAGAGCCACCAGGAGGGAAATGGCTTTTTGTCTAGAGAAGAATGGGGGAAAGATGGAAACCCACACTTTTTGAAAAGAACTGCAACCTTTCAGAAACCTCAGCTTTACATGGGTTACCTAATTATATGCTGTTCTGTCTAATGACTGCGTACCGTGAGGTGAACAGCACAAAGGCGGCAGGGGCGGGATTCTGAATAGGGCCCCATCATCCATGTAAATTGCAAATTAGAGGCCAGCACATGTGACTCAAAACAAATATTAAGATTGACATGAGCTGCACATTCAAACAGGAGGACACCACAGAGCCACGCAGGGGAAAAATCTCAGGATCCGCCTCACCATCTTCTGGGGCAGCACTGATGTCACAAGAAAGGGAGGCTGCCATCCAAGACACTCTCGGGTTACAAGCTCTCCATCATACCCTCTGTTAGGATAACGGACCCTATGCAGGGTGACAGCATGACCTCCTGTGTGTTTTACGTGGGGTGTGTGTGTGTGTGTGTGTGTGTACAAGTGGATATGGAGGTCAGAGAACAACCTCAGGTGTTAGTCCTCAGGCACCCTGTCTCTTTTATTCTAGACAGTTTTTCTCATTGGAATGAAATTTCCCCACACGGGCCAGATTACCTGGTCCGTGTGCCTCCAGGGAATCTATCTGTTTCTACCTCGCACCTTGCTATTGCTAGAATTACAGACATGTGCTGTTATGCTGGCTTTGTATATGAGTTCTGGGTATCCAGCTACTAGTCTTCATACTGGGAGACAAGTGCTTTCCTGATTGCATCATGGCCCCAGGTCTCTAGTATTTGTCATTTGGAAACTGCTTCCCATTCACTAATAATTTGTCTTCAGCAAAGCAGTAGTACCTTCCTGCATCCAGGCTCGCCAGTCAAGTAGCAAGCCCATTTAGAAATCATGACTAGGGCCTAACCAGGACTAGAGGCATCCAAAGGTCCTGAAGAATAGGGGTAAAGTGGCATCTTTCTTTCTTCTAGGATCAGCTGCTATAAACAAAGCTTCAGGTGGAGACAACAGCTGACTCTTTGAGTCCTCACAGACACCATCAGTCAGAACTGACACTGGACAGAACTGAACAGAGCCAAACTATGGGGCCACAGAGAGCTTCTTGTGAGAACATGAAGGGATTTGTATCCAGCTTGCCTGAAGGAAGCTCGAGCTTTCTATTAACAGGTGGGCTTCCAACCATAATGACAATCATGCATTCTGTACCTTAGATTGAACTGTAGATTAAGAACATTTGCAAAAACCAAACTGTGTTGATACCCTTGAGTAATACAACCACTAACTTAGCACTTAAACACTGTATTAGGTGCTCTGAATAATCTAGAGGTGGCTTAAAATATGGAAGTAGATATACAATGTTCATAAGCAAATAATAGTTATTAATAATACCTAATGATATATGCTTAGTATAATATATGTTTAATATTAATATATGAACATATAATATGCTCATATAATAATATATGCTCATATACTTAATATATGAGCATCCCCGTAATTCTATATGTACAAAAATTCTGAGTCCACTCCCGCATGGATACCAAAGTAAGACTACAATAAACTCTCCAGTTTTACTTGAGGTACACGGAGATGGATTCCCATCACTAACTCTAGAGACATCCATTCATGGTTTTCTGCAGAGTCAAATCCATCCTTTATGACTTCCAGGAAAGCAGTGGATTCCACCAACCATCTGGCTCAGGATTGGGCCCCTATCTCACCACATTCAGCTGCCCTGGCCTCATACTTATGTAATTCTGTTGTTTCTCAGTCCCTTCTCTCCTTTCAGTATTTCTGTCTCTGTTGCATACAGGCCATGTCCTTTGTGGTTTGCTTCATTCATACAATGTGTTCAGTGTGTCACATGTTGTACTAAATAGTTTATGTGCACTAATTCTTTAAATTCCCATCCCATCCCTGTTCAAAATTGTCTACACTTAACTGGGCTGTATCAACACTTCCTTCTAGGACTGGAACCACATCCTCCAGGACATTCCTTGGTTGGGGAATTCATAAACTGATCAAAAGTGAAGTCTCGACAGACAAGTCTTTGGAGGTGATGCCAAGCATTGTGCAAGCAGGTAGACCCAAATGCCACAAATCCAAATGGACCAGTCACTCTGACACTCTAGTGAAGAACCATATAGTTCTTGGTGAGGCAAAACCAGACAAGAAAGAAAGCTTCTTAGGTTGGTGGAAGAGCAAGGAGGAGTACAGGCTCCAGAGGACTACAAAGGAGGTCAAAGTGTACTGCTCTAAAAGAAACCTTTTATAACCACTTAAAACGTGCTGCTATCAGAGTGCCTTTGTAAGCACCTCAGACTGGCTCACAGACTAGGATTGATTTTTTTTTTTTTTGTAAGCACTGAAGACTAAATTCAGCACCTCCTGCCTACTAGCAAGTACCACTAGCTAAACCCTCCAGAAAGCCCCTCTTTGCTCTCAGTTAAATACTGTTTTCTATGACAGGATATAACTGCTTTGAATGTAAGTAAGGTATGGCTATACAGCAAACAGGAAAAACCCTTTAATGTTCTAAAAAATGGACTAAACCCAGAGTTCCATCTAGAACAGTCTATCACTACTGTTAAGTTATTAAGACAGTTGATAAACATTTTCTTTTTCACAATTCAATCTCATCACCACTACAGCCTTTTGCAGAGAGAAGTCATTCTAATGACTCTTTCTGAGAGATGAACCAAACACTACTTTTGATATTAAATCTTGAATCGCTGTTATTAAAAGTCCCATGAGGAACCTCAAAAAGCCATGATCATTGTCCTAGTATCATTTTTTTCTGAATTGTCTACAAGCTTTTGCACTTTCTGATGGGACAGAAACTTAACTGCTGATTAAGTTTTTATTAATCTTAGGAGAGTGCATAGGTCATGCTTAGAAAGAAAAAAAAAAAACCATCAAGTCTCCTGCTTCCCATACTGAACACCTTTTAATGCCCATTGAACCGATCAGCAATACAACCCTAGAAAAGCTGACCATTCCAGTCATCCCATAACCTATAAAATGAAAACTGGCTACTTGAGATGCACTTGACTTACAGCAGAACAAGTGTCTGCTTCCCGTCAGTAGCTAAGGTCGGTGAGAAGCAATAACAGAACTGAGGCTTCCATTACAATTCGTTACATTTCATTCTCACCCATCTTTTGGGAGAAATCACAGGTGAGAAATACCTCCAGTTTCTCTAAATATATTAGAAAAATGAGCCAGAGACATCCCTTAAAATATGAAAGAATTTAGATAGGCCAGGTTGAATCATTTTTTGATGATAGTATCAACAAGAGAAGGGTTTGGGGACTTCTTTGAATTTGCCTCTCCAACCTAATGTTCGTATTTATTGCATAGTGATTTGACCCTTTGAACAACTTTTTATTGGTCTAGTTAACTGTCATATCACCCTAAACTCTCAAATCGCCCCTCAAAGCTAGAGAAAGGCCAGATAGGCCTACTATTTCATGAAGCAAAGAGACCTCTTGGGAGCTCTTTAAAGAGTCTCATTTAAAACTTGAGTGAACCCTTAGAGGTGAGGACCACTGCTTGCCTCCCCACTTGAGAGATAGGAAATGTGCTCTTTGCATAAGTAACTTGTTCATAGTTATCTATGTCATTTGGCAAAGCAAACATTTTCACCAACGTCTAAAGCCAAACTCTTCTTCTACTGTGGGATCCAGTGGATATCATCATGAGGACTGTGGCTTTTTCTCTCCTGTGACCACTCACTAAAGTCTTCAGTTATGCAAGAGGTTACTACCACCTACCTCCTCCCAAACATTCCTGTTCTCCTTAAAGCTTCTAGTTATTTGAAGATGAAAATCTTGTTGGACTGTCAGAGTCTTTCATTTATCCATAAATATTTCAAAAGAAAAATGAAAGGAGAAATCGCTCTCTTTGGACCACTGGAGAGCATCCTAAGAAGGGGTAGGGTCAGAAAAGAAGCAACAACAAAGGCTCCAGAGTACAAACGCCCAGTCTCTCAGCTAATAGATCTTAGAAAGCTGATTTGATTTTTGTGAATATACAAAAAGGTAACAAGTTGACTTTCACTGTTTATAGGATAATCTGATTCACTTTTTTTCTTTATTATTATAGTGGGGTGTGTGTGTGTGTGTGTGTGTGTGTGTGTGTGTGTGTATTTACCCGTGCATTTATACCATAGCATGCATGTAGTGGTCAGACACAAGTTTTCTCCTTTCCACCATGTGTGTGCCAGAGATCTAAGTCATCAAGCTTGACAAGTGCCTTTACCCATAATGCAATCTCCCTTGCCCCCAGGTTCTAGTCTGTATTATATATGTCCAAGTGTAAAGTGACATTCTCCATTGCAAAAGAGCAATGCTGTTAATTCTACTAGAATATTCTTTATCACAGTTCTTTGGGCTGAAGTTTCTTGGGAGATAATATTTTATGTTTTATAACTGAAGCAGAAAGTATACGTCCTAGCTCTCCCTCACCATGTGGCTTCCAAGACCTGTGTTAAATTTCATACTGTGGGGACAGCAAATGTATTATTCTATGAGGCTTGACTTGGGAAGAATATAAACTACCTCAAGGTGGAATACAAATATCATTTTCACTTTAAATCTGAGTAAATAGTCTTAAACAGTTTCTAAATCCTATTATATGTACAAACTTTGCAAGTAAAGGTTGAGCCAAGTCGGCAGAGGAATGTAAGTAAACACATCCTTCTCCCATAAGTACACAGTATTGAATGGAGGAGAAAAAGGCTTTATGCTCTAGTTCTTCAGTCCCTCAATCACAGAGCTTTTAAAGGAAAAGAGAGGTAAGATTATAAACCTGGGTCTTAGGATAAGGAACTTCAGCATTTGAGTCTCGGTGAGCAACAGAGATAGACAGGGAATCTGCAGATCCATGAACACCAGCATCAACCAAGCACATCAGCCCACTGTGTAATTCCCAATCTCACATGCAACTTCAAGGTTCCTCCAGGGTCAAAGAGTCAGCTCCAAGATCTGAATTCTTTTTTCCTGCAGAGCATCTGAATTCAGGTAACAACTTATACCACTCTCACCTTTTTAATTCCCCTGTAAAACCTTGACTAATCGTCAGTGGTCTTTCAAGGGAGGCAGTGAGGTAATAGAAAAGGGAGAATCAAGAGTTTGATTCCTTTGGTCTGATTTCATCTGTCTATAAAATGGGACATGACACAGCATTGTTTTAAGGACTGGAAATGACCAGTCTTGACACAGTGCCTAGTACGTGGCTGAGCTGGATAAGTGGTAGTTGTGAACATTACAGCCCCCTCTATAAGCAAACAATACTTGCAAACCTTTCCCTTAAAATAATAGCCCTGCTGACAATCTCAGACACTTAGCTTCTTCAGCTCCCACCAGCACTAAGGCATCCACGAGAATGCTTTGGTGTTGGCGTGCCTGGGTTATAACATCAAGTCTCACTCTGGTTTTAACTTAAAACTGACCTGATGCAAATTAATGTCCCGTAACTGTGTACACCCTGCACAGAAACTGCTACAGTGTTTTAACCTGAAATGTCCCCTGCAGACTCTGTTTTGATCAGTCTGGGCATAACTTTGAGGACTATGAAGCTTTTGGGGAACAGGGCCTGGCCGACAGAAATAGTTGGGTTGGGGCAGGATTATGAATGTTCAATATGTTCCTGGATCCATCTGTCCCTGGATCCAGTCTAGATCTCTCTGCTAGTCTGAGACCATGTAGACTTCTATGCCTTACACTGCTGCCACCATGGATGCAGCCACTCCCTTCCAGAATCATGACTTCCCTTCCAATATGACAGTGGTTTCTCGAAAATCATGAGCCAAATAAGTACTCCTGAAAGTGGTGAGACAGACACCTAAAACATGAATACTCCATAAGACTAGGCCCCGAATGCAGTCAGCCCAACGGACTGTTTACTTCGAAATAAAAGTTTGTGGTTTTATGTAGACCTCACGGAGAGGGCCATGTGGGAGGGAGGATTGTGTGTGAGATGACACAAAAGCATCAGGAATGTTTCTGAGAAGGGTGGGGGATTTCTTGACCCACCTAGGACAGGATGTATCAGTTCTGACACTAATGCATCAAGAACTTACCCAATAGCTCATATGTCCTTTAGAAGCCCAGAAAATTCATAGTTCTGCTATAGTTTCAGAAGAGATTATACTTTTAGGCCATGATGATAGAGGTAATCGGTTAAAATGCATGGAAATCAATGAAGGAATGCTTGGTCTTTAATCTGCTTCTTTCCCCAGCTCCTGCTTCTAAACCATTAGGAACCTGCCTTGGTAGTTCATATGTACTAGGTCTTACATGCGATAATTTGAAACCCGGTAAGCATTCCAAAAGAAAGTGCAGTAGGGAACCCCAAAACAAGAGTTTGAAATTCCTCTGGGGCCACTGATGGCATCTGGGCTTTCTTCCAGTGGCCCTGCCATTCTGGAGAAGAGGTCATGATCTTCCCCATAACGTAAAGGAAGTTCAGTAAATGCTGATAACCAAAATGGTCACACAATCCACACTTGTCTTATTCAGAGCAAATTTTACAATGCCTGAAATGTCTCACAATGTAAAGGTGCTCAATGGGGATTTAATGACCGTCACCATAATAATTCAAATAAAAATGGTAAATCCTTGAGAATAGACTGCTGTAATATTTTAATCTCAACCAAATAATCCAAAATCTGTTCTTTTTTTCCCAGAAAATTGTGAAGAGTGAGCTTGCTTACATTACTCTGGTGCCTGTTGACCTCCATGGCATGTCTGACCTCCGGTGGTTCCTTCATGTGGGCGTAATCGGAGAAGCCTTTCTCAGACTCATGCTTCTGCTTATAGGCAACCTTTAAATGCACATAGAGATTAGATCCACTTAGAGCTGTGTTAACTCTCTGCTTTAAATTCCTCTGCTTTTCTGGCTGACAGTTAAATTTGCCTATGAGTCTGTAAAAAGATATTACCCATAACACTCCCTCCTCGGTGCTGCAGTTTAGATTCATAACTCAAAACTTGCAGTTCATCTTTAAAAAAAAAAAGCCCTTGAACAAAAGATTAAAAACCTCAATTTTACTCATCCGTCTTCAGTCTTGGCTGTGGTTTGGGAAAAGCATCAGCAATTGAGAGTTTGCAGGGTTACAAATATCCAAGGTTTAAATTTTGAGGGTACAACTGACCAAGTGGACGGCAATTAAAAATGTGTCAAATTGATTAAAGATGTATTTTAATTATTTTTAACTATGGGTACATCTGTGTATCTGTGTGGATGCAGATGCCCAAGGAGGCCAGAGGCATCGGATACTCCTGGAGCTAGAGTTGCAGGTAGTTGTGGGCGTGGGGATGAGAACTCTAGTCTTCTGCACAGTCCACATGCGCTCTTATCCACTGAGCCATCTCTCCCGGGCCATTTACTTTTAAATGGAAGGTTCTGATTTCACACTGGTACAAATGATTGACTGGTATGACACGGCAGATGATTTATCTTCATTAAATTCCCCAATTCCAGGAATATTTAACATACAGCCACAATTCTCTTGGCTAGGTCGAGCCACGTCCTCCAGTAGGGATGACATCATCCCAGTACTATTCATTGCCATCATTCTCAGCTTGCTCTGTATGGGCTGGAGAGGGCATGGGATAAAGATGCCTCAGGGGGTGACACAGCCAAACCTGACAATAAAACTGGGAATAAAGAGTGTCACACAGGAAGTCTTCCCTTGCTCTCAGCCTCTATGGTCATCTTAGTTATTTCCTTCATTGTTCTTATTTCTGTATAATCACCTGCTGTCTATCTTCTCATACTGAAACACACAACTGTTCAGCTCCCCAACAGAACCCCACAATGGCCTCTGGGAAAAAATTAGCATCTATGACTACCTGACCAACAATTTACCAAATGAATAAATGAATGTAGGAATGAATGGGAATCGTAATAATGAGAAGAAAGAAAAGCAAAAGCAATTTGAATATTCACTAAGAGTCAAATTATGACAAGCATGTTAACTGAACTTAATTAATTGCTTGATGTAAGAAAATCAAAGCCAATGAAAATAAATACTAGGACGGTACTCAGCAAGAGCAAGGCAGAGTCTACTTTCAGTCAAAGGAATAGAGTTAAACTTAAGGAGGAATTGGTCACCAATATGAGCTCCTTGGAAGCTATTTTGATATCTTACACGTCTTTTAATATCCTGTGCTTATCAGAGTAAATAACACAAAGTAGCAATGTAATAAACTTTTAGTAAATGAATGAATAAATGAATTTACTCAGCATTCTCATAAAGTTACCCTCCTCATAAAAGTCTGTAAATAGAACTGGCTACCCACTTAACTTTGTTAATACAGCCATCAACAGGATTAAAGTGGTGGGCTATTTTTCATGAACAGCCATTGGCTCTAACTGGCTTAGTATGCTATCTAGTACAGCTCTTGACATTTCAGTGGCCTCTCTGACTCTGCATTTAAGTTTTCTTAAACACTTCTCCTACTAAGGAAACATTCAACCTGGAATGCTGTGTACTCTTAAACATCATAAGCTCTCTTAAAAGTTCCTACTTTAATCAAACTCCTAACTTGGGTCCCCAGCTAGATGCTGTGGATGGAGGGAGATAAACTATCAGACAACACAGAGACAATCTTCACTGGCTTTGAGCTTCCACACTGTCCACGAGGAGCAGAGAGCTAACTTCTGCACTTTCCAAGCTGCTCCCAAGATGCAACTGCCAATTGATCCCCCTCTTTCCTAGGTACCTACAATAATCTGACTTCACTTCATGAGAATTCTGTAATTAAATCCCAGTTATAATCTTCCAACTGCCAGATGACAGTAACACATCTCTAGGTCATTCCCCTTTTGCCAACCATGTGGGACTTTCTTTTAATTGACATATTCAAGTCTGATTTAGTCCTATCTGGTTAGGTTCCTGGAACCAGTCCTGTATATCTAGTTGATTACCAAGAATCAAAGGCAGTGCTTCATATATTCCAGGCATAATCATCTTGCTATGGTGTGCCCCTTAGTTTACTCCAAAAAAGATATATAATTATGATGAACATCATTGCATTTTCAGCAATTACTTAAGGGGGAAACCTCCGCGCACATTGAGAGTCCATTATCACAGTTACTTACATTTTATATTATGCCTCTGAGGAAATGGAGAATTTAATGAGTGGCCAAGTCTATAAAACCACGAAAACTTATATGAGATCTGTTCTTTCCTCTTAAATGAAAAGAGCCAGCATGTGTCTATCTCCTCTTTTGATGAACGCTTGCAATATTCTGCATTTTGGGCTGAATTCCATATTCATGACTTCATAAACATAACTAACACAGCCAACCATTTTGTGAGTTATAGAAATAGTGACTCATCCAGAAACAATTTGAGAAAGCACTCTTTCCTAAAGAGGATACAGAATTTGCTACATTCAGCTTTGAAATAGTCTTTCCATTTATGGCTACTACTGAGCACTGCTTTAAAAACTGAGCTTGCATCAAGTTGGGAGCAGCTGAACTTCAATTTATCATAGCAATTTTCTTCCTTTAAATAGCTAGTGGAAATGATGTCACGCTTATAAGTTTTCTGATAAATTTAATATCTTAAGGATTTGTCATTTTGTAATGTTTCTCTGACTTCAAACTATTTTCCTTGCACTTAGAGAATGTTCAGAACAGCGTGGAGCTGCACAGCCAAATCAGAGTGCACTGTCAATAGTTTCAGACACTCTATATAAACTTGTTTGTAGAGGTAAGGTTTTTACATTTGTCTTTTAATAAATTTTGTTTTGAGTTGGGGTTCTACGTAACTGAGGCTGACCTAAAACTACATTGCTAAGATAACCTTGAACTTTGATCCTCTTATTTCTCTCCTGAGTGCTGGGATTACAGATGAATGCCTGGTTTTACTTTCAGTAGATGTTTGCAACACACACACACACACACATACACACACCAGTCACCTATGGACTACAGACACAGTCTATGTCTGCACCACCACAGTCTATGGCCACACCTATGGCCACCGCTGATATAAACATAGACTTGCATAAGTCTGCTCCATTCCAGTGACAGTTACCTGAATCATTTCTGTGGTGCAGAAGCATTCAGCCCTGACCTGGAAACAGCCATGCAGGCAAGAATCCCATAGATCTAAGGCACACTCCAACCCATTCCTGGGTTTATTTAGGGTCTTTATTTTTATATAATTCATAAATTGCTTTCCCACAAGCATTATGACTCCCTTTCATTTCTTCCTATCAATCACATTTCATAAGAAAGTATTAAACTAGTTTAATTTTTCCCTTCAAGCTAGTTACCAGAGGGAAATAGCTACTTTAGTGATTCTGAGTTACTAACATGCAGAAGAGCTATCAGCACACAAATTTGTTTTGACTTCAGAAGTGTAGAGAAAACTCCGTTAAAGTGAGCCAACATATAAGAAATTCTTAATGTGCTCCTTCTCTCAAATTCCTTACAGCAGATTCCAAACTAGAATACACTGCTGCTTTTTAACTAGGCATTCTGTTTTCTTCATAGCACAGACAAAATGACAAACTTGGGTTAAACATTTGAGAGTGTATGCAACTTGGTTTCAGAGAAGAGTTAGGTGAACGGTTATGCAAAAGTGGACTATAAAAGTAACCAGGGAGACACTTGCCATTCAAGCCTGAGGACATCACAACTCTGTTCCTACACACCCATAGTTAAAATTTAATTATTACACACAGACACTAGCAGGTAATAATATGTATTTCTTCCCCTTTACTTCCAGGAAAATTCAAAATTACTATCTTAACAGCAATAATAGTAATAGATGCATACAAATTTAAACAGATGTGATTACAGTTGAGTCAGCCTTTGAAATGGTCACTTATGAAAAATCAAAAATTCTCTCTTAGAGCAAGTCAGAAGTTAATCACAGGGGATGTGTTTATAACTTGTAGTGCATACAGGTCCACCTATGGGGTCAATCATAGGAGAACATGGTAATGATGCACGTGGTAACTTATTCTAACAAAACATGACCAACTCTAAAACTCTTCTACTTAAAAAGTATCTTAGATCTCAAGTATTCTGTCTTAGTTTGAGTTTCTATTATTGCTATGAAACACCATGTTCAGAGCAACTTCAGGAGGAAAAGGTTTATCTCTCTTATACATCTACAGCATTGTTCATCATTGAAGGAACTCAGGACAGGAACTCAACCAGGGCAAGAACATAGCGACTGATGCAGAGGCCATGGAGGAGTGCTGCTTACTGGATTGCTCATCCGCTTGCTCAGCCTGCTTTCTAATAGAACCCAGAACCACCAGCCAAGGGATGGCCCCACCCACTAAGAGCTGAGCCCTCCTCCATCAATCACTACTTAAGAAAATGCCCTATGGCCTTGCTTACAGCCTCCATCACATGGAAGAAATTTCTCAACTGAAATTCCTTCTTCTCAGATAACTTTAGCTTATGCTTTGACATAACACTATCCAGCACAAATCCCAAACTATCACCTCACCGAGCACAAACAGAAGAAGGCATTCCTTATCTTTCTTGCATAATTGCTACTTGTCTCACATCAAATGTTGTGCTGTAATTATGTGCTTGGTTAACTAGCCCAGATCATCAACAAATAGCTAAGTGACCAGATGTTGGCAGGGCAACTAAAAACCATACTCTTCACAGTCAGCCATGCAGAAACTCCCTATTATATGGTTTTAAACTCATCTTACACAGTTGAGATAGAGTCACTGCCAAGCTGAGGACACACTGGATTTATAATATTAATTTTATAATAATAAATTACTACTTAAAGATGTTCTAAGAATGGTTCTATGCTTAACTTTTTCCAGAATAATCCATTTGGGAATTATTTGAAATACAAGGCAGCCTCTATTTTTAAAAAAAAAAAAAAGCTAAAGAAGAAAGTAAATTTACTAAATCAAGGAATATGTCACACGGCTTCATAATGCTAGCACCTGGGAGGCTGAAATGGGAAGACTATGAGTTGAAGTTCTGTTTGAGCTATATAGTGAGTACAGGGCCAGTCTGGGCTACATTTGAGGCTGTTTCAAAACAAAGGTTTACAATATATCTTAAAACAGAAACAAATTTGATTAAGAAGAAAGCAAGTAGTAGAAATGGCTGGAGAGAGGAAGTGCAACTTGTGTTGAGGACTCGGACTTTGAAGGCAGATTAGCTAGCTATGTTTGTGTTCTGGATCTTGTTTTTTCTGGTTGTGTGGTCTTGAAAAAGCTACTTACCCTCTCTGTGCTTGTTTCTACAACCTCCCCAATGGGGATAACTTGTAGAGTTCTTGGGGGATCAAATATACAGAAGTGTACACATGGTACAGCACCTGACCCACCAAGCACATGTGTGTTACAGAAGACTACACTGCACATGGAGAACATAAACTATGTGGAAGGAAACTTCTCCTTAGAAAGGAAAAGAATATATTGTTAGGGACTGCTCCAAACACAGAGCAGGAAATGAGCTAGATAAGGTTCTTCCATGAAGTTTAGAGAGCCAAGTAACAGGAAATGGAGTACAGAACAGCAGCACCAGCCCACCAGCATGAGCATCAACACCGTCACCATTGTCACCATGATCATCAGATTGTGATATGAAGAAAACAATGAGGCAGAAAGCAAAATATTCTCGTTGGGAATTCTTTAGCTAGAACTTCAGGTGATGGAGGACATTCAGAATGCCTTGCTTGTCAATCTTCTTTAAGGAAAAAAAGTCCCCCCCCCCCCCACACACACTCCTGTTTTCATGATAGCACTTCTGTTTTTCTGCAACTTAAAATCACTGAAATAACTCGTTTCACTGGCTGGAGTCCCTGTGTAGTGGCTGTAGATAATCTAATGGCAAACACATCCCACAGGATAGAATACTCCTGAAACACTGGTCTAGTGGAGGAAGCATGGACCTGTGCATTCCCCAAATCCACTCATCACCTGGTTTTCCAATGTTGTAAATTCAACTGAAATGTTCTTGGCTTTGGGGTCTTATATTGAATCAGAGACTCATTTGACAGTAGCTAGTAAAAGTCCATCTCTGAAAATGTCTGGATGATATTGGAATTAGGTTTTTAAAGAGCAGTGAGTGAGGCATGGAGAAACAGACAGCTGAGTGAAGGCTGCTTTCAGTTTCTGTCATTTCACACCTGGTAATTAGCAAGATAGACCAGTTGCTTCCAACTTCCGTTTAGTATGTGATAATCAAAATAAACAATGCTCATGAAATGACAAATTCCTTCCCTAAGGTTACAAGTTTGAGCCATACCTCACTCTGAAGCTGGGACATTTCTCTTGCAAAGACACTGTCAATGGTGGCAGGCATGTCCTTATACAGACAATTGGGAAGATCAGCTTTACTGGTACCTTTGTATTTTGCCTAAGAGGAAAAAAGAAGGAAAGGTAATATAAGCATTGGGTTTTTTATTTTTTTATTTATTTTTTTTTTTTGCTATCATGAATATAAAGGAAAGCTTTCTTTAGAAACATGATTAGTTTAAAACACCTGCAGGCTATTTAAATTTACATCAATAAATCTGATAGACGTATTCTGAACGATAGAAATATATCCAGTGCATTGTGGGAAGAGCCTTACATACAATATGGAAGGACCCAGGACAGTTCCTACTTCAATCTGTGCATTTCTGAAGTCTGTGTGTTGAGAGTTTCATGTATTTGACCAGTGAACAAATGGTCTGAGAACAATGAGAACTTCTGAGCCACCAAATACAAGTCATTAGAATTTACTGCCTAGACCCTAAAGGCAGACAATAATGATGAGCAGACACTGTGTGATGACCAGACACTGGAGGGCTGTGATGTTGGATAACAGGAACTCAGACAATGGGGTACAATAAATTTGTTCCAGGGTTCTCTACAGAACTGTGGGGTGACCATAGTTCACAACAGATTACTGTTCATTTTATGAAAAACTGAAGAGGGGAGCCAAAGGCTACAGACACGAAACAAGGACGAGGAGAAAGAAGCATTAGCTCCCTTGATTTGCTCAGTACCTATCATGTGTGAACTGAAACATCACGCTCAGCACAGATGTATGGACAATTTTTATGTCTCTGATGGAAAGGATTTTTTAGAAGATAAAAAAAAATTGTTGACTACCTGTTCTCATCAGAACGCATTGTATAAATATTTGTCAGATTAGATCCTCTAAACTTGTATACATACATACATATACACATACATACACACACATACATACATACATATATAAGAGGAGAAGGAAGAAGAGGATTGTTTCTTTATTAAAGTCTTCTTGGCTTCCTTTGGATACAGTAGAGGTAGAGGTTCTCTCTCTCTCTGTCTCTCTGTCTCTCTGTCTCTCTCTCTCTCTCTCTCTCTCTCTCTCTCTGTGTGTGTGTGTGTGTGTGTGTGTGTGTGTGTCCCCAGTCAGCACTAACTATGAACAAGCTCTGGTGTTACTTGAACAGACAAACACTCAGTCACCATTTCCTCTTGGGAAAATTGGGTTCGTGGGACCACGATAGGAAACCACTTGTAATTTTTCCTCTGAAGTTAACTCCTTCAGGAACATTAATCGGTCACAAGTTGAGAACACTAAGAGTTTCTCTACATAGGAGAAATAATGTAGCTAATACAAGAAAAAAGAATCCTGATTCTTTATGTGATGAGGTCTCAGAAACCCCCCTTCCCCTCACCCAGAGCTGACGTGGGTGTTGACTGATGGAGGGTATCTTTCATGGGCCTTTGTCCCTACAGCGAAAGATTCTGGTAACAGAAAATGGACTGGTTTTTCTCAGAATTGCACCACATTACTATATAATCCTGAGCGTATCATATTTATCTCCTTCCAACACTACATACAAAACACTAGAGGTCAGTCATTTACAGTGCTGCTTTATTCGTTCTCTCTCTCAGATTCATTCACAGACTAATGCAAATCCTCAACATAGAGATTATGAAATGGTGTGTCAAGATCCATTGTGGACTTTGGTGCTGACTGAGCCCAGAGACGCTAAGTGGCTTTCCAATGGGAAACAGAGTGTTTCCTTCGCTCTGGCTCCCTAATCAGTGCCTCTCTCCAGCTAAGTCTCATAAAAGAGCCAATTTAAAATTATTTCTCAAAGATGGCATGTTTGAAGGACTTCGGTGACAAAATTTACTTATTTCTAACATGGTATTCAATTATCTACCTCTAAAATACTTCCATTAGGAAGTAAATAACTTGAAACTTCTAAATTAACTAAGCTAACAGAACATTCTCCTACGAGAGTAAAAATATTTACTTTTCATGAGTAATTCTACATAAAGAAAGGATAACTATAGTCAAACTATGCATATTCAATATAACAATAACATAGGCCAATGAAATACAGTAAACTCAGTTTACACATATTAACTTGGTTCATAGTTAGATAATGCAGATATGACCAGTATTTAGTGTTACTTTCAAAACGATTCTCTAACTTAATGTACATTTTTATCTACATTAACACAAGAAAGAAAGCCACATTCCATTTAGAGCTTTCTAGACCTTACCTCAGAAATAAAAGCACCAATATTTTTTACATGGTTTAGCATAGGGCTATCAGTCACAAACGTACACTTGTCCTTGGACTTTTGATAGTCTTCTTTATAATGAATCTGGAAAAGAAAATAATTAACATAATGAAAAAGAACCAACTCTAGAGGACTTTTTCTCAACAGCAAGTTAAGCGGCTTAGGCCCAACAGTTCACGTAAAGGCTGACAGGATGCCACTCCAAACAGCCATTTCCCAGGTCCAGTCTCCCGCTGCACAGGCAATGTCACACGGTGAGGGAGAGCTACCTTTCCATATGCAGGCATCAGTCATCACTAGGCCTTAATGCTGAGGAGGGCCTAGGGAAACAGCTTGGTAGGTGTAGGTCCTTGCTCCCCAAGCATGAGGACCAGCACTCGAATCTCCTGAACCTTCCTACAAGCCAGAGAGGTAGTTCTAAGACACCTACAAAGACATGAAAGGAGAGGGGAGAAACCACAGAAGCTGATTCCCAGGGCTGGGCTGGGAGAGACCCTGTCTGAAAACAAAATGGAAGGACCTACAATCAAAGTTCTCCTCCAACCTCCGCACATGAGCAGTGTCACACACCTGCCCACGCTCGTGCACAAACACACATACACACACATGCACACATACATATTAATCACGTTTCCTGTCTCTCACACACACATGCACACGCAAACACATTCAAGCACACACAAGTCAAACTTGGCCTATTAGCCACACAGTCTGTGCCTTGAGGCAGCTGTAGGAAACAACAGGTCCTCAGAAAAGATGCAAAACATTGAGAGGTAGAGTAAGAGACAAGATGGATGTACTACTTTCTGCACTGTTGCCTTTACAGACTGAATCAGTGAAAGGGGGCTTAACCTGTGGCCAGAACAGGCTTATTACTAATTGGTTCCCTCAAATCCAACTTCCCTAATTTATCAGCACGCAGTGTCTCCCTTCCACCCAACCCCCTCTGCCCAGAATCTTCCCAGAATGCTTTCCAGGTGGTACAGATCATTCCAGAACACCCCTGTGCTTTGAGTGGGCAGATTCATCAGAAAGCCTTCTGGGGGCTTTGCTGAACATGCTCAGTTTTCTCAAATTCACTGGCAAAGTGAATCACTAGCAACCACTACTTGGAGAGAGGCCAGAATTATTCTCCTGTTGGGGGCAGATTCCACATGATACATGAGCTCAAAAAGTATCAGGAAATATGGAGAAATGCCAACAGTGTCTTGCTGTCATGTTAACTGCTGGACAATCTGAAAATTGGGTAGGGCAGACTTGAGAGAAGCAAAGAGGCTGGCAGTAATTTACTGAAATGTATGTCATTCTGTAATAAAGTCATGTTTATCTACACAAGACTATAAATACTTAAGCTGGAAAAATGTCCCAATTCACATGATAAATTATATGCTTTTCCTAATTATAATTTAAATGTGATGTTTACTTGTACCTACTGCCCAGCTCTTAGAAGGGCATGATTAATATTGTTGTAATGGACTAACATTCCACGGAGATTCTCCCATATGCAAATCTGATTTGAGGGGTCTAATCTGACCTAACGTGTAAACAGATACAAAAACAGTAAGTAATTTCAAAATTCTATAGTTCACCGTTGTGTCTCATAGATATTAACGTCTAACACTTGCTTTATTCATGAAATCAACGGGAGAACATATTTATCTTATCTGAACACTAAATTACATTTTTTTCTTCTCAAAGATTAGCCATAATTTAAGGTTCCTGCAAATCTCTCTCCTCAGTCACTAGTAATTAAATCGTTAATGGCAGGATGATAAATACCAGGCTATTTTGATCATAGGGGGAAAAAGTATCCCTGTTATATAATTAAGTGTGAGAAAAAATAGCCTATCATTAGGCTTAAGTTTGGCTCATTATTTTTATCTTCTGCCATCATCTTTCCCGTCAGGACCACATTCTTCACTACAGTGGTATGTGCTTATGGCTAGAGACCTTCTGATAATGCCTGTCAGGGGTTAAATACTGAAGACAGGAGCCTGGGATAAGGGTGAAGTATTTACTTCCTTTGTTTTGCAGGCAAATTTCAGCCTTGATTGCCAGACTCCATGACCTTCTCTGATCTTTACTTAAAAATTGGATACATTTGCATCTTTAAATTTAAGATGTATTTTAAAACTAAGGTCATTTGCCTATTAGTGTTCATCACAAATTTTATAATCACACACACACACACACACACACACACACACACACCAGGATAGGTGCTAACTTTCTAATGAATGTGTGTGTGTATGGTTTCCAGTGAGTTGGTATGCAATTCCTAATAAATTTCACAATATGCGGAACAAAAAGTAAATGTTAGTAAGGTTTTACATAATTAACTCTATTACATATTTGTAGGATTCCTACGCCAGTGTGACAGGAAATGATAAATGATTGAAAACATCAGTCAACCATGTAAAATGTCATTCAAATTCAAATCACCAAGTAGATGGCTATTTATGACCTTGTCTACATGTTAGAGTCTAAGACTGGCTTCATCTATTGGGGAGATTCCCAACTATACCCCCTCACTCCTAACACACAGACCTGAAGGGAACTCAACCTCAATTCCTATAAATCAGGCACAGTCGCACCACTTTCTTCGGCCACTGATTAGCCAGGAAGGGTAAAGGGTCAAGGAGGCCAAAGGTCTCCTACAAGATACTTAGTACAACTTTCCCAGCAGTTTCTAACATTTCTAGGGTAGCAGGAGAAGCTTTTCACGGTCCTGCTTCTACCCTCCCTCCCCCCCATCGCAGGGGGCAGCAGTAGTGATGGAGAGAGGGAAGAAACCGGGAAGATGGAAACGGCTACCACGTGGACATGTGGAGAGAAAATAATCCCCCCTGAATTAAGTAAGCTCTTGCTGTTACTGGCAACCAGCCCTCTCACAGGAAACACACAACCCAACATATTTTCAAATTAAAGGCAAAAGAAAGGCAATGTTGCTGGTGTCATGGTCAAGGAGATGTCCCAAGCATTTACTTTATCCTTTGGCTTGTCCCACTGATCCCATGACGTCACCACTAAAATTAGAGGGAAATTAGCTCACAGTTGCTTCCTGTTCCTCCCCATGGCTCTTTTGGTGAGGACAAGCTTAGTTAATGACTCCAAGTAGATGACAGATGTGGAAGTGTTTGTGACTGTCTCTTCTTACATGCATGCTTATCTAGGAAGTCTTTGCAAAAAGGAAATTACATCTGTCAAATTCAGTTACCCTTGAGAGAAAAGAACTACAGTTTGATCCCAGCTTATGAACTAGCTGGTCATGTCCAAAGCCACTCTCCTAGGTTTTCTAACACACGTCTGGGCTTTTTCTGGAAGAGTAGCCACAGAATTTAATGTTTTGATCATTGGAAGGATCTGTCCACAGCGAACATGTTCATTTATCTGAAAAACTGTTCCCACTCCTATGCAGGTGAACACCATGCAAGCTTTGAAATAAAATATCGAATCCGACTGCCTACTGGTGAAGCCTAAACAGCTCCACACAAGGCTCATTCTGCTTCACTTACCTGAAACCCAACAAAGATTCCTTTTTTGGCCAGGATTTTTTTATGACTACCTTCCAGAATGTTACTAGATTTGAGATGCTGGATGCTCAATATAGTGGCCAAGTCTAATTGATACAAGTTATTGATGAGGTATTTGACATCCAAAACCAAATACCAGAGATTTTAGTTAGGGAAATAAAGTGTTGCATGTTTGAAAGGAAAACTAAAAGGCTGCCCGGGAGACAGATGTTCTTCGGGGCCGAGATGTGAGTTAATACAGAGGAATCTCCATGGTGTAGACAGCTCAAACACAAAGCAGAAAGTAGACAGGAAAAACAAGGGAAAGGGAAGGAGAAAGCAATGGGGAAAGGAGGCAAGAAAGAAAAATGCTTTACAGTGATTCCCAACTCGATATGAAAACATGACATCCTCTCTGTAGAGAAGGCCATGCGGGGAAATCTCCCAGGACTGACACCAAACCAGATTTGCTTAACATTTCTACATACTGTCTGGGAGGGGCCTGGATACAGCAGTGTCTCCAGGGCTTCCAAGGCCTCCGATGACCCTGACTCTCTGAGTTAAATGGCATGCTCAAAGAGATGAGATACTCAGATACTCTCAAAGGGTGAGGGAAGAATGCAAGGTTATTCCATCCATGCCTTACCAGCTCACAATCATTCAAGCTGCTATAAAAGACAACAGGCCTACGCTATCAGCAACAGGTCAGAAATTAGGACTGAAAAAGACCCTGTTGTCGCTAAGTCTGTGAAACTCTGAACAGCATTGTAAGGCGCACTGGGAAAGAAACTAAGTGTCACCTCCCAAGCCACCCACAGCTGCACTGCCAGGCCCAGTTCTGATTATGATATTGCTATAGAAACAGATGAGGCTAGGAGAGATTCAAAGAAGAGTTATTGATGATGAATGGCATATAAGGGACCTGGTGCAAAGGAACCCCTGCGCCAGCGTTGGAAATGAAGCACAGTACAAGGTGACTGGACTGATAGCCAGGCCCTGGCTTTAGATAGCACACCGCTTGAACCTTGTCCCCACCAAAGTTCCGAAGGTGGTATTGGACAGTCACTCAATTTCCAGTTTGCACCTGTAAGTTAGGACATATAAATCCTGCACAGAGGCTTGCTGGAGTATACAATATAAAGGCGTGTGTGTGGTGCCTGGCATGCAGGCAGCAAGGAGGAAGGCTAGCAGAATGGCCAAGGCTTGAGGGTCACACTGACCTTGTCTCAATCCCACGGAACTTGTTAGTTTGGACTCCAACACATGAATGAATGGCTTGGTCTCCAACACATGAGGGTTTCCACAAGCTGTAGGGTGCAGGGCTCTGCTATGACAGTAACCCCCCCCATTCCCAACCCCACCCAATCTCAGTAACAGCTCTAAACTCAGTATTGTGAAACAAAATTGCCCTCAAAAAACAAGCAAAACAAAATGATACCTAACTAACAGAAAGCAACTAGGAAACAAATGCCCCTCCAGGACGGGGTGGGTAATAAAATGCCACCAAAGCATTTGAAGGTTCCATTTTGATTTGGGCATGATGGCTGAAGAAGACTGGTGACCTAGGTTAAATGCAGGGCACCAAGTAGAAACACCAGATAATACAGGCTCAGCCAGAACTCAGGTCTATTTAATGTGAAAAAAACATCAATTTTATATTTATTATTTTAACTCTGTAACTGATGTATTTTAGACAACCAGGGGGCTATGTAACTATACAGTAGAGATGAAACTTTCAAATGTAGAAATTCTACTGATTTGAAGAGAAAGACACCTCAAATATAAAGTCATTTGCTCCCCATAAAATTACTGATGTCACTGAAGAAGAAAAATTAACTTTCAGTTATAGTTAACTGAAACCTTTAGGAACATAAACATTTAATTTATTCAATACTTATTTATTTACTTATTTTATTTTGCAGTTGAGAACCTTGCACATGCTAGACACACATGCTGGTGCTCAACTGTAACCTCAGCCCTAACATTTGGTATTAAATGATTGTGTAAATCCTTCTTTTAATTTTTATTTTAGTAATTAGTATAATTTTTCAGAATCTTTATTGATCCATGTAAAAATTCTAGCAACTAAATGAGTATCTTTGCAGTACAGAATTCTACAATGAAGTGAAATGTGAGCACATATCCAGTCATGAATTAAGGGACAATAATCATGTTCTAAATATTTAAGTAGTACAGACATTCCACCATGAAACATAAATCTACAATAAGCAGAAATTTCTCCCATGTGTTTGAATTCACCTAAAGAGGAGAGAATGGCGTGGTGCTGGCAGTCACCAAGTGATAAAAAGCCACCGTACCTCCCTACAGGAAGGTTCTAAGTCACCAATAAGTAATCCTCTGCAAAACACTCCAATAAATCACCTGCCTAATTAGAGCTGCGGCCCGGCAATAATTACACTTCAGTAAAAACATAGCAAAGCGGGAAGAGGCACCATCTCAGAGCTGGCTTTAAATGGCGACTTTGCCGTTACTAATGTTAGTGTGTGAGAAAAATAAGCTTTATATACCCACTCTGAGAAACAACAGCAGAGTAAAGTGGAGAGGCTCACCTCCATCCCCTTGCTTCTAAAATAGGGGAGGGGGAATAGGAGACCCACTCTCACAAGTGACAACACCTGGCATGTGGTGCTCAATACATCTTAACTGCCGCTGGTGTCAAGGTCATTGTTATCACTGTCAATTTCTTATTATTGCAGTTTACAAAAAATATTTCATATGTTAGGTAACTTATGGTCATGGCTAAACAATAACACAACTAAATGATAATTTAAATGTGAATTCTATCACATATTATGCCAAGAATTTGGGAAGAAATATGCCCATTTCCATCTACTACAAAGGTGGTCAAAGAAAGATTTTTAAAAAGTTACAGATAGAGTGGCTTCGGGTAGCTGGCATTTCTCAGTCACCAGTTGCTTTGAAGAGTAACTGCAGCATTTTAAGTATACATTCATCTTAGGGTTATAAACATTACACTTGAAGAGCTAAACCCACCAGCATCAGTAATATTTCCAAGGTTATTGTGAGTTGACTCTGGCACGTTGACCTTGGAGGACCACTCTACTACAAAGAACAGTTGCAGCGGGGGTTGTGCTCAGCTCCCTGAATTCAGGCACACACACATTTCACTTCATAGAACTCATGTTTTTTTACGCCAACAGTTCTTTTCCATTGTTTATGAGGATCTGGTGGGGTCTCATCCCAAGTAAGAAGTACTCTTCCTTATGCACCTAGAATTCTAGTTTATATATTTATCATGGATGTGTACATGTTTACATTAAATAACTTTAGGATTTCATTTGGAATAGCATATAAACTAGCTTTAGTTCCTAAAACCAAAAATGTTTCTTTTTAATGATATTATCATGTGAACCAGTGTTCGTAATGTACAGTACCATTAACACACACACACACACACGCATGCCCTAAATTGCAAAGAAATGTCAGATGCAATTAAAGGTACATGCATCTTTATGATTTGGGAAAGTATTACATTTGACAGAAACTTCAGACGGCCCTCAGAATGTTACGCACTATTCATTGAGATAAAGCTCTTCCATACTGAAAGTCGTTCGCTTAGCTAGAGATCCTTCCAAGACAAATCATACCGATCTCTAATTTTAAAGTCTTAGGGGTTCTCAAACACGAGCTTGATAACACAACCCCATGCAATTTAGTATGATTGCAAAACCCGGAAGAGACAGGACCTGGATTAGGAATGAGAACAATTGCTTCAGAAAACATTCTTTGCCTATGACCTTGAGAAAATCACCTAACAGGTCTGGACTTACTTCTATGATCTAGAAAATGACAGTGCTCTGATGACCTCAGGGTTTTCTCTCCAACCTGTGGCTCTACAACATGGCCAATCCACATAAAGGAAGCAAATAAGACAAAAGTCTTTAAAGACACTTACGTCACTAATGAGCTCGGTGCACTTTCTGACCCGTTCCATGCTTAGGTCTTCAATAACAGGTTTCTGAAACACCTAAGTGAAAATTAAAGACAGAGGGAACAGGTTCGATTTCTCCTTGTCTGTTAAAGGACTAAGTTCTGTGCTTAGGGGAGTTTTTCTTGCTCACCTTGACTTCCTGGTTGTCTTCTTCCTCTGCATTTTCCTCTTCAGTTTCCTCTTTCACATCCCCAGATACAGGCACCTTCATCTTTACCCTATTAAGATATTAATACTTTCAAACTTGTGTCTTCTCATGGACCACCACGCCTGTAAGCTACAAAGTCTCTGGGGCACTGGAAGCAACAGGCTTGCCAGACTTTATCCCTGGTTCACGTCACTCTCCTTATCTCAATGGTGTGTCAGTGAACACCCAGGATCCTCAAGGTCTGCCAGGTCCAGTCTCACAAGTGAAAACTTTCTCCTGAGTCAAAGCTCAAATTTACAAACTTAAAATCAACATTCTTAAAATAGCATAAGAAACCCAAGACAAAATGTTTTTATCTTTTATTAACTCAATTAATTTTTTTAAAAAAATGGTTTTAAAGGGACTTGACAATTCTAGAAATCTACTCAGCTATCACACCTAAGATAGCACCGCCTAAAGCCTGTTATCCCAAAGATTCCTCAACTTGGTCTAAATAAAGCCTCCTCTGGAATGTCAGTCACGGCTCTGTTTCCATATAGAGACGCTGTACCATACAAATTCATTTCCTAACTTAAATTAAATGTTTTATGAGATTTTAACGTACTTCTCACTCCCCCCCCAAACTACTCACTTCATATCAGCTGATTAGAGGCTAATAATTTATTACAAAAAGCCCTTTGAACCACTTCAAAGAATCTATTCTGAGTTAATTACAACTGCTAATCTCAAATTAGGGAATACTGTATCATATTAATTGTAAACATCATTAAACATGAGAAGTTGAAGTTAATATCTGTTGATATATTATTTAAGACTTCAGGAAACATCGCTGCTCCAGAAATAATCATTCTCTGCATTTTTGTCATTGTGTGAATTCTCACGAACACACTAGTATCTTTTACAGTCTCACTGGATCCCACACTTGGAAAACGAAGAAATCGCATGATTATATTTGTCCTGTGGACTATCTTAGTAGTTCAATAAATAAGAAAACTCTTCTCACAATAAATTCTTTATTGATGATTTAAGCAAATCTAAGAATCTATCATTCCTGATGTGTCAATTTGGCTGTTTAAATTTTAGGATAAAATTGCTTTTTATAAAAGTATTGCATATGGTATTAGCCCATGGTGACTAATTAAACTAATTACATAAAATAGGGCTTTATCCAAAATAATACTTCATTCCAACATAGCCAAGTATATTTTTGATATTATCTTGTTTTCAATTTATTTTTAATAAGCTATTATAAAAATTTTTAAATTAAAAAAAAAAAACCACCCTGAAGTTGACAGGACCTATATATCCCACTGAATATCTATGGAGATAGAATAGCCATTCTGAAGTTGTATAGCTAGCTTCATGTTACATTTTATGTACTCTTAACTATTGAATATATATCTCTGTACATATCTTCATCAGTTTTTAAAAGAAAAATGACCCAGCCTTACCTAATCAGTCATTAGATTTCTGCACAACCATTAAAAACATACTATTTCTCACATTCTTTTCCAAAAGGCAAAACTGTACCACACCAAAAATAAAAGGTTGATAAAACAAAAAAAAATGATCTAAAACAAATCTATTCAAGAAACCTGTAAAGGAATTTCTACAGCTGTCAGGATGAGTGTCACATGCCACAGTGAGGCATGCAGAGATCTGTGACGAGCACCAATCAAAAGCCCTTCTCAACTTACTAAATCTTTCCTTTCCAAAACACGAATCCTGTCTGCCTCATCGCTTCCACCTACTGTTGTCTCTTAAGGGCATGCAGTACACTCTGTGAAATGTGACTTAGGAAAACATTGTTACCTCTGACTATCTTCAACATGATTCGTTGGCTTTCTCACGAAACAGTTTTGGATAGAGGTCAAACTAATGGCATCGCAAACCCCACTTAACCAGCAAAATGCCAGAAAGGAACTGTCCCCAGAATGCTAAGTTGGGAAACTTTGAGATAACAGCCACATCGCCACTCAAGTCTACTGGAGAATTTTTTTCCCATTTGTTAAACTTGCCCTATGAGTAGAACGTGTGGTCTGTAACAGTTTCCCTCATGGTCTCTCCCAGAGGCTATTTTGCTCTTCTATAGAAGCGCCTCTGTACTACCTTGAGGAAGGCAATGCTTTCTATGGATGAATAATTACTGTAAACTTTTCTTGCAAACCTTCAGACCTGCCAACGCTGTCCAAGATGAACCTCTTAGCTTCCACTTCAGATGCCAATGCTTGTGCTGCTTTGGGTGATGTCCGTTTCCATAGTGCATGAATGCCTGCATGAGGCTTGAGCAGTATCGCTTCTCATTTCTAATCTTGCTGTGAGTTCTTAATGGTTCTTTGCTGGGCTGCAAGAAAATAATCAGTTAAGCTTTACTGCACGAAAGTTTCAAAGACAACCAACCAAACACCAAGCATAATAGGAACATTTTTTTTTCTTTTGAGAGGTTGGAATCAGAATTTTAAAGTCACATGGATCTTTAGTAAATCTTTAAAGCTTGTATTGCCAGCCAATTTAGGAGATGGGAGCAAAACAATCAAAAGTTTAAGGCCAGCCCAAGCTACAGAGTGAGCTTCAGGCCAGCCTGGACAACTTAGTGAGACCATGTCTTAAAATAAACTTAAAAAGATGGCTAGGAACATAGCTGGCGTGTTACCAAGTTTGCTTGCTGCTATGCAAGGCCTTCCGTTGGACCCCAGTGCTGACAACCATCACAAACCGTCACTTAGAACGCTTTCCTTCAGAGAGGACAAACAGAAGGCCAAGAATAGTGAACTATTCACTTCATTTGCAAAGTGGTGTGGCAAGCCCTGTGTACTGAGCCTGCTCAGTACACAGTGATACTGTTGTGTTGATTCTACACCACGTGTAGAACAGTGGTAAGTAACACACACCCTGGGAGGAAAAGCAACACCTCAAAACTTTGCTGCGTGAACTCTTTAATGGACTTTCTGGCAAGCCACATACACCATTACTTTTGATTTAATGCATCTTCTTTTCATTTACATAAAGGATAATATAAAATTCATGTCAAGTTTCCTCTAAAAATGTTAAGCCCTGATTATATCACAGTCAAACTTTTCTGTCAGTGGGTCTAAAATCCGATGTGAGGAATTTTTTTTAAAAAGGATTCTTTGTGGGCAGTTATTATGTTTCAAAAATACCTATCCTTCTTTTTCGTGAATCCTAGTTTAATGTTGTATACTAATACATACTTCTGCCCCCGAAGGGAATATCTCCACAGCTTCTAATCCCCTGTCTATTCTATACTCTCCCTGTACATTGCCTACATTCCTCTTTTGCTCCTTTCTCCATGAAGTGATGCAGAATGAGACATAGGAACATGGAAGAGCATATTCCTCATGGGGAAACCATGGAATTCCAAATCTGGCTCGAACTTGCTTTCTACCACAGATCCTTTCATGCTTCCTTGCCTCCCATTTGGCATCAATTAGAATAGCACTTTCACAAAAGGAAATCACTTGAATTTCCATAGTTACAAGATAAAGGTTCCTAGTTACAAGAAAAGCACCGAGTACCAAAGGGTCATCTTCTTTCCAAAGGTGAAGAAGGGCATCCCCTCGGCAGCCTGACAGTAGGAAGATAGGAGTCAATTTGTGTAATTATAATTTTGAAATCTCCTAAACTTTTAATAGTATGATGAGTACATGTAAGCACATACACTCCTGTTGCAGTTTCCAGGTATGTAATGACAATGTGCAGAGCCACAGCCCCTGCCCGAGGAAACACATCTGTACCACCCTGGTGAGTCACATAGTGCTTCCCCGTCCTGAGTGTCCCCAATGTCACAAGCAACAGGGGTCTTGTTTATTGACAGATGCCCCACAATTATTCTACTCATTTCTACTTTCTGTTCTTCATAATAGAGTGTGTTCTTCGCTTTTCTTCAGCAGAGAGGCAATTTACTTACATAGGAAATACTTTATTTCTAGTAAAGTATTATGATAAATTACAGTTCCGTTCTGAGTTGAGATTGAAGATACCAGAAAATATGATGCCTCAGACCATGGGATGCTTTAGATTACAGGCACTGGGAAATCAGCAGAAGCTGGAAAAGGTTCGTTGAAAATCCTTTATTTACACAGAGATTGCCTCTACCAAAAGGGAACATAGTTATTTCATCAACCGAAGAAGAGGAAACCAAACACCCAAAGCCTACACACACTTTGTCTGAGTCTTGTTTTTCTGAGTCTATATATTGCCCCTGTCCCAGCAAATCATTTATTCTTCCCTAAAATTGCTGCCGTTTTGCCTCGCTACTTTCTCCCCTATGAAGGGGGATATAATCCTCTAAACCCATTTGGTTGAGTCCTCATTGTCATAAAAGAGGTCAATGGCTTGAACTATCTGAATACGCCCTTTAAGCAGAACCCAAGAGCCAGGCAGGATCAAACAGCTTTATTACTACACAAAAAAGGAAATATATGTATATATGTATGTATGTATGTGTGTGTGTGTGTGTGTGTGTGTACAAACACACATGCATGTATGCATATATCTCTTTCCTAGAGTTCTATGTGGAATGTACCAAGAATGGTTGTGACCAATCCCTGACATTATTAATGATACTCCGTTATGCTTACAGACAGGAGAATGTTGTCCTCTGAGAGGCTCCACCCAGCAGCTGACTCAGACAGATGCAGACACCCACAGCCAAACAGTGAATGGAGCTTGGGGACTCATATGGAAGAATAGGAGGAAGGATTGTGGGCCCCAAAGAGGACAGGGGCTCCATAGGAAGGCCAACAGAGTCAACTAACCTGGACCCTTGGAACTCTCAGGGTCCAGACTGAACCACCAGCCAAAGACCATACACAGGCTGGACCTAGGCCTCCTCACACATGTGTAGCAGATGTGCAGCTTGGTCTTCACGTGGGTCCCCAACAACTGGAGCAGGGGTTGTCCCAAAAGCTGTTGCATGTATGTGGGATATGTTCTTCTAGCTGGGCTGCCTTGTCTGTCCTCATTGGGAACGAAAGTGCCTAGCCTTGCAGAGACTTGATGTGCCAGGGTGGGGGAATACCTAGGGGTCCCCCCTGCTCAGAGGAGAAGGGGAGGGAAGGGGGAAGGGAAGGATTGTGGGAGGGGACGACCTGGAGAGGGAGCAGTGAGGGGATGTATAGTGAATATGTAAAAATTAAAATAAAAATTTTAAAAATAGAATAGTTGGGAAACCCTTTGACACTGCCATAAAAAATTTTGAGTATTTTATCAAATGCTTCTCTGTAACTATATTGTCTTTTGACTTTAAGCTATGTTGTAATTCTGCATGCTGTAAAAAATGATAGTAATACAAAGGATCCTTATCTAGTGGAAACGTAAATTATGTCTTAAAGGACACAATTGATTATTGGCTTTGCATCCATTTATAAATTCACTTCAGCATTTCTTATTATTTATGTATCTATGGTTCCTCAAATTCATCTTTGAACCAACTGCAACATCTTACTTGTCCCCTCCTTTACTAATACATTAAAATATTTGAAAAGTGCTTATTTTGTGTTTCGTAAGAATCACATATTTTTAACAATATAACACTTAACAGTTATGAATCTTTTATCCTCGTTTCTTTAACATTTAGCAGAACAAAAAAGAGAAGGGGACTCAGTGGAGACTGAGCTCTCAATTATAAAGCGCCCCTATGACAATGTTTAGCATGCGCTGTGACAACCAGCCTCGCATTTTGGGTTGTTTTCAAGTCTGACCTTGTTTTATTATTGGCAACTGCTACATGCATGCATGTATGTATATTCACCCATACCCCAAACAACATATACGCACTCAGGCAGTTAATGCATCACAGCTGCCAGTTCCTGCCTGGAAAGCATAAATGGCTCCAATAAATGCAAAGATTTAATTATTTCTCACATCTGGAAAAACTTGAACATGAAAATGGATTTATTGAAGAAGCTCTTGGTTGGCTGTCAACACCCCATTCAGAGCCAGAGAGGGAGAGAGAACGGGCTTAATCACTGTTGGCAATTCCTTAACCCACTCAGAAATTACACTCTACCAGTTAATTCGTAACACAGTTTGTTTATAGGACTTCTGAGTTTTATGGAAGCACAATGAAGTAAATAATTTCCTAGTAACTCATGTAAAAGAAACTGTTCTGTCACGTTTGGTCTGGGGGATGTTGTACATCAAACTGCAGAATAGGATGAAGTCCTCCTATTCAAAAACAAAGGGACACCCTTGAGGGAAGCATTTTGAGACCAGCCATTAGAACAATAAGTGACATGAACACAGGACACTAGATGATGTGGCACTTTTGGGAGAAAGTGTGAACTAGGGAATGGAAGTAAGAAAGTTACTTGAGTGCAGAGTGAGGTGATTTCACAGAAACAAGGGAAAGATGGGATCCATCCCTGGAAAGGGCAGGTGAGCAAGAATTAAGCAAAGCAGTGCAATAGAGGGAAGGCATCTGAGAGAATTAACAAAGGCCCACAAGCCAGAGTTGAGGGGCAGGGAAGTTCAATGGCACTGTCCCCTACAGCAGAAGCAAGGGCAGGACAATAGCAGCAGTCACAGACCTCAGGGGAGAGTTCCATGAGGTCACTGTATAGAGACAGCTTATCCTAAGCGCATGTATATACAGATATTATATGTATGTATGTACTAAGTTTAAGCTAGTGTGAGTCATGAACCTCTTATAAACAGTACAATTCCTGGTCAATTAACTGTGGAAATAGCAGCTCTTCAGAAATTCTATTCTCCCTATGTGCCTTGAACTTCTAATGTTCACCCCTTAGTATCATTAGCCAAATGAAATTACTCCCTCTGTATAGACTGTGTAAAATTTATTATATGTACTTTCAAGCCTGGTGGTGGTGGCGCATGCCTTTAATCCCAGCACTTGGGAGGCAAAGGCAGGCGGATCTCTGCGTTCAAGGCCAGCCTGGTCTACAGAGTGAGTTCCAGGACAGCCAGGGCTACACAGAGAAACCCTGTCTTTAAAAAAAACAAAGCAAAACACTTAGCAAGAAGTAAGTAAGTAAAATAATCAGTAATGCAGAAGAATAAGAGCTAGACTAACTTAGACTAGTAGTGATCCCCCCCCCCGAAGTTCTATTGTTTGACTCACGTGTTTATGTATAAGAAAAAGGTTTGTTCTCATGCCGTAGGGTCATGTGGCGCATGCGCGCGCACACACACACACACAGACACACACACACCTTTCGTAAACCAAATGCTACCTTAATCTACTCAATCAATGAAAGAATTGACTAAATCTACCATCATCTTAATTCAGACTAGCCCCACTGAAATGCTCAGAGATGACACTAACCAATGGCAGTGATATTGGAGGCTGTTCTGCTGTAGTAGCACTATATGTCTAGACATTCTTAATGATTTTTCAGTTTGATAGCACAAGCCTTAACCTAAAAAAATGCATTTAAGATTAGCCTTTTTAATAATTTTGGCATTCTAAAAGGCAAGCAATAAAATAACCAATTTACTTACCTTCCAGAACTATCTAAATCAGAGTCCTCTGTATAGAAATGTATTCTTATCAAGCATTTAAACTTTCATTATAGTAAACTAAAGTTTAAATGACATTTTAATTAAATTCAACGAAGGCATGATTGCATATTTTATTTTTATTTTTGGTGAGAATGGTATTTAAAATACCAGAAATTGAAGATATTGACTCTTCTATAAATAACAAAAAAATTCAAATTGTGAAATACCTACCCCTCGTTGATGCTCCCACTTTTAATTCATAAGCCTAATTTAAAACACACCTTTTCATCAAATAATAAACAGCTAGTTAAAACTTTAAAGCCACATTGCAAAGCAAAGTCACAAGACAATATGAGATTTTAAGAGATGCTGATCTCCGTTTAAAGAGCAGAAGTATTTCACAGAGATGCGATATTCCTGTAAAAAACTAAGTTTGCAAATACTTGACAGAAAAGATCTTGAACCATGGGCATCAATCAATTTTTCATGACAGACCTAACTTCTCTTAATGGAGCCAACCAAATGGATAGCTGAAAACTGCTAGAATCAAAAAATAATATATATATACGCACTCATACATACACACATATGTATACACATTCCATATACATATACATGTACATGTACAGTAAAGAACATTGACTTTAAAAGCAGCGTTTCAGAAAATCACAGCTAGCATCTTCCTTCAGTTTTTGGCCTCACCGCAGCACTGCTGGATTCTTGTAAGGATATGAATTCCATGTGGAAATGGAAACATGCAATGGAGAGTTCTTTTTTCTTTTTGTAAAATCTATTTAATGATCTACTTAATTATGTGGCAACATAAAACATTGTACAGAAAAATTATTTAAAATCCAAAAAGCAAACGGCATACAAAACAATTAGAACAAAGAGATAATTTCCTAAAGATAGCTAGAGACTTCTAATTCATTTTCAGCTAGGATCTTAAAAGAAAGGGACAAAAGAAATGAATTTTCCTGTTCTAGTTTCACTCATATGATTGGTAAAGATGAAAGAATTTTAAAGTTGGGACTGAAGATGCCAGGAAGAAAACACAGTCTTTATTGTTAGAAGTAAATTTTTGTGCTTCTTTTCAGAAGGTAATTGAGTTATTGGTACCTACAAAAATTAAAATACAGAAACCTTCAACCTAAAAATTCAACTCTCAGAGATTATCTTACAAATAAAATATAACAAGCCCCCAAATGATTGCTATCACCTTGTTTCAAATTATTCCAGACTATGCCTGTTGAAAGCAAAAGGCAAGCTACAACGGAGCATATACACTATGACATCCCTTTAGTGTAAAGAAAATACACCGGTATTACTTGTGTGTGAATAAGAAATCTTGAAAATTTTGGACACTGACTACTTCTGGAAAGATCTATTACATTGAGTTGCCAGCCCTTTGACATTGCTTGAATATATACATTTCTCAATTCTAAAAACTATAACCTACCACAAACAGTTGTTGGTCACTTAATACACTCTAAAAAAAATTAGACATTTATAGCTTCCAAGATTTTACAAACACAGTAGTTTCTCCAAAGAATTCTTACATAATACAGACACAGAACATCATCCTTCCCATCCCACTGAGATGCTGTAATATGATGCTGCTGTTACACACACACACATGCTTACACATACATGTACACATGCAATATATATATATACATAGGTTGATAACTTATCTTTTTTTGATACTTTATTTACATTTCAAATGTTTTCCCCTTTCCAGATCTCCCCTTTGGAACCTCCCTATTCCCTCCCCCTCCCCCAGCCTCTATAGGGGTATTCCCCCACCGACCCACCCACTCTCGGCTTCCCTCTTTGGCATTCTCCTCTACTGGGGCATCTAACACCATCAGGCCCAAGGGCCTCTCCTCCCCCGATGGCCAACAAGGCCCTCCTCTGCCACATATGTGGCCAGCACCATGGGTCCCTCCATGTGTATTCTTTGGTTGGTGGTCCAGTTTCTGGGAGTATCGGGGGTCAGGCCAGTTGCCACTGTTGCTCCCTCCATGGGGTTGCAAACCCCCTCAGCTCCTTCAGTCCCTTCTCCAACTCCCAGTGGAGAGTTCATAGACAGCCTCTTCCCTCTCTGTGTATATAAAATCCCATTTAATCTTGCCAGCATTCATTCACAGATGAGGATGCTGGAGGCTGCTATGGTAACTCACCCAAATTCTCACAATAAAAGATGCAAACAACTGATCTTAACTGCTTCAATGTGTGTGTGCAAAACCTACTGTACTAGACAGCAGTGAACATTCTGCGACTTTGATTTTTTTCTATCATTTCTTTCAATTTCCAACTTCAAAGAATTGTCATTATTGATGTTTTTTTTTTTTTTTTTAAGGAGAGCACTCTTTGTGGGATGGAGACAATTTGGTCCCTATGATCTGTGAGAACAAGACTGCAAGAATTAGAAGCAATGGCAAAGAGGGCAGCCATTAAAAGATGCTTGATCTGGAGAGAGCCTAACTGGAGAAAAGTTTCATGCTTAGTGATGAGTATACTTCCAAACAGTAGTGGACTGGTAAGTACTTAACATTCATCTCTCCTAGGGTTTATAATTTCCCAATAAGAAAACACACTTTTAATCTTAAAGAAACATCAAGTTCTTTAGCATAATGGCAGAATAAGGATGGCATGTGCATGCCAAGCTGACAACCACACATCATAGTAACTAACAACACAAGCCAACATCTAGCATTACATGGACCAAGAGATGCCAATCAACCAGAGGTCATTCTTCCAAAGTTCATGTTTTGTAGTTTGGGGGAGGGGGGTTGGTTGGTTGATTGGTTGATTTGTTGGTTTTTGTTTTCCTTGCAGTGCTGGAGGACTGATTGACTTACATATTCTAAGCATCTACTGCTGCACCCAGTGTCCTTTGTAAATTTTCTTTTTAATGTTCACATGGCCTCGCACAGTCACACTGAGAAGCTTTGAGCTTTCTATATGGCTCTCACTGACCTCAGCTTTGTGACACACTTGCCTTATGCCAGGGTGTGAAAGGATTACAGACGTGAACCAAGGCACTGGCTCAGTTTCCCCGATTTGACAATGGGCATTGTAATGTATACAGTTATAGCCCTTCTGTTCTTCTCTTTCTCTGCTGATGAAATCAATCTAAAGGGCCGGATTCCAAAATAGCTTGAATGGCGCTTTTGGTGTTGATAAACTGAGATCAGAAAGCTTTTAACTGGTACTTTTATCAAAAAATTTAGATGCATGCAGGAATTCACTCACACAAACCAATCAAGCAGAAACTACTTTAAAGATTGGGTCCCCTGCATCCAAACAGAGTCTGCCCTTTGCGCACAGCTGTTCTCTTAAATTTTCTTTAAATGGGTTACAACACATAAAAATTGGGAATAAAGAAAATGTTTGTCCACAGCAGTGTCATAGCAGTGACTTTTATACTCTATGCTCTCTGATTTACATGAACTAATAGATGTAATAGACAGTAAAGCTTAACAGTTCCACTGATGTACGGGGGCTAGACTGCTAGCAGAAACTCACTCCAGTATAGCTATGTAGCAAAAGCTATGCTAAACAAATAATCCTTTAGTATGCAGCTTTTTTACATACAGGTTAGGATGAAATGAAAATTTTATCTGGCTGTATAAATAATTTTTAAAATGTTGACTTCTCCTTATAAATCTAACCAATTTAAAGGCACACAGAAACCACATTTAGGTTTCCCATGGCAAATTATCCAAAAAGTTTATGCTTGTTAAAACACAACTGTATTCCAAGAGCCTCTGAGCTTTAGGTAGGTGTAGAGTCAGCTGACAAGTTCTTTTCCGTGGCACACCGTGAGGCAGAAACGGTGTTGTGCTTCCCGGTAACAGACTTGGATGGTAGATGGGTACTATATTTCTCCGCGACTTCTTGCCTATAGTTATATAACTACCTGGGTTTTGGAGCAAGACTGCACTTGATACATTACTTTAGCATTTAAAATCATTGTCTGTGCTATTTTCTTTGAAAGTCCTTAGGCTGCTTATATTTTTTTTGTGCAAATGGTATCAGCAGTTAGGGAAAGCACAGGAATGCATCTGAACAGAGTAAAGAGCTGAATTGTTTTACTCCTGAGGGGTTTTTTGTTGTTGCTGTTTGTTTTGTTTATTGTTGTTTTTTGTTTGTTTTTTTGTTTATACTGTTTTAATCCATGTCAAATGTAGTTTACCAAGGGAAAGGGCATGTACAGCATGGCACAGCATCACACCACAGGACCCACAGGAGGGGCAGGGAGCCAGCACTCCCCTTGGGAGCAGCATGTCTACCCCCAGGGGTTCTCAACAGCAGCCTGGGCTGTCAGGCACCCCTGCCAGCCAGCCCAACTGCAGCCTCTGTTCCCCTCGGTCCCATTCCACCCTACCCCCAGCTCCTCATAATGAGCCCCATGAGCTAAGACTAAGGAGGGGATCAGATCCTTTGGGGCACATGTCCCTTATCCGGGAGAAGAAATATACACCACTGAACACCGAGCACATGGGAAAGGGAAGGGATGCCATGGGAGAGGCAGAGGCAGGCACCCTAAGAGGTGGTTGGGCCGAGCTCCCAGCCAGCCTCGAAGGGGGCACTGCTTCCAGGAGTCATTAAAAAAGAAGAAAATCATACAACCAAAGGGGGTGGGGGTGGTAGAGGACAAAGTGTCTCATTTATATACACAACATTGTAAACATACACAGTCTATATAACATGTGCTTCAGTCTGGTGTTTGCGTGTCTGTCAGTCAGTCAGTCTAGAGGATGGATCTCAGGAGTCTTGCCCTGCTATTCTCCCCAACCCACCTTGATGCCCACCCTGGAAACAGAGCCAGAAGAGACACATTCCCCAAGTTCAGAAGGAGCAAGCAGGCAGGGCTGTTCCACGCTGGCTCTAGAGTCCTCCGTGTGTGTCTGGGTGTATGTGCATGTGTGCAAGTGTGTACGAGGGGAGAGGGAAAGTCACTGTCACAGCGGCTGCCAGGCGGCCTAGCTCATAAGTAGATCCTCCGCAGGTCTCCAGGGGCCGTGATGGTGTTGCACTGAGGGCAGAGCTTCTTGGCACCCAGAGTCTGCAGCCAACACTCTTCACAGTGCGCATGCCAACTCTGGATCGACGTCAGAGGCAGCGAGTATGAGTCCACGCAGATGAGGTATTTATATCGGTCCCCGAGATAGCTGCCGTTTAAACTCCCTGACCCGGGCCTTCAGAGTCTCAAATGTAATTACAGCGGAATCCTCGGTGATTTTCTCAATATCACTGTTCTTGCAGGTCTTCTGCATCACCTCCTGCTTGCTGCTTTCACCACTGCTGGTGGATGGCATCTCACCACTGGCCCACTTAGAGAACTCAGGTGTAATGCAGGTGCTTGGTGGCCCACCATTTAGGACTGCACCCCGGGGTGACTCTCTTTCCTTGGCTTCACCAAGCTCTTCTCCTGTGCACGGGATCAGCCTCTGTGTATTGTGGTTTTCCATACTCCAGAGTGTCATCTCCATTAACATGCAGGTCTGCATCACTGTCTGGGTTCTCTTTGCCACTGTACATAAGGAAGCCGGAGCCTCAGAAGCCCATATCCACTTCTGCCCACCACTCATACTCCTGGAAGCGGTTGCTGTTCTCATGCTCGATGTCCACGACATCATCCTCAGTCATGCAGGAGCCTTCCCTCTTAGAAAGGCAACGCTCCACATGCCTACTCATCTACTGCTCCTATCCTGCCAGGGGGCGGTTGCACAAGGGGACATACCTGCCTTTCATCTTGCTTCCTCCGGTTCATTTTCCCAAATCGAGTATTCAGTTGGGTTTCTCGGTTGGCTCTCACTCTCAGGAAGGTTTCCTCCCTCTGGCCAGTGGCCGCTCTGGGCCCTCAGCATAGCCACCTAGGCTGCTCTAAGGGAGCCCGCGGCTGCTGCCCGGTGCTGTCCCAGCCCCAGCCTCCGACGCCCTGGGCCCCGCAGCAGCCGGGCTGGCAAGGGCGGCGATGCGGGAGGAATCCCCACCCTTCACCCCCCCAACCCCCCAACCCCCTTACCCCCGGCTGCCTGGCGGCGGCAGCACCTCAGCTCCTAGCAGTGGCCATGTTGGCCCCTCACTCCTGAGTATTCTTAAGTGTATGGGTTTGCTAGTTTGTTCAGAGTTGGCTTAGTTTGGGAGACTGACAGTCTCACTGGGTAGCCCAGGCTGGCTCATGGTGGGTGATTCGTCCTGCTTCAGCCTCCTGATTACTGGCTGAGGTTGTAGAAGGGCACCAGGAAACCCAGGAAGTTGGAGCTTTTAAAAAAACATATAGCAATTTGTATTTCTTAACAAATTTCACCAGATGCTTTAAAAAGATTTGTCTGACCAGAAAGCCAGGTATGCCACAGCCCTGTAACCTAGTGTTCAGCAAGAGGAGGCAGAAGGATCAGAAGGTTCGAGACGATAGTTTGAAACCAGCCTGTGATACATGGAACTGTCTCATAATTAAGTTTTTAAAGATGTGCTGATTAATGTGGATAACTCCATAATACAGAAGTTTCTATAGCATGATAAATTATATTATAAAATTTAATCTTCTGAGATAGAGTACAAAGAACTTGATAATTTTTCCAAAGGCACACTACTTCCTTTAACTAGTTCTGTATGTATTTCTTGACACATTCAGCTAACTTAGCATTTCTTACTTTTCCAGAACATGATAATGTTGAATGTCTTATTAAAGTAAAATATTTTAGCTTAAATATTTATAGGCTTACATGTTTATAAGGACTGAATGCTTTAAATATCACCAAAAATATGTCTTTCGTAATTTCTGTAGGGTTTATTTGTTTGTTTGTGGGGCTTGTATTCTAGAGAGAGAAGAGACATGGTTGTATTCGGGAAACACGATTTGTTATTCCAGATTCCTGGCATCTCCAATACACTGGAGTCTCCATGGCAACTTAGTGTGCACCTTTATCAGTAGCCTCTCTGCAAGGACTCTGACTCTGCCTAGCAGGACCAGGCCTCAGTTTCTTTCCATGACCCCCTCAAATTCTGGGGCCTCCACAAAAGCAGATACATCATTGCCTCTTAATCTCTGAGAAATCAGGAGCTTTTTCAGCCCAAATCCCAAAGATTCCCACAATCCTGTGAAAAACAACACAGTCCTGTCAAATCAGTCATGGCAATGCTCTACTCTTGGTATCAATTTCTGTTGTGGCTAGGCCTCTCTTGCTGTGATGAGAATCTATGATCAAAGGCAGCTTGGGAAGGAACAGGGTTATTTGACTTACAACTCTCACATTTCATCACTGAGGCAAGTCAGAGCAATAAATTCAAGGCAGGACCTAGAGGCAGGAACAGGAGAAGAGATGGTGAGGGAACACAGCTTACTGGCTTGTTCCTGTGGCTTGCTCAGGTCCTTTACACTTAGCATATGCAGTACTCATAAATCCTAGGAAATGCATACCATCAGGAATGAAGCCCAAGAGGAGCCTCAAGCCAGGATCTCCTATACTATTATATGTCACTTCGCTATACAGACCCATGGTATGTGTTCAACACTGTGAACTTATACAGCTTAAATGCATTTTTATTAATTCATTTATTTACTTTACCAACCAGTTTTCCCTCACTCCTCTCCTCCCAGCACCCCCCCCCCAACTCCTCCTCTGTTTCTCAGGAAAGGGGAGGCCTCCCATGGATATCAACCAGCCATGGCACATCAAGTTCCTGTAGGATAGGTGCAACTTCCCGGATTATGGCTAGAAAAGGCAATCCATTTAGGGGAAAGGGGTCCAAAGGCAGACAGCAGAGTCAGAGACAGTCACTTCTTCCATTGTTAGGAGTCCCACATGAAGACCAAGCTGCACAGCTGTAACATATGCGCAGAGAGCCTGAAATGCATTTGCCAAGCCTCCCTTTGTATTGTGACTGTAAATCAAATTCTAAGGTTTGTACATAGCCAAGGTTGTTCACACCTGTAACCCTAGGGCTGGAGAAGCAGAGGCAAAAGCAGTCTGAGAATCAGGCTACCTGGGCTACTTGGTGAGACTTGGTCTCAAAATACCAAATCAAACCAAACAAAGAAAAGAGAAGAAAGCAACAAGAACAATCCACATGCAATCAAATGGCTTATGAAGTACAGCACTTATAAAGCCTACTTCCAGAACTAGGGATGCTGCATCTGTAATCTCACACATCTGTAGTCCCAACACATGGGAAGGAGAGGACAGAAGTTCAATGTCACCCTCATCTACCTAGTGAGTCTGAGAGCTGCCTCAAAAGAAAAGAAGAGAGAAGAGAAGAGAAGAAAAGAAACAAAAAAATCACACATATTGAAATAGCCCAGCTGCTGTGGAAAGACAACTACAAAGACATTCTCAGAGTCGAAATTTAAAGTACACTGAACTCAAGCACGTGACAGTATGTGGGTGGATCCACATGCATTTAACAGGCATGTAGTCTCAAGCCATGAGAATGATCATGGATGTAACTGTGCTTGCTGTGTTCATGGTTCTATATCACAAATCAATATAAACAAAATCCATGGGAGACTAAATTCTGGTAGAGCCAAAAGCACTGGCTTGCAAAGCTTCTAAGCGTGTATCTCCACAGGGATTTCATGGGGAGCTCAAGCTTGATTTTCAGAAAAAGACACTGTCCAAGGCTATACAGAGCTGATATTTATCATAACATTTAATCTGTTGCAAAAATTTCAGGCACTTTGGCTCAATATGATAATATAGCATTTTCATGTCTTCAAAAATAAAGGAATAGTCTTATTAGACCTTAACATTATCTTCCAATTTAATCAACATTGTCTCTCAAGGCCAGCATAGTAATGATTGTATTACCCTTCAAGTGGTATTTTAGTTACGTGATTTATGTTAGTATAAATGTGAAAAACAAAAATTATTTCCTAAAAATAAATGAGATGACCCACACAATTATCTTTATGTGAACTCTGTTTGATGTTTTCAGTGGTATTAACATCCTACAGAGGAATACTTTTTTTAAAACTCTGGTTTACAACAACAAATCATTGACATTTAGAGGTGTGAAATTTAAAGAGGGGTATTGGTTATGTATACACTATGATCTATATTTGATTCAAAATACCAATGTTTAAACTATGTAGTATAAATCAATTCTATCAAACATTTGCAAGAAGTAGAAAGACTGAATAAAATCGAGCCTTCCTCCAAGGCTCCGAGACTTCTTTATATGCCCCAATTGGAATTGTTCTATATCTTCCGTACAATGAGAAAATATAACGACATTATCCAAGCACAGAGTGTGGGGAGGTCTCAGAAAATGGAGGAAAAACTATTAGGAGAACTCTGGAGTTTCATACACAGATTTTAATGACGATTCCATTTCTCTAAAGAGAGAAGACAGCTCAGGAGGCACCATGCAGACACATACGATGTCATCACACATGGTGGCCCCCAAAGGATCAAGTTTAGCATGACATTGGGAAGACGTAGGTGGAAAGAACTCATGAAAAGCAAGCAAGACAGCTTCAAATGCCAAGAAGCCATTTTTATAAATCATTCCATCAGAAACCTTGACTCATGACATTTTAAGCAGGGAACAGCATCTAAGTTCAATACAGAAAAACAAATCTAGGCACCAGGGTAAGAAGGATGCATGGAAGGAAGGAAAATCACTGAACCCTGATTTTATAGCAGAGCACATAAAGGACTGAGATCGGTAACACGGGCATTAAGGCTATTAAAAATGAAGATTTAAGATCATTTAAGGATGTATGAGACAGGTGCTAAGAGTTGTTCTCAATGGAAGGGGAAAGGGGCTCAGGCATAGGCATGCTGAGGCTGGGATGAACTTTTGTGGAACACTCGTCACCAGGTAGACATACAAAGATGAAGTAATTACACAGAGGAAGTGGCTGGGAGAGTCAATGTCAAGTCTTGGAGCAGGCACATGTAACCATTTCAATAGCATTTCCTCAAGAAAAGCAATCCATGCTCAAAAGGAAAGGGAGGCCCTTTCACACTAAACATATGAAAACAAAGATGCCATAAGCAAGATCTGTCCTGAGACAAACACCCACTGACTCTTCTGTTTTTTGATAATTTTGAAAAAAATAAACAGTATAATAGTTCCTTAAAATACTTATTGAAAGACTATTATATAAATTATTAGCTTGGAAAATAAAGGAGCATAGGAGAGCACAAAAGGCTTTTAAAACCTTTCAGATATTCCTGACTGGTAATAAAAATAATAAATGTTCATAATTTACTGGGAAAAAGTAAAAATGCATCAAACCCAAGTGTTATAAAATTTTCAGAGATTGCTGAACTTTGTCAGATGTGTGTCCAGGAGCAAACGGTATATTTTATGAGTTTTTGATCACTACCAATATCACATCAACTTGATTGTATTAAAGACTTCCTCATATCAAACCACCCTTCTTTCCCGGGTTAAACGCTGCTTATGCATAGTAGGGTTTTTCCTTGAATCAATGTGATTTCATGGAGGTTTCAACACAAGCAAATCAGTATGTGTAATGTCACATTAATTGGCTCAAGGATGAAAATGAACTGGTCATCACAAGAGGCATAGAAAGGGTCTCACAAGTCTCACATCTCTTCATGAAGAAAGCCCTAACAAAACTAAGGATAGAAGAGATATACTCAACAGAGCAAAGGCTGTGGAGTACAGACTCCCAGTACATGGCTTCTCAAAAAACTAAGTGCCTTAGTTATGCCACTTTGATTATAAAAGGGTAACACTCTGCAAGAAAATAAGGTTATTTGACCTTGCTACTGGTAAGAGAAATGTGCATTAAAATACAAGGTCCTGTTTTGAAACTTCTGAAATAGCAGAAATTCTAAAACTTTGAAGACATGCTCTGTTCCTGAGACAAGAGGAAAGGCCATAAAAAACAAAATTGTGTAATTTGCTAAAAAACAGATACAACTTCGATCTTATGATGTGAAAGAAGTCAGATGCAGAAAGAGAAATATCTCAAGTCTTGTCTTATTTGTGGACCCTAAAATTCCATATAGACATAAAGTATAAACACTCTTCATGTGTATGCATAGCGCACGTGTGCATGCGCTCACGTGCGCATACACACACACACACACACACACACCAATAGAGCAAAAGAGATACCAGAGAAGAGAGGAGAAAGAAAAGAAAAGGAGGAAGAGGAGGAACAAAGAAGGGAGAGGAAGGTTACACGAGATCAAGATCAAGACATTGGAAAGAAATGGTCTACATTATGCCCAATACTGTGTATGATGAAAACATGCTAATAAAGGGGGAAATCCAAAGGAAAACAATAAATGTTGGCAAAACACTGTCCTTTAAAATAATGGAATTTCATAGTAGCTGCCACACTCAATTGATTTCTTTCCTCAGAGTGCTCTGTACTATTTCTCCATAAGAACCAGTTCCCAGGAGCAGCAAGGAGTCCATGCTTCCTCATGTGCCTGCTGATGTCACACATCTGCCACTTGCTGCTATGTATCGGCATCTCCATGCCAATATGGCATCTAGAACAGTGTGGACCTGCGAAAAGCTTGATGAGAAAGAAGGTAGCATGCAAATTTTGATATAAAATCAGTGTCTGTTTCTCACTTACACTAGCCTCCTCTGAGTTATCTGATTTCATTTCCTTTTCAAAGACGTTTCTTTGGAGAGAAGCAAAGATCCTATTAATATCTGAGGGGCAGATATACATACTTCTTAAAATCTGATGATGTAAGTATGTTAAAAAGAAAGGCAGCATTGTGATAAATTTAACATGATAAAGAAATAAGGTTGAAAAAGTCTATCAAAATATTGATATTGTGACAGGATCCAAAGTACTATACACAGGACACAGCACTGTGGTCAAAACAGATGCTGGGGTAAACACAGGAGTTAGAATCCGAACACCATCATTTATTCAGTCTGTAGGATTGGGTGAATTAATGAACTTCTCAAAGCCAAGCATTCTTCATTGAGAGCACTGCTTCACGGACAGAAACTGTGGATGGGCTTGGTGGCAGTAAAATAATATACTTGACATGCACTCAAAACAGGGCTAAGTACATGCTTAAGAAATAATATTGTTTCCCTTTAACATGATCATAATAAAGCAACAGATCATTCGTGGAAAAAAATCCTGAGCTCTTGTGTTGCCATACCAATAACCTGAGCATAGAACTGTACTGGCTGAGGGAGGAAAATTGAGAGTGGAAGGCCAGCCTGGGCTACCCAGCAAGATCTATCTCAAAAGGGGATCAGGTAGGAAAGGAGACAGGGGAGAGAAGGGAAGGGAAGAGCAAAGAAAAGGGGAAATCGTGGAGGAACAAAATCAACGCATTTCTTGGCTAAATCACAGAACTCTGGCTTCTCTCCCTACATTACTATGACCCTGTTCAAAAGTTTCAAGACTTAGTTCTAAAAGTCATACTTTGCTATCATTTAAAATAAGTTAAATTATGTATTATCCTAAGCAGTCAAAACTAACAAAATATTTTATAGCAAGGGAAATTAAACAACTGGAGCCAGGTCCTTGCTGGGAGCCTGGTTGCTGGTGTTTTCTGAGAAAATCACAGCATCTTTAGAAATCAGCCAACCCAAGTAAGAACATAGGTTCTGGTTCCACTGCTGGGTGATCTCAGATCAGTTTGTATGACCTCACTGAGCCCCTTTTTCTTCCTTGTACAATGGGCTAAAGATAGCCAACTCATATGATAGCTCTGAAAATGTCCATTTAAACGAGACACTTCTGTAATCACAAGGAACCGGGCTGTTGTTCCTGTTATGTAAAGAGACTTTGTCACACACAGCATCTCTGTTATCAGAGCTGTGTGACACTGAAGCATCCTCAGATGGAATAGATGAGCAGTCAGCACAGGCCAGAGTGTGTACACTGAAGGCAGAGGAGGAGCAGCCAGATTCCTTAATATATAATTCTGGAAAATTGAACAAAAGTAAAAGAAGAAAACACCAGAGAATTCCTTTATAGGTTGAGAGTGAGAAAATATTCCCAGCTCAAAGCCAAAGGGGAAAACTTAACACCATCTTGATGTAGAGAAAAAGCTGAAGAGTCCATGGGAACAAACGTTGCAAACAAACAAGAGAGAGAGAGAGAGAGAGAGAGAGAGAGAGAGAGAGAGAGAGAGGAGGTAATTCAATCTTTTCAGTCATAAGAACAATGAGAACTGAAGCATAAGGTCCCATTTTGCACCTTTTAAACCAGCAGACATTCCAAAACTTTGATGACATACCATGTTGGTGAGACTGTGGAGAAACAGGCTATGTCATATGTTACCGTTGAGAACACAAACGGCTCAACGCAGTGGAGGGGGGAGTTTGGCATTATCTACCCAAATTGCATATGCATTTGCTTTTTAACCCATCCATCTCTCTCATAAAAATCAACCCCAAGGGTATTACACTGGTAAAAACATGGAATGATAAACGTGCATTATTATTCATTACAACACTAGGAATAGCAAAGGACTGGAAATGGCCCAAATGCCCATCAGCAAGGGACTGGTTGGAAAAACTGCAGCCCAGCCACATAATGGAGCTGTCAGAGGCACAAGGCAGACGGCCACATGCCTAGGGAGTGCTCTTTGGGATCAGCAGAAAAGGGGGAGAGGCAACTACAGTGAGCAGCATCCTCCACGAGTCACACAGCACAAGGATGACACGTACTATATAAACACATCAAAAACAAGAAACAGCAGATGACTCAAAGCCAATAAAAATATATATTTTTTTTTTTCAAGAAAAGGGCAGACCATGAACGAAAAACATAAAGGCAAAACTGGTAGAGTTTCAATTCTGGAAATCATGGAAACACTTTAGAGACTGAACAATATACACAACACACACAAATAAGTAACAATAAGGCAACATTTAAAATTAACCAAAGCAAATATCATGGGCACATGGAAGCAATGCTTCCCAGCATCCAGGGCCCTACCTACACTTGGCCTCTAGAGTACTGGTGGGGATTTTTCAAAATATTGCATATTCTCTTTGAAAATCACATGAATATCTTGTTCACTGGTGTGTGCAAAAGAAATTCCATCTTTCTAGCAATGGTTTCTAATCGAAGTGATGGAAAGACTTATTTAAGATGGGGTTTCACTGTGGAGCCAAGGCTAACCTCTATCTATCAATCTTGCTGAGTGCTTGGATTCTAGACACACAGCCATGACCAGCAAGCTATTTTCTTATCTTCGTTTGTAAACATTCCAAGATGATCATGAAGAAGGTGAATACCTTTTGGTAATACAGGAACCTGAATTTATTGAATTGGTAGGAAAATCCAGAGAAATTCTATTCCAAGTAATAATTTTCTGGTCTAAGGAAAATGATTAAAAAAAACAGAAAAACCTTTGCATGCGCATGCACAGAAGAGGGGGTTGATGAACGTACTAATTCTCTATTTGCCCACAGTCCAGCTCCTTATTTCTATGACTACCTTCCCCATGTCCCAGAAGACTCTCTAAATACTATCCCAGCTTCATTTACTTTTTGGAAGGCCATCCCACAGAGGCAGGAAAAGGACGAGACAGAAATACTTCTTCCCCACAACCCACCTGCTTTAGAGTCTGTCCTGTAGTAGCTATATCCTCAAAGGAGTGAGCATTTTAGATAACCCTTCCCCCATGAGTCCAGTCCTGCACAGACTTCAGCCACACAGAGCTCATGCTCTGAAATCACTAGACTCTGAAGCACTGGTCCAATTTTGTAAAGATCTGTTACTTCCCCTCAGGCAAGGCTACTCAGCTTCCAGCTGTACTCTGACCAATATGGGAGCACATGCACCTGTGCATATATGTGCACACCAAAGCACACATACCTACACACAGGTCCACATCAGCATATACATAAACATACGCACATGCATAGATAAGACACACAAACACAAATATATATATATATATATATATATACATATATATATATGTATATATGTATATATATATATATATATATACACACACATGATTACATAAAAATATACATGACCATGGTGGGGAGGCAGTGAGGCTGGACCCAAATCTGACCACAATTTAATTAAAAGCTATACCTTTCCCAAAAATAAAGTGGGCTATAGTTCCCTAAGCAGGTTCCCAAAATTGTTATAACATTAAATTTTATGGCTACAAATCAAATGTCTAGACACAGTAAGAAACAGAAGGCCACAAAGAAGCCTCAGGATCAGGAGAAAAAGATCATGTGTCAGAAGGCCAGAGCCAAATATCCCAAGACTCTCTGAGTCGTCCACCAAGATGCCTCTGTGAGTAAAGATTCTTATCACCAAGCATGGCTCCCTGAGTTTGATCCCCAGAGCTCACAAGGCTGAAGAAGACATGCCTTCTGCCAGACACCACCTGACCTTTACATGCATGAGCATGCATACATACATAGAGAGAAAGTAAGTAAGCAAATGGGTGGGGTCGGACTCCTGGCACCCTAACACCAGAATACTCCCATCTACCTCAGACAATGGTTTCGAGGCTCCAGATACAGGGAGTGCTTCTAGAACATTAAAAGATGGAGAGAGCCATTGTGCTTAAGAAGGATGTGTGCAGTGATACCTCATAAATTCATACAGTGATACTTTACTCCATGACCCCCTCTATGCCAAAAAGCAAGTTCATCTTCCTAAGAGCACTCAAGACAGAAATGAACCTTGACAGGGAAAAACCCTAGTCTATTCCTTCTAATCAGCAGGGCTGCGTCCAAACCATTGTGGACAGACGGGTATTTTATTCTATTTTTAAAGACCTTCGAGGAAGGAGAGTCTACAAACCCACTTGGCAGCTGGCGTGCCAATCCATTCTAGAGAAACTTACAGATACTTGAAGAGGTGAGGAGGGTTTCCAGCTGAGGAGGAGGGTGACCCCATAGGAAGACCAGCAGTCTCAACTAACCCAGACCTCTGAGATCTCTCAGACACTGAGCCACCAACTAAGCAGCATAGACAAACTAGTTCAAAGCCTCTGACACATATACAGCAGAAGACTGCCTGGTCTGGTCTCAGTGAGAGAAGAAGCTCCTAACCAGAGAGACTTGAGGCCCCAGGGAGTAGGGAAGCCTGGCGGGGGTTGGGGAACATCCTCTTGGAGACAGAGGGAGGAGGAATGGGATGAGGAACTGTGGGAGGGGGACCAGGAGGAGGGAAATGAGGCTGGACTGTAAAAAATAAAAGTAATAAAAAATAAAAGAAAGAAAAAAAAGGTCTCAAATAGGAAACAAAATGATGGTGCCAAACTCCCAGAAATAAAGCAACTTGGATACAAGGAAGTGTGAGAGAGGATAAGCAGAAGCATTTCCCACCCAGCATGTGGTAGATCATGATCTTGATCTGCACAGGTGGACTCTGGCTGCATGCTAGACCTAAGCAAGGCCTTATCCCTTCCAGGGACCAAGGAGAAATTAAAGGAGGAGACAAATGCCGGCTGGACTGCAGCCTGGCTCCTCTCTAATGCACAGGATACATTTGCTGGCCATATGAAAACAGGATGCAACCTTACAGGAGGCTTTACTTGGTCTCCTCAACTAGGTCTTTAGCATTTGAAAAGTGATTTCTCCATATGGATCAATCCTTGGATGCCCACCAACTGCAAATTTTAAATCAATTATTTTTTTTAACTTTTTATTGATTTTTTGAGTTTCCCATTATGCACCCCAAAATCCCACTCATCTCCCCATCCCTCTGTATCCACCCTCTGTCTTTGCAACCCAGGAATAAAAAAAACAAACAAACAAAAATTAAAAAAATAATAAACAAAACATCTCATTGTGGAAACTATAGTGTGTCACAGCATGTCCCATAGTATATCCTGTTATCCGGGCATCTTTATCTGTGGATGTTCCTTGCAATGAGTCATTGGTTTGGTTTGAGGCCTCTGACTTCTGCTACACCATCAGTACTAGATCCTTACTTGGACACCAAGTCATTTCTCTGCCTTTTGGCTGAGATCAACTGTGCTATCTGTTCTTACCAGTTCAAATCAACGATTGTTTACTCATGCAACTCTGATCCCAGGAGGCATTTAGCAATAGCTAGAGACATTTTTGATGGCCCCAGTAAGGAATAGTCACTGTCATTGGATAGAGTAGAAAGCAGAGACCCTGTGAGCCATCCCAGAACACACAGAACAGTGGCCCACAATAAAGACTTATTTGGCAAAAAAAAATGTCACTGATTTCAACAGTGCGAAGCCGTAGATTTGAACCTTTTTTCAAATATTTTCTGGGACCATGAAAGCTTTATGTATATAAATTTTTAAGAGAAAAAATGATAAGCATTTTCCCTCTGTCCTCACCTTGACTATTAACTCATAAAATATTTACTACATGCCAATGGTCTTTTACTAGGCACATTAAACAAAGAAAAAACAATGATGCCCCTTGCAAAGAAGACATTAAGGCCATCTGTACAAAAATCTGTGAAACTAAGGTATCTTGTGGAAACAGCAAATCAACAATAACAGCAATAAAACCAGTGGCCAAGCACGTAACAAACTCTAATTCTTAGTCACTTCTTGCCAGGGGACGGGGGTGAGGGATTCATATCCATGTGCACATGTGCAATGGGAGTTGGTGCACATTGAGTTCAGAGACTGTAACAAGTGTCTCAAGCTCTCTCACTGAAGAGCAGCAGACCAATTCACCTAGACAAGCTTCCTAGGAAACCCCAGGGCTCTTCTTGTGTCCATTTTCTACCTCAGGGATTATAGGAGTGTATTGCCATGTCCAGCTTTTTGTAAGGTCCTTAAGACCTGAACCCAAGTCCTCATAGCAAGTCTTTTGCCAGCTAAACAGTCTCCCCAGGCCAGTTTTTAGATGTTTCTGATTAAATGAGTCAGACTGAGACTGCACAGGGCCTCCTGGGATAAACCTAAACTCTTTTATTAAGTTACTTATTCTTTTTTTAAAAGGAATGTGATACATATGCAGTTGAAAGAGAATGGGTGGGGGCGATTTGCTTTTTTTCTGGAACACTGCAGCATTTCTCTTACAGAAGACATTATACATGATAGTTTAGCTCTAGGTCAGCCAAGAAAAGCTAATGTAACAGCAGTCCAGCTGAAGTAATAAAACTGGAGGTGTGAGAACCCTGAGCCTCATGACTTAGAAAACAGCTTCATGGAGCTTCCTTGACTCTCCTCCTGCTTCTCCTCCTCCTCCTCCTCCCCTCCTCCTCCTCTTCTTCTTCCTCCTCTTCCCCCTCCTCCTCCTCTTCCTCCTCCTCCTCTTCCTTTTCCTCCTTCTCTTCTTCTTCCTCCTTTTCTTTTTCCTCCTCCCCTTCCTCCTCCTCTTCCTCCTCTTCTTCCTCTTCCTATTTCTCCTCCTCCTCGTCATCCTTGTCCTCCTCCTCCTTCTCTTCCTCCTCCTTCTCCTATTTCTCCTCCTCTTCCTATTCTTCCTCCTCTTCTTCCTCCTCCTCCTCTTCTTCTTCCTATCTTGCTTTTCCATCCATGCCACTATCAATAAGCCTAGAAACCTTTTAGCTAGTTCCTTTTTTAAAAGAGCATTTAAGTAATGTACATAAACATGACAATCCTCCCCTATTCCTGGTCCCCACCATAGGCAGATAATGTCACTGTGGATCATATGTCTTCCACAGCTACTCAAACGCACATATGCATATATAAGCTTCCAAATTACAGGCAGGAGTGGGAACATGCTATGCAGACTACTGTCTGGTTTGCTTTCACTCATTAATCTCCTACATTTCCTTTATGGATCATATTTGTAGAGAGCATTTGTATCAGTGCTCACACGCTTCCTAGGAGTACCATGCAAAGTAGATGTTTATTTTCCTCTCTCACCGGATCTGAAGCCCTGTTCCCTGGGAGCCTTCACCAGTTCCCCTCACCCCATCATTGATCCTCTACTCTCTACCTAACAAGTTTGACTTCTCCCAAAGTAACTGATCTGAGTTTCCTCCATTTGCAGAAAGCATTCTGCCTCGAGCTAAGTCCTTTGGGTACTAGCAACACTTTGGAAAGAAATGTGCATGAACTGTGTTGAACCTATTACTAGAATTCCAGAGACAGCAACAACAGAAGGAATTTCTAAGGTAAAATAGAGGCTGCTGAGACCACAGCACTCTGAGTTTGCAGTTAGCTTTGTTGGGTACAGCATGAGGGAGAAAAACCATACCTAGAAAGCTTCTTTAAACTGATGATATTTTCAGCAGTTTTTCTTCTCCTGTAGTGAAACGCCCAATTATTCTTCAAAAAGAGCTCAGGTTATTCACAATCCTCTTGTTCATTTGGGAGACTGGGAAGGGAAAGCCTGCTGTCTATCCATATGGGTCATTCCTAAACACATTTTTGTAATACACAGTCCCACCATTCTGAGACCTGTTACTAGAAAGTGGAAAAAGATTTAAAAAGAACATTTTTGTTTAACTAAACTCTCCATCATGCCTCCTATGAAATCCTATAAGCCATATGAAAATACCAGTATCTCCTTATCAGATGCATAAAAAGTTTCCTGAGCGCCCACTAGCCTCGTTTCCTACATTACAGGCAGAAATGACTATTCCCCTTTTACCAGAGGGCAGAATTGATAGAGGCCAACTGAAATTATAGCCAGTTTGGGGGCAGAGCTGAAGAAAGCACTGAACTGTTGTGGTAATAGTGAGTTCTAGCCACAACAGTGCAACTGAGGAGCATCGGCAATCCTCTAGGGAACTTGATTAATTTCTTTTAAAAGGGCTTCCACAAAGTTTGATTTGATTAGATTAAAAGTCTATGTCATCTACAGCCCCTTTCCCCTCCACTTCCTCCCTTGTTTTTAGCTGCTTAAGGTAAGTTCCAGCACATAAAGAGTATCCAATGCTCTGCCTATAGACCTGCATGAAAAGGATCCTCAGTTGATCCCAAAGGCAACACAGTATCACAAATTATGTTCTAAGGATTTCTATCACATTCGATTCCTAAGAGGCATGTTACTGTAGGACTTAGCTCAAACAAAGAAACCTGTGTCTCATTGGCTAAGGTAACCCAGAAGGGAATTTTGGATGAGCTCAGAAGAGCTGGGAATATGGAGATAGCATGAGGTCCTATTTTTCAAGCGACTGCAAGCATTGCTGCCAACTCTGTATCACTTGACTGAAGAGTAATGCTGAGCAGGCTCTGTTAACAGTATCCAGGACAGAAAGATGCAGATGGAGAGGAAGCACAGAGCAGTTTCAATTTGTGATTAAAACAGATCACAACCTATGATCTTTCTGTCCATCAAGTGCAAGCTCCCAGCGAGCATCTAAACACACAGACAAAAAACTCACGGGCTCCTCTATCGAGCAAGAGCACAGCGAGTGGTAAGTGTAAATGAGTGGAAAACATCACCTCCAAATGAGAGCAAAGAGGAAACCTGTGAATGATGAAAGGTTCAAAGCACCTACAGCAGTGGCAGAAACATGGAAGAGATTCAGAAAATTGCTTCAGCATGACTGATGACCACAGCTGGGATAGAGTAGTAGAGAAGGACCATATTTTCTCCCTTGGCAATCAGTTGTCTAGTGTAGACACTTAACATGATAAGAAATGAAGAAGAGTTTAGGAAATGGGGAATGGGGTCAAGTTTCAAATACGCTGACCTTCAGATACACACAGGACCTGGAATTTGGTTACAGACTTTAGCCTTTCAAATTTTACATTAAGCTTCAAATTGTTTCTTTAAGAACAAGTAGATGTGTTCCTGTGGGGATTTTTCTGAAAGCTGGACAATCCCAAGAACAAGGGAAAATATCATCAAACATGGAGAAAGTTCAGAGCAGCACATGATGTTCGTAGACCCACTACACAAAGAGAATGGTGATCGTCAATAAGTAATAAACAAGAAAACATGAGTTGACTGTCCTTTGCTTCCAGGAAAGAGTGGAGCCTAACTAAAAGGATGCATCCACCAGTCAACCAATGCAAAATCAATAGCAGCAAAACAAAGCTATATCACAAAGGCTGGTGAGAAGGTTCAGCTGGGGAAGGCTAGGCATACGACCAACTCATCCAATATCACAACAGTCATAATCTCAACCAGCTGACTTAAAAGCTCAGGCACATCCATATAAACGTCCTGTGCTCATGTAAACATAAAATGTCTCTAGTGAGAGAGTGCACAGATGGCTTCGGTGTGGTGCAGGAGCCGTGGTTCAGCCTAGCTAGCCACAGAGCCAGCATGCAAATCTCAGTCTTATGGTCTTGGGACCTTCTGTAATCAATAGAAACGCTCAGAGACCATGAGAGTCTGTTACCCAGACTCCCCAGCTCGTCCTTGTGAGGCACGGTCATTCTTACACGGGTATGATGAAGTGTATGGGTGAACTGCGAGCCACTGACCTTCTCAATAGAAATAGGATATAAGGAGCTAAGGGTGTAATGTAGTTTATAAAGTACCTGCCTAGCATGCATAAGGCTCTGGGTTCAACCCCAGCGTTAATAAAATGGACCAAATGACTCACGTTTATAATTACAACACTTTCAAAGCTAAGGCAAAGAGATCAGAAATTCAAAGCCATCCTGCCTGAACAGCAAACTTGAGGCTAGCCTGGACTACATTGATACTCTATTTTTAAAAAAAGATACAAGAAAGAGAAAATAAAAAGACAGAAGTAGGAAGGATAATGTGATCTACACATTAAATTTAACTTTGCTAGAAGCTGCTCTTAAAAAGGAAAAAAATTATGTCCAGTATGTCAAATTATTAAGCTATAACCAAACACTTTTCACATTTTAAAGATAGCTCTGAAAAATCACTATGTAATATGTCCTATCCCAGAAATAAAATGCTATCAGCAATACTTGGGGAGGATATAAAATGTATATTTAAGTGATCCATAACAATATAATTCTAATATCTGATTGAGGGTCAGGTTTTAGTTTTAATTCTGTAAAAGTGAATGTTCAGTTCCTTCGTTAGAGCAGCCATTTTTCCAGCACCACATATGGCTAGCAGCAGCTAAGCTGAACAGCTTGGTGCTCAGTGTTGAAACAAGGAAAGATACGGGGGCTCGGGATGTAGCTCCATGGCATACAGCTTGCCTAGAAGGTCCAACTCCCAGTATCATGCCCCTCCCGCCCAAAAAAAAATTAAAGAGAGGAGGAGGCGGAGGAAGAAGGGAAGGAGGAGGAGGAGCTCTGTGGGGGACTGGCATTTGCTATGCATGCATGAAGACCTGAGTTCAAATCCTTAGCACTCATGTAAAATGGCACGTGCATCTGTAAGCCCAGTGCCATGGGGGAGAGAGACAGCAGGATTACTGGTGCTTGCTAGACACATACCAGGTTCTTTAAGAGACCCTGTCTCAAGAGAGTAAAGCACAAACTGATAAAAACGTGACACCCAATCTTCTCCTCTAGTCTACTTGCAGACAGAAGTACTCATAGTCACACGCATGCATACACACACGGACACCCTCGCACTTGCGCACACACATGCACATAAGGGGGAAAGGGAGGGAGGGAGGGAGGAAGGGAGAAGGGAGAGATGCACACACTACACATGCCGAAAGAGAGAGGCGTTCTCTGAGAATTGCTCTAGGCCAGTCTATAGAATCACTTGCAGACAGGCGATCCTTGCGCATCAAAACCTCTCAGATTAAGTTGCTCTTATTCATTGTTTCCTACCCAGCATCTCCTCTCTTAACCTGTGCTTTCAAGCTCATCTTAACTCTTAGCCACCTCACAAGACTCAGCTCTATGTGTTCTCTGACCAGATCTCCTCAGGCTAGAGAACCCCACTGCACCCTGGCTCAAGATCTCCTCTGTCTATACTCTCTCTAGGTGAGTCCATCTCCTTCCAGTGCTTTAAATGTCATCTAGATGCTGATGAAGCCCAGTTCGCTACCTCCTTTCTTGCCGGGTTCCCCGACTCTCAGACTACTAGATAAAAGGACTTAGTGCTGCCTCTACTTGGATATCCATATGAGATGTTCTCCTCATTCATTTCTTCCCCAGTCTTCTTCATCTAAGTTAAGTGAAGCAACTGATTACCCATTCTCTCAAAACAAAACTCCAAGAGAAACTCCCCTACTGTCTTCCTTCTACGTGTTTTTGTTGACTCTCCTCTCAAAGTGAAACCCGTCTTCTTCTTTTCCACTTTTATTGTTTTTCTACTGTGTTGCTTGATGAAAACCACCATATAACCTGCATCTCTCTTGTTCCACACAATCAATTTTACTCTATTAGCCCAGGTAATAATTTCACAAATGGAAATCCAATTATGCCCCCCACTTCTACTTGAAAATGTCCCGTGTTTTTCAGTGATGCCAGGAAAATTGCAACTTTTATCTTAGCTCTGTCTGGTCCTCTCTCACATCCTATACCACTGCCTCCTTTCTCACTTCGACTTCTACCCATGCCTTCGACACGTCCAAGTCCTTCTCGGACCAGAGCTTTCATATTTGAGCCCAAGTGGATGCCTTCTTCTTAGAGGTGAATCAAGGTGGGCAGAGTGATGCATGCCTACAATCCTAGCACTTAGGAAGCTGAGGCAGAGGGTTATATAATGAAGGGAGACCCTGGAATGGTGCGGTGGGACCTGACCTCAGAAAAACTCTCCTGAAACAGATACATATATAAATAGACAGACAGACACACAGACAGAATCAAGTCAATCAAATAAACCAACAAAAGACATAGAAATCATCCTTACAAATGACTCTGTACTTTGAATGGGACACCCAAGCATATGTGGTCAATCCAGGACTTTAATTAGAAACTACAGCTCTAGAAAGACATTCACTAGAAAAGGCGAATCTAGCAATAACACACACACACACACACACACACACACACACACACACGATATCTGCAACATTATAAGCCATCCATGTCTGTTGCACAGGCAGCCATATCCACATTCTCTACGAATCACTGAAATGAAAATCTGTACCCACAGGTGACTGAAGGGGGAAAGTTCTACTGAGACCTTGAACACACAAGCACAACTCTGAGCAAACAATTGCTTTCAAAGTCACATCTAAGCAATCCATAATTCTTTCAAGCCCTCTTCTCCCAGAAGACAAGATGTGCCATCCAGCATTTGGACTGAGAACGAATGCAGCAAAGTTCCCATGGAAAGCCGATGCTTAGTATGGCAAACACAGCACTTGGTTCTCAGTCCCTTCCCAACAGCTGGTGGGTTTGAAATGCCTCGGATGCAGGAGGGAGCAGGGGGTTGGGTCCTCAATGCATCTCTAAACTGCAAACGTGATATTTCAGAATTGATTCTATTTATTCTAGTCTACCTTGAACTATTAACATTGTGATGTATCACTATATAAATAAACAACTTCATGTATTTTTTTAAAAACCCATTTTGTTATTGCACCTCATAATAGATAAGGCAAACTTACAAGAGATCATAGAGAAACCCTTTAGCTAAAGGTGATATAAGACAGAGTGCTACAGATCAGTAAACAACAAGGTCTCCTAAGTCATGCCCTCTGTCACAGTTCTAGGAAAGGTCTAGGCCTCCTAGAGAGAAGGCCCAAGACGTGGGGTGGGGGTTTCATCCTAGGGAAAATTCTTGTACTACAGAGCATAGAATTTGGAGTCATTCTTACAAAATTTTCATTGCTAATAGTTTGTTATTGATATGGCAGTTTATTAGGATATTCTAGTGAAAACTGTTACTCATTGTAAAGTGCTATTAAAAATCCTATCATTGATAAAAAGAAGTTTCAATAAACTTGTCTTTTGCACCTATTAGTCACACTTAAATAAAAATGATTTCTTTTGTCAATATTAATGGTTGTGCTATTTTTCTATATGCCTCTCTTAGCCACAGAAATTTTTTGAAAAGAACCAAAGTTGAAAAGTGTAACCTCAGCAATCACTAACTTTGGGGACTTATCCCCTGGCACAAATGTTCATGCATATGCATATTTTCATCACATATGCAGACAGATGCCTTTGCATTTATTTGAATACTTGCATAAATATTAATGTGTATAAGCACTTGCATGCAGAAACTCCATTTATGAGATATCCAACTGCATAAATTAGAAACATTAGATACTTGCTGCATTAACGCTACATAAAATACATGCAATTTTCAGGACAAAAAAAAAAGCACAACCCAGTGGAAGAAGCCTGATTCTCTCAACATGTCTATGAAATAGGCAGGAACTAGGTTTCCTGTAAAACGTATGGAGCCTTTACATGACTTACAGTTTGATGATGTCTATAAAAACCCTACAGTCTTAAAATAAAAATATAAATAAATAGATAATAAATAAACAAGCCCTTTTGAGGCATACATTTGTAAATTGTTACCTATGACCCCCCAAAGTATACAATTTTGAGTTACCTGATGACCTCATGAGCTACATTTTCATAAAGAATGTGACTCCAGAGTAATTGCTACAAGCCATCATCTTCACAAGCCCAGAGTCAGGTGAGGGATACCTTACCCTGAATTATTGATCAAGAATGCTCTGAAGATCTTCAAAATAAATAAAGGCTATTGCCATTTGGTTACTCACCAAAACTGGAAGGTCTGAGCCGATTGCTGAAAACACACTCTAGTTATAAGACATGGAGAAATCATGTTGGTACTAACCAGGAAGCTTCCTCTATACTAACTAGTTTTCATAACACTGGAAGGTGCCATTCAAATTGCTGGAGGAGAAAAGTCAACAACTGTCTTACAAAGCTGTGAATGCTGCGACCTACGTAATGACCAGCTTGGCAAGATCGGTTCGTGGGTGCAATAGTGGTGCAGATGTTCTGGGAGCAATCAACTGCTTTCTGAGTGGATTGAAAGCCTGTTCTATAAGAGGAAATGCATGCCTGGTCCTGCAAATCCAGGGAATAGCTCATAGGTCCTGGATGAACCTACTACTATTATTTTGCTGAATGATCAGAGAATCAAACTGTCATCTAAATTGATATTTCTCAATCCACAGATTGGTGTAGATCTCAGACACATCAAAATTTTGTTGTTGTTTTTTTGTTTTGTTTTGTTTTGTTTTTTTAGCAATGGCGGCAGTTAATGTAGAAGCTCATAGATCTAAATTCAGAGAGACTAAGTGTCCAAATGGAACAGTTCTTGTCCCACTTCCTCCCAGGGCTGAGGGACAAATACAAAAGAAGGGACAGTGAAATCATAACAGCCAAACATTCGGAAGGACTACAAGAAAACAACAACTTCCGCACATGACAGGACTGTGGCGCTCACAAGTGTGACCCCTCGCTGAGGAGCCATCATGGCTTCTCCAAGAGAGTAGGATTTCTTTAAGGATTTGGCTCATGGTAGATTGAGCTCCACAATGGATGGCCTCATACCTGTGGAGTTTATGAGCCGCCTAAAATGGACTCAGGGGGGCTATAAAAGAGGAAACAACAGCAAAGGGACAAGGAGTTAGGAAGGGTGGACATGAATGTAGGAGGAGCTATGGGAGCGAAACCGGGATCCATAAATCAAAATCACTGTGTGTGTATGAAATCCTCAAGGAATTGAGAAACAGCATAGTTTTTAAGTTATCGGTACACTCTTACATACCTGATTTTTTTCCTCAGGAGGATGGATGACTATAAACTTAAAGGTTGTAAAAGAAAATAGAGCAAGTTCCCTTAGTGACCCTGTATTCAACACAATTGGCAGCTGGTATCTTCTACCCAGTCCCACCCAATCTCAAATAGAGATATCTATTACTCTTATAAAGGCGAAAGAAATATTTCTATTGTTCTCTCCTTGTGACCATTTGGTGCTTCGCCATTCACTATCTGGCTAGCTGGATAGACCATAAGTTTTACTGTCTCTACTACTGTGCCTTTTGTTTAAGTACAGTTTGACTTTTAAGGTATTTTCCCATTGACTTTGAAAAAACAACAGAAAGATTTCAGATCTGAACCTTTTCTGTCAAAGTCTCACACCTCACCATTGCCTGGACATTGGTTTCATTTGGGATTCCACAAACCAGACATTAGTCTCACCCATGACTCAACCAGGCTCAACAATAGGACAGCCAGTGAAATCAATAGGAGAGCAGAATTCTCCACTCAAATTGCTATGCCTGCTTCTCCCTGGAACTCAAATTGAGTTCTTAGAAACCCCAGGCTTGTATCTTTAAGTATAACAGAACACACACACTCTTAGTTTTATTTTTTCCCTGAGAAAGAAACATCTGCCCTACTTTCCATACAAATATATGTGTGCATTAGAATTAACTTTTTATTTGTGTGTGTGTGTGTGTGTGTGTGTGTGTGTGTGCGTGTGTGCGTGTGCATCCATGGCTCTTTCTCCTTTTTTTTTTTTTTTTTTTTTGGTTTTTCAAGACAGGGTTTCTCTGTGTAGCCCTGGCTTGTCCTGGAACTCACTCTGTAGACCAGGCTGGCCTCGAACTCAGAAATCCGCCTGTCTCTGCCTCCCACGTGCTGGGAATAGAGGCGTGCGCCACCACTGCCCAGCTTCTTTCTCTTTTCTTGAGTGGATGCTGGATGCAGTCCATCTAGTGGACAGCAGAGGCACTAGACTGAAAAGGCCTGAATAAAAGGATGCAGTAGAGCCCTTTAAGCCTCCCTCCCTGCTACCAACTCCCTGGCTATGAGTGAGAAGTGAAGTTTACTGTACTCAGATCCTAGGACCATCTGTTCGAATGGGTCTCCTCCTGGTTCACGAAGTGCAACTGTTATCATGCGCAATGCCTAATGTCTCACTAATAGAATGTAGTAGACATTGTTGCACCAATGTGACCAAACTATCTAACATATCAACTTGAAGGAGAAAGGAAAACCCACAGTTTCTGAAGGTTCAGTCAGCAGTGGCTTGCCTCATGTGTTTGTACTCAGCATCACAGTGACTGGAGACTATGGTGGACAGCAACTGTTCACATCATAGAAGCTAGCATGCAGAGAGCTACAAGAGGCAGATAAGAATGAGACACCCTAAAGCCCACTCAGCACACTGCTTTCTCCAGCTTAACTCCACCTCCTACATTTCTAGATGACCCCTCCCCCCGAATAACCACCATTTTAAGTCCAAATAGTCAAATCATGAACTATATAGGGCATTTCAGATTCAAACCATACTTAATACTTATACTTAAAACAAATACTTAAGACATTAAAAATTTCTCATTTAGGACCAAAATGAACGGCCAGCCAGGAGAGTGGAAAATCAGTTAGGGCCCCACAAGAGTTGGAAATGAATCTGGAAATAAACTCACAGGTTGTATACAATGAAAGAAAACACACACATAGTTTTTTTTTTTTTCTTTAATATTTTAAGACACTTACTGAATGCTAATAACACGAGGTAGCCTGTCTGATGCCAATGTTAAAAGCACGACAAGCCACATACCATGGTCTAAATGGTCAACACTATGGGAGTCTTTTGAAAGTCTTCTAATGAGAACATCTACCCATCTCCTTAAAATGTAGATTTGGCATACAATAAAAACATAGTAATCTATAACAAGTCACAAACAAAATCATTCCTGGGTGAAAACACAATAGAATTTCTGAATTCGCCCAAGAATGTGCTAAACATGACAAACAGCACCTGTGAGCCAAGGCATTAACAGGAACATTCACTAATGCTGCACATGATTGTCAGCAGATCTTTATCGAAGTTGCTAAGCACAGCATGGAAAAACAGATGATAGACATCAAGAAACAAGCCCACCTAAGTGGATGCCTAAACATCCTTACATTGCATGGACCCTGTAGCAGCTCCTTTGTAACAATGCTGGGTAGCCCAAACCTAACCTAGCATGTCTCTGATTTCTTTTCTTTGTGTTTATTTGTCTGGGCACTGCCGGGGATCAAAGCACCAAGCTCATTCACACTAGGCACAGCACTCTGTTGCTGAACAACATTTTTACAAAGAGTAATAGGGAATCTACATGCTCTAAGATAGCAAAAACAAAAAGAATGCTATCAGTTGCCTTTTAAAATTAAAATACAAAATACAAGTAGAAATGAAGATTCCCTTTGCTGACATCTTAAATAACTCCGACATTTATTAAGTGCTGGGAGGGTACAAAGCATCGTTAGGGCCTTATCTGAAAACAATCTAAGGATCCTGATCACAAGCCAGGAAACAATTTATTTGTGAACTTAAAATGATACATGTTGTACCAGACTGAACTAATAAGAATTTTTTTCACCTAGCAAGCACCAGAAGCATAAGGCCAGCATGTTATTCTCATTAAAAATACCAACTACTTCTGGCAGTGAGAAGTCTATAATGGATGTTCGCCCCCAAGAAAACTTTACAACATTGTTTAATGAAGATATTAAATACAGAACCATGATAATCAAAATAACATTGCTCCTAGGAACTCCAAATAAAATAAATGGGTGCAAGTGGTAATAAATTCAGAGAATAGAAATACTGCTGCTATTTCTGCAAATATAAAATGAAGTGAGTCCTGAGAGCCCTCGCATGCCTAAGTCCTCAATTTTACCTTCGTACATAACAAAGCTAACGGTTACCATGCCAACTCTTTTACCTATTTCCAAAGAGTTACTATTTAACAGTAATAAAATCTTGCAACCTAAGTGTTTTACTTCCATTTTATTTATGGATGTGGAAACCACCATGATGAAGTAGAGGAATCAGGGTTTGTTCGAAGCAGGATATTTTAGAACGGTGGAGGTGCATAACAGAGATGGCGGGGGCTTTGTGTGGTGGTCCACGTTTGTAATACCAGCTACCTGGGAGGCTGAGGTAAGCAGTGCAAAAGCTCAGGTATGGAGAACTTGGTATAGTCTTGCCTTTAACTGAAGTTTTAAACAACTTGGAATGTTAGCTAAGTGATTTAGTATTTACCTAAGCTATCTGAGGCTGTAGATTTGGAGAGAGAGAGAGAGAGAGAGAGAGAGAGAGAGAGAGAGAGAGAGAGGAGAAAACAAAATTGAACAATCCACTCTAATGCCAGGCTGTCTCAGCTAAGAAGTAGTGAACAATGATGATATGGCTGGGAGTGGCAGAACCCAAGCTCCAGATGACATGTGATGAGGGCCCATGTCTTCCATGTCCAGAATCACATAGTTACCTATGTCCCTTCCCATTTCCTTGTATAGCTTTCATCTGGCCACACAGCCACAATTAAGTGCGAGCTTCACTCTGATGGATAGTTTCTTTTCTTGTCTACAAACATTCCAAGGAGCAGAAAGCCAGCTGCCTCTCTTTTGGCAAGTTCCCCTTCTATCCAAATAAAGAATGCAATGCTTCCTGCTTTAATCCTCTTTAGCATTACTGCTCCTTGTGGCCTCTTTGCCTTTTCTAATTCCTCCCTATACTAACCTTCAAAATGGTCTTGTGACTCAACGCTGTCCAATAAGCTTGGGCATACATGATGCATAAAGGTAGGTCGCCCCCTTTGAGCACTATAGACCATCTCAAATATTCCTTAGGAGAACAAAACATCGAGAGGAAAACCGGACTTTCGGTAAAACATCCTTTTTTTTCTTACCATGTTATTAATCCCCCATTTCACAAAAAAAAAAAAAAAAAAAATTGCATTTTGAGAGGCCTGAGAATTATCATCTCCACTTTGCTGTCCATTTAAGACCTGGAAGGATTCTAAAGAACAGCTAAAGGCAGTTTGATGACATATGTTCAGTCTTCCCTCCCCCACAGGGAGGGATTTCTCCCTGACTCTCTTCAACCATGCTTTTCTCATGTGTCTCAATTTTAATAAAATTACAAAAGGCCAAAAATGGAAAGTCAATCATCCCTCCATGCTGCTATCTCCACAGAGCAAGCTCAGTTTCCTAGTTTCAGTGGAGTGGCTTTCTTCTGAGTCACACAAAGGGCTTTTCTATCATGCTCATGTTGATCCTCCCAACTTAAAGTAAGCATCAAATATTATCATTCCCATTTGAGATGAGGGAGAAGACAGGCATGGTGACTGGGACATAATGCCCGGCTGAAATAGGTCATTTTCAAAGTTGGAATGGTCTTGCAAGCTTACCACACTATCCCCGCATTGTGGGAAGTCATTTCTTATGTCTTCCCCACATCTTGCTACAAGGCAAAACTAACTTCCCCTGTTTTTAACTAGGAGATGCTCAAAGGTTTCCTTCACACACAAAACAAAGTTGTTCGAAGCGATTCAATTGCTAGGATTTTATTTATTTACATTCTGACTTTAGGAATCCAAAGTAAGATGGTCTTAAAGAAATGGCTTCATAAACAGCCCCCAAATCTATTTCCAGCATCCTCATAATAACATAGCTCAGAGTCATGTCTTGGAGCATCTTTGTCTACTATGCTAACCTGTGCTGACCACTATCTAGAGTATGTGGTCTGTGTGATAAGCAAGAGACAGTTGATGTCTTGTTCTCAAAGCCCGCTGCACTGTGGTTTGGCATCCAGCATTCAGAAATCTCATCCATAAGAACAATAGTTTAGCTTAATCTATATGCTGGCATAATAATGGGTTTACAAGGACAGCCCACATTTCAGACACTTTGGTTGACTGAGACTTCTCTCCACATTGGATAAGAAGGAATGCAACCCCTGCACAGAATGTTAACTGCATACATATTTATGGGGGTTTACACTCTTGGACCTGCCAACCTGAGACTGTCTGAACCCAACTTGTGTGGCAGTCAGAGAGTAAACACATCACCCTATTTACATGCCATGCAGACACCTTAGTTCAAAGTTTTCCATTCAATTCCAAATCCATGCAATAAAACGGTTCTGGTTACTTTTTAAAATTTTCTTATGGTTCTAACATACAGAGGTGAGAAACATTATGATTTTTTCCTTTTAGCGTCCTAAGCAAATACTGGAAAATGCTGGGGCTATCGTCATCCCAGGATCAACACCCAACCCTAATGAGTCACAAGATTCAATGGTGACAATTACAGCAGAATACAGCCCACAAAGGGCCAACTTCCAACAATGCTAGATAATGTACTCTCAACATTAAAACAAATGATGATCCTAAAATCTAAATTGGTCCCCTAATAATATTTTTAGTTATCTTTCCAATCTTCAGGATAAAACTAGCCTTAGCAGCACATAAACGTACCACACCATCTCATTCCTGACTCGTACAGGTGGGCAGCTCTTTGCTGTCCTTCACTCACCAATGCTTCTTCTGCTTACTCATTCCTAAAAACTCATTTCACAGCCTCTTCTGTAAGTGAGCTATAACCAGCACCACACTCCAGGTAGGGGTGGGTACCTTCTTCTTCATCCCTGAATCCTTAAAGCCTCGCCTGTCTCTGAACCTGTGGCCTGGGCTGAGTGCTGTGATCTAGGCTAAGGACTGGTATATTGACCTAGCACCCACAGCTCTTCACGTGGGCTGTGTTGAATATCCTTGTTGATTGTGTTTGCTAAGCACAGAGCAGGAACCTTGGGATAAGATGAGTCAGGAAAGGTCTTCATCTTGGTGGAGAGGTAGGATTAAACCTCTCATATCACATGATAACCCTCACTGGAGACGCCTGAGGCAATACAAAGCCTTCCCTTGTGACGGCACACTCAGGAACAATTCTCAGGGAGTGAATGATAAAAGTCAGTCCCCACTATTAAGAAATTTGATGCTTTGAAATATGGACCCAAGGGTCTCTATGAGGCCTCCAAAATGCCATTTAGGAATAATTTAATTTTTACATCAACAGAAGACATTATCTTTGGTATTTGCCCTATGGCACAAGGCCCCAGGTAAGACATATAACAATGCTCATAAAATCCTAGGAGAGAAATGTTGCTTAGACATTGCTGCAAAGAGATAAATGAAATAACAACTGAGAAAGGCTGTCAGCGCACAGTGAGCCCTTCAGGAATCTTCCCTCCCATCTATCTAAAGCCCAGAGAGAGGTTCATAAAGACACAGTGATTGACAGACACATACCTGAATTCTGCACAGCCAAATGCAGAGGAAGAGGGAAGTGTTGAATACCCTTGCTGACTGTATACACTTTGATGGTACAAGATGCCAATCATGTTTTCTCCAAAAGCCATACATTGTCCAAACATGGGAACTGGAATTTCATGTGATCATAGCTTTTCATGGTCTCACAAGAAACATCTCTGCTTTCAAGAAATTTTGGAGACACACATGGTGGTGTAGGCCTTTAATCCCTGCACTTTGGAAGCAAAGGTAAAACAATTATGAGTTTGAGGCCAGTACATACTGCATAGCAAGACTCTGTCTCAAAATGAGAGAATGAGAGAGGGAGGGCAGACAGATATTATGTTATATAGCTAGGAAATCTATGTGATAGGGACATGGATAGGTGGGTGAATTAATGGATAGAGATAGATAGATAGATAGATAGATAGACAGACAGATAGACAGACGGACAGACAGACAGATAGATGCAAGAAGCTTACGTTGCTGGTAGTAAAGTTGTGAGCACTCTAAGGAAAGCTTCTTCAAATGTACTATTGCTTGAATTGGATGGTAGGTACAAATCTATTCATTTTATTACTACTCTTTACACTAGATACAAGTCTCTATATACCATTTGGAATGTGTAATACAGTTCCTATTTTAAACAGATATACATTCTTAATACCAGGACACTGAAATCAAGTATTCTAGGCATAGAAAACCCAATGGCATTTAACAAAGATTAATATATTTTTTTCTTTTCTCCACACGAAGAGATGTACTTTTTGAGTTATTGATGAGATCTTAGAGAATTTGCAAAGTCTATTTCTGAATGACTACAAGCTTCCATCATATCTACCCATGAGACTCAAAAGTCATGCATCCAAAACAAATGGCAAATTAGACTAGAAGCCAGAACGTGTCAGTGCTATTCCCAAGTCTTTGATCCAGTCTCGACGCCTTAGAGCTAGTTCTCAAAGTCAGCAGGGTGTTCCCAAATAGACATTACTTCAGTCTGCTTTACTTTTAAGATATTTATTTATATATTTATTCAGTTGTGCATGTGTGTGTGTGTGTGAGAGAGAGAGAGAGAGAGAGAGAGAGAGAGAGAGAGAGAACTAGCCTGCAAAGACTAGATGAGGATGTTGGATCCCTGAAGCTGGAGCTACAGGCAGTTGAGAACTGAAGTCCATCCATCTGGAAAAGCAGCAAGTGTTAATCTCTGAGCCACCTCTTCAGTCCCTGCCTCTGTTGCTCTGAGCCTTCTCCTAGGAAAGCTTGCAGTGTACCCACAGCACTAAGTAAAAAATATAATATAATTAATATTTGTTTTAATAATATTATTGCAGGGCTGTGAAGATAGCTCAGTGGGTAATTGGATTTACCACAAGCCTGAAAATCTGAGTTTGATCCCTGCAATGCACATGGTAGGAGAGAACTGTCTCCTGCAAGTTGTCCTCTGACCTCTCTACATGTATACGGTGGCACACTAGCATCATAGGCCCACCTGTGTGTGTGTGTGTGTGTGCGCGCGTGCGCACAAAGAGAAATGTTAGATTAAAATGCATATTATAGCCCCAGTAATAATAATCCGTGGTACTATCTGCAAACATTTAAAACAACACTGATAGATTCAATAGTTGTTTATTATGATGGTGGTGTGCTTAGCCATTTGCAAATCACAGATGATTTTACTAAACCACCCACCCACTCACACACACATACACACACACACACTACACATATACACAGAGATACACAAGGTGTCAGGAGACAAATGAGAATGATGTGGGGAGCAGATGGGATGACGGCTTCATGGGCAGACTGAGAAACACGCTGTATGTAAGTCAGGAAAGGACCCCAAAACAGAGTTCACCAAATGCACCTAGAAGATTGCGGGCAACCCAGCACAACCTTATTTCCATATTAGTGTGTATGCTCATGCTTTAGAGTGTCTCATCATTCTCGATGATTTTTAAATTCATTCCTTTGCTGAAACATTGTGGTTCTCTGCAGAATTTGGATTTTTTTTTTTTATTAGTTCCAGTCTAACCCTAAAAACACACATAGTAGTGGAATCAAGTTTAAGAGTATTGTAAATAATTTCAGCGTCAGCCCTGCCTCTGGCTTAGTATTTCATATGGTTCTGACCATTGGCATAAAGCCTGGGATCAGAATATGAGACAGTAATCCATCTACTCTAAGTAACCAGTGACATCGCTGACTGAATGCTGTCAGCCCATTTACTCTGTAAGTACACAAAAATATGGTTTCCCCCTCCAAGAAAGAGAGTAAATAGGAACTTACCCTTCAAAGTTCTTAGCAATTTAATATCCCAAATGGCTTATCTGACAGAAAATGAATATGAAATAAAGTTATGAAAGTCCTTCCAATCAATGCACAGGGGTGGATGGAGCAACTTTGAGAGAAAATGAGGGCAGTAAATGGTTAACCTCCAGCACGCAACCTCATGCTGTAGGACATACAAAGGTTCACAGCAGTTGTTAGATTCATTTAGAGAAACTCAGTTTATTTCTCCAGCAGAGCGCTCGCCAGCCAATCTGTATTACAACCCGCGGGAGCCTTAATATTCTCAGCAGGATCAAGATTCAGGCCACACTGATTCAGCCATTTAATCTTGCAAGAGAACAATATTTGGCAGGAAAAGACCCCAAAGCACCGAGGGGATGTCCCAGTGGTTCGTTGTCAGCACAGACTGGGCCAAGAACACCGAAGGCAGAAACCAAACTGCAGAAATGGACGCTGACATCTCTGGTACCAGCTCGCCATTCAAGTGCATGCGTACACTCCATGCATGCAGAGAAAGCACAGCATCTACACATAGACAGCTCGTTCAGTTACAAATGTGTCTTTAAAGGGAAAAATGTCTTCTTAATGTCCTCACTCTTATTGTGAAAAGCTCAAAATATATATCTTTGACTTTTCACAATTTTCATGGGCACAAAAGCAGAGAAAGCTTATGTAGGATGCTTGGATTTGTGAAAATATATAGTATTGTACTCTTTTAGCCATCATTAATTCATTAATTCATTAATTGACCAATACTTTTCCAACATTAAACATTTGTGCCGTTTATAGATAATGGTATGATTTGGTTAAACGCTGTGTTTTGTTGTGTGGAGCAAATCTACATTTCCCATTTTATACTTCTGCTAACCAATTCAGGCGATTTAATTTAATTGATTTAATTCTGAGTATTTTTAGAAACCCATGCTGACAGGTAAACAGGGAATTGGGGAAATAGATGCAGAACAATGAGAGAACATAATACGTAGCACCTGCTACTTTTCCCACAGTGTGGATCACTCAGTAAAGTCTGTGTGTGTGTGTGTGTGTGTGAGAGAGAGAGAGAGAGAGAGAGAGAGAGAGAGAGAGAGAGATGCATGTGATATGTATACATGTGTTTCTGGGTGTGTAACCCATGTACAAGCAGAGGGTACAGGAGAACTTTGAGCTCCTGATCGATCTACTGTACCCCCTTGAGACACAGTCTGTCCCTGAACCTGGAGGCAGGCTAGCAGCCAACAAGCCCCAACAGTCCCCTTCTCTCCACTGCCTACAGCCCTGGAGTTACAGCCATATGTCACTACGCTCAGCTTTTATAAGGAGTCTGAGGATTTGAACTCAGATCCTCATGTTTGCACCACAATACCCTGCTGAGCCATTTCCCCAGCCCCTTGGTAAAATCCCTTTAAAATCATTTTAAAATAGTAAGGTCAAAAGTTCTATTTCTTCATCTCTCGAACACAGGATAGTTATTCTTCTCATATTAGCCTAGTATCTCCCTCTACCCAGCATGAATCACAGCTAGGAAACTAGCTATGTTATCTAATTTAGTATAAGTGTTGCTATGACAATTACTTTCTAGCCTTTCAGAGGCTAACTATAAGCTTGCTGAGGTCAAGGATCATGCCTATCTTATCTCTCATATTCCTTGTCTCCTACCAAAGTGTCTATATAGGAGTCATTTTTAAATGCTTAAATTTAATACATAAGTTTTCAATGAGGTTTTCTCTTCAGAATCTGCATTTTGAATTTATAGATGCCCAAAATAGACATGCCTGAAAATACAGAAGCTCTGTCAGAAATCTTGCCTCAACCCACAGTTTGATACCAGGATCTCTCCTGCACCTAACATGGATATTTTGAGTGTCCCAACCTTTAACACGTTACCCCTCCGATCCCTGCTTTTGATATTCCATACCCCATTGACTGGACCCTCCATCTTTGCTAAAGCCAAACCATTCCACTCCCTACATCCCATTGTGAACATGAAAGGCATACAAAAAGTTGTTTCTCTCTTCTAAATCCAGAAGGCCTGGTGTAATCAATGTTCACAGCCACCGTTTACTGAACATGTGTGCTCATGTGAGACACTTGGAAAGGCAACCTTTATCTCTACCTTATTTTTTATAGACAAAGCACATGTTTTAAAAAGATTTAAAATTGAATAAAATTGAAGCCAGGTACAACAGAGCATGCAAATAGTCTCAGTCACTCAAGAGGGTGAGATGGCTCACTTGAACCCAGGGATTTGAGGTAGCCTGCACAACAGAGACTCTGGTTCTAAATCCACAGCACAACCAGGCTAAACCCCCAAAACAAGACAACAACAACAACAACAAAATAGAACTTCAGCTTGTCCTCAACAGTCTCACAACAACAATTACACAAAGATAACTGTTTATGCCATTTTAGGAGAAACTAGTTCTCAGCATCCAAAATAGTAAACGGTCGAACGAGGATCTGGGGTTTAGCTCAGTGGTTATATGCTCAGTTAGCATGCCCAATGCCCTGGGTTCCATCCCCACCACTGAAAGGGAAGGGGGGAGGAGGGGAGGAAAAGTGGAGAAGGGGGGAGAAGACAATGAAAGGGCAGTGCTGGAAGAGGAAGGGGAGATTGATTATTTTTGAGGTCTTCAAGTTTTTTCCTAAACCTATATTCTTTCATGTAGCTTGCTAAACAGGGCTAACTTTGAACACTTCTGTAATCCTAGCAACATAATAGCACTAAGCTGAAGTTAAACAGACTAAACCAGATTGACGGATATTATTTTTAAAAAGTTAACTTTGTTACAGTCAATATAACCATGAAAGAAAAGTCAAGGAAACAATGCATGTAAGCTAAAAAAAAAAAAAAATGATAGTTTCCTTCTTGTTATCCTTCCAATTGAGCAGAGTCTGGAAGTTGTGCCTTCTCTTCTGTCATGGTCACCAGGACTACCTTCTAACCCTTCGCTATGGAAAGAATACAATTCTACTTGAAAAAAAAAAAGAAAAAGAATCTCTAAATTTCTATTTGATAGACCTATGACTTTTGTGGAGACTCTGCTCAATTCTCAATTCAAAGATCAAGAAGTAAAATTTTCATAATATAACTCATCTAGGAAGATAAAATATCAGAGGGTGAACATGGCTACATATAATCACACTTATACACATGCACGCCCTCTAACTTCCAAATTGTAGCTTCTTCCTTAATTTTGCATGCCTACTGACCTTGGAGAACTAATGGGTTTTAAATCAAATCTTTGTAATAAGGCTCCCTTGAATTATGATTTTCTAATAAGATAAAATAACATTTGAGTGTCACTCTTATTAACTAAAAAAGACAAGTTTTAAACATACCTCCCCAACCCACCGAAGTCATAATTACAGATCATAACTATTGATAGTCCACAAATTGTATATAAGACTTCTAGTTTTTCCCTAATATTTATGATCCTCCTGCTGTGAAATATGTCCCGCAATATACAATGACATCGGGGAGAAAATTCAGATGCTATATAAGTTTGAAATTATATCAAGCCCTAGTAATGAAGATCTTTCTCCCAGTGCTAGTCTTTATTTATCACTGTGCTCCCCACAGTGTAAGAAGCTTTCCTTCCTATGGTCTCTCTCCTCCATTCTGGCTTATTTTCACTTCAGCCAGAGCTCACCTGCCAGTCAAGGACATGCAAAGTCTAAATTTTGAGCTACAGAATTTAACCAAAATCTGGAAAGTTTCAAAACATATTTATGTCTGTGTTAGCTTCTCTTCTGTTAACACCATCAGAAGTTGTCTGAAATAGTAACAGTAAAAGTTACTATTTCTAAGGCTACTGACCAAGCTGGCTTATAAGAGTGGTTTACGATTGTATCCTGCCTCAGCGTTTTTCAAAGCGCCTTTACAGAGAGCACATCATTTACCACTTCAGATCTTCTCTGCAATGTATGTAGACTATGTCTGATGCGGTGCTTTTGCAGACAGAATTGTGCCTCACCCCCCACCAAATATTCATACTGTGAAGCTTTAACCACCATTGTGACTGTATTTGGAATCCAGTCTTTAAGAACTTAAGCCAAAGTTAAATGAGATCATAAAGGCAGAGTTTCAACCCAGGTGGACCAATGCCCCTTGTTAAAAAAAAAAAGGAGATGACCTTCATAGCAAAAAAAGGAAAAGACACAGGAGGGGCCAGTGATGGTTTGCAACCTAGGAAGAGAGTCCTCACCAGAAGCCAACCCACTCAACCTGAACCTAGCGTGGCCTGGCTCTAGACCCATGCGAAAACAAATCTCTGTTGTATTAAGCACCTAGCCTGTGGTATTTGCAATATAAACTTACTACAGTCTGAATGTGAAATGTTCACTCCTGTGGTTGAATACTTGAGTCTCAACTTGAGCTATTTCAGAAGGTGTTCTAGCTAGGGTTTTATTGCTCTGAAGAGACACCATGACCACAGCAACTCGTATAAAAGCAAACACATAATTGGGGCTGCCTTACAGTTTCAGAGATTCAACCCATTATCATCATGGCAGGAAACATGGCATTATGTAAGCACACTTGGTGCTGGAGTAGCCACAAGTTCTACATCTTGATTTAAAGGCAGCCAGGAGGAGACTACCTTCCTCACTAGGCAAAGCCTGAGCATAGGAGGCCTCAAAGCCCACCTACAGTGATAGACACTCTGGTTCTGACTAGAGCTCTCTATTTCTTGAATTGGCAAGCTCTGAGGAAGCCTATGTTGTAAGTTTCCACCACCTTGACTTCAGCTGCTTGCAATCTGCCTTCTCCGCCATGATGGACTGTGTCCTCTCGGCACCAGGGGCTCTACCAGAGTACTGAGAAAGCTAATACAAAACTGAAGCAGTTTTTATAAGTTTTTATAGGATATTTTATGGGTTTGGTTTGGGTTTTGCTTTTTTTGAGATTCTTACAATGTTCTAGAACAGGGGTAGTCCTTGCATTTTCAATATACTTAAATTTTTAGGTAACACAGTGGGAAGCCATAAACCATACTTTACTGAGAAAGTATTGTCACAGTCATTCTATAAAACTATAGAAGTCACCACATTTTTAAGAAGTACACAAAAATGTGGGTATTATCAAGAAATATAAACAAGAATGAAAAAATCAAAGCAATTTCTAAAACTAAATACCTTCTAAAGTGGAATTTTGATAACAAAGGGGACACAAAATACATTACTATTTCACAAATTATTGCCTCATGTGGCTATTCAGTACACATTTACTGGGCCTGGGCTACATACCAAGTACTAACTAGGCTACCAGAAATCTTGTATTGAAAGAACAGACTAGTCCCTTCCTTTACTGTGACATTTGTTCTAAGAAAGGTTTTATGAGCCAGGACTGAGAAGTAGGTAGAAAGCTAAACTGGTTCAAAACAGAAGTGGGGTGGGGAGGTGTGTGGCAATTCCTTTGTTCCCCAGTTTAGTGCTGGATCACACCATTCTATAGTCTAATGTGGAACAGAAGAGGAAAAAATGCCAATGGACAATAAGAGGCAGATGGCAAGAGCAGAAAGATAGAGAGCAAGATCAAGAATGCAAAAAGACCTGCCTCAAGTATAGCAGAGCATCATTAACAGTGTCATGGTAGGCTCCTTCTCATGGCATGGGTCTCAAGCTGGACCAGTCGTCGATAGGCCATTCTCTCCCTTTCTGCTCCATCTTTTCTCCTGCACATCTTGTAGGCAGGACAAATTATAGGCTCAAGGTTTAGTGGCTAGGTTGGTGTTCCTCCATTGGAAGAGTTTTGCCTACTTGTAGGCTCCATATCCTCCATTGCTAAGGTCACCCTCATAGGTTCCTGGAAATTTCCATTGCCTAGTACAGTTATCATCAGAGAGGCTACACCTCACAACTGATGGAAACAGATGCAGAGACCCACAGTCAAACATTAAGTGGAGCTTGGAGAATCCTGTGAAAGAGGGGGAGTCACAGGGTTCAAGAACCCCCACAAGAAAACCTACAGAATCAACTAACCTGGCCCCAAAGGGACCCACAGAGACTGACCTGCCAACCGGGCAGCATGGATGAGATTGACACAGGCCCTCTGCACATGTGTAAAAGTTGTGCAACTTGATCTTCTTGTGGGACTCCTAACAGCAGGAGCAGAGGCTGACATTTTTGCCTATCTTTGGACCCCTTTCCCCCTACTGGGTGACTGCTCTAGCCTCAATGGGAGAAGATGAACCAAGGATGGTTGACTCCATGGGAGGCCTGCCTTTTTCTAAAGAGAAAGGGAGGTGAAGTGGATAGAGCACTGGCAGTGGGGGCAGGACTGAAAGCAGAGGAGGGAAGGAGACACTGCAGAACTGTGGTCAGGATGTTAAATTAATGAATGAAAGAAAGAAGGAAGGAAGGAAAGAAAGAAAGAAGGAAGGAAGGAAGGAAGGAAGGAAGGAAAGAAAGAAAGAAAGAAAGAAAGAAAGAAAGAAAGAAAGAAAGAAAGAAAGAGTCCACAGGGATCAGAGACATGAGGGACACCAAAGCTCCAAGTCTCAGCTCTCGGTAAACGAGGGATAGCTCTTGTTTACATGCAAAGTCTTTTGCATTTTATCCTAAAAGCAGTAAGGATCTGTGGACATATTCTAAAAGAGACCATGACACGATCAAATGTGTATTTTAGGAATAATTTGCAAGAAATCATGTAGTGACCAACCGGGAACAGAGCAAGAACAATCAAGACTCTACTACAGAAACCCAAGTAAGGAACAGGGGCATGTTCTGAACGGAGGAGACAGTATGCTATGCTGGGCATTCTCAAGATTAAATAATACTGACTGAAAGAGTAGACAATCTCCATTCTCTTAAAGTTTAAGAGGTAAAATGATAAGATGCATAAAATACTAACTACAGTCAGAATATGGACTCTAACGTGTGAAATGACTGTAGCAAATAGGTATAACCCTCCTCAAAGCATGCAAGGATTCAAGAGGAGAGGAAGATCACTAACCAGTTGGTGAGTATACTCTGGGGTCAGGGGTCAGACTTCATTTCCCAGTGATGACAAATTGGCTGAAGCAGGAGGAATGACTCACAGGAAAGTCCAGAGCAGATATCAAGTCCCCCTAAAAGAAATGAACAAACAGTGTTGACAAGCAGTGGAAGATAAGGCTGGAAATAGTTCAGGGCAATTGTGAAAGGTCATTAGAGTCCATAAAGGGCATAGGAGGCTATACTTCATCCTGCTCAAAAAGGAGAGCCAAAGGAGGGGGTGTTATTTAATGGGTCACAAGCAAGATCTTGATGAAGCAGATACTTTAGTAAGACTCATCTGATGATGGTATTTCAGATAGCATGAGAGAGTGTGAGGTGCTTCAAAGAAAAAAAGACCAGAGAAGGAGCTGCTGGAGAGACTGAAACAGGAAGACAGGTGGTGAGCCTGAAAACCAAGAAATGGGGAGACAGACTTTTTCAAAAGCAGCACCGCAAGAAATCATCTCTGGATTCCTGATCTATGTCCAAGTGGAAGTCACAGGTGCTGAGTCTCATATTTAGGTGGCTCTTCTCAAAGCTCCCCTAAGGCAAGGCTATTTAGCAAGAACCCTTGTTCTTGCCATACACAGGTGATTACTGGTCTGAGACATATTTGTTTCTTTAAGTGATTGTGGCTAAAAAATTGGGGATAAAAAGCAGAGATCAGCCTTTGAAGTCTTGCCCTACATGAAAAAATAAAGCAAAGCCAGGTGTGAGGGGCACCATAAATGGGAAAGAAAAGGCCAAAAGGTAATTTTCCATATATTTTTCATAGGAAAGTGTAAGTATTCCTTATAGAAAGCCTTTCCCTGAGGAGAGAGGTCTAATTAAACAGTGTGTCAAAGTGTTCCAAAACCCAGGAACTATTCATGAACATGTGTTAGACATTATAAGAAAAATATGTGCTATTGTCCCATCACTTTCTTTTGACATACTTGATCCCTGCCTTCAGAAAGCACACCACTGACCCACTGTTACATTGGATTATATCAGGATTACTAACGGGATGAGCTGGGGTGAAATACAGACCGTTAAGCAACCTAGGAGTTCACCCTAAAAGCACAAGCCTTCAAGGGCCTCTAGCTTAGGCATCAACTTCATAACTTATTGATTATGTTAATAAAACCATGATGGGTTATAATAAAATACCATCCCATTCTCCTTACTTACTACTTAGTGTACTGAGCTACTTAAAGGAAAGAGCTTTCATGTAAATTTTTACTTAATGAAGCAAGCTATGTTGCTTGTACTAGGAAGAAAGTTAACCAAAGAGCCATTTGTGTGCTGTATGACTCTCCACTTTTATCTTTCTCTCCTTTCAAAAACTACTTCTGTGCTTGCTGTGTACCAAAAGAAAGCCAGTTCCCCCAAGTCAGTTGTTTGGATTCATATAAGACCTAATTACCTCCTACAGGATAATTTTGCCACCAGTTTACAATTAGCATGCATTTCTCATGCATGAGTTGACCCAATTACATAACAAATTTTACCTTTGGGGATTTCTCTTGAGTGCTTGTCTTCTGTCCACCATACAACTCAATTTTACACTGTCAGCAGCTGAACATGGTTACAGTCGGTCTCTGTCAAAATGATTTATTTAAATTACAAACAGAGACCAAATCCCTAGATAATCATCCCTACGCTCTCACACTCACCCTTACATTCAGCTTAACTTTGAATCAAATCTTTTAATAGTCCGTAGACATTGTATTCAATTATTTGGTTCCAATAATCCAATATTTCTGAAGCTAACTCATAAAGTCTTGGGGAACTCAATCAACGGTGTCCTTGTGAGTTTATTAATGGGCGTATAATTTATTTTACATTCTAAGTCAATGAAAATTTATGTGGCTATATCAAAAGAGTTAAAATTAATTACATTTCAGTATCAAATTACAGACAGCTTTTGATCTTAGCTTTTCTTGCAAAGCAAGCTTTTCTTATGAATGGGTATGGTGGATTGCAAGTAGTAGCAGCAAAAGTATAGTTGGGAAACAGGATACATAATCAAAGTTATCGACACAGAGTAAATAAGTGGTCTGGCCGGCAACAGTGTAAGGACACTCAGGTAGACACTCAACATTTCCCACTGCACGGCAAGGACAGAGACAGACTCAAGCAGGTCTGATAAGGGTACACTCACTGTTTCCACCAGCCTGAGAAAGCTTGGGATTCTCTCATTTTTTGCTTTCTCTTTCTTCTTCACATATTTTTTTCGTCCACCTATGATGAATTTGAAAACAAACAGTGTTTAACTACGCCAAGAAGGCTGTCAAAACCTCTTGGGGCTTGATTTTACCATTTCAGTTTCCAATCTATCCCCACACTGTGAGTTCATTGAAAGTGTAGCCCCGATGCATGCTTAAGCAGGCACAGGGAAAGACATCAGTCATCTCTGGCAGGCCACACTGAGTCCTGGCAAGACTGAGCATGCTGCCTTGCCACCCTGTTGCAGGTACCCTGAACGGCTACCCTGTTCAGAGGTTGGAGCGTGGGAACCACCGGAAACTAGAGCTGTAATAAGCTAGAGGTATGTGAACGAGACTGACGATGTTTAAATGTTCCCCATAGGCATGATATTCCTAGATTTACCTTTGTATGTGTACCTTACTAAATTGTGGTTAATAAACATACAAAGGTGGATAATTATTTGGGGGAGGGCCAAAGAAGGCATAAGAAGCCTGACTGGCTTAATTGTGAAAACCTATAGAACCCAGAGATCCTACGACAGCGCTTCCCGCAAACTTCCCTAGCTGTGTGCTGCCGTGCGCGCAGACTTGAAACAAAACCTGAATTTGTAAACATTGTCCACTATTAAACTTTTCAGCTGAATATCCTGACTTCCCATAAAAAAAAACCAAAAACAAACAAAAAACACCCGTAAGCCCAACCAGCCAAACTCCCTATGATATGAGTGTCTCAAATTAAATGAAGACACTGGAACATCACCAGGGAAATAAGAGCTTTATTTTAAAAGCCAAGTTCTGCTTCTTTCCTATGGGTAAGGAAATTCCAAACCCCACCTCTTCTCTCCTTTCTGCAGCTATCCTGAGAAGTATAGGAGAAGCACTTTAAATGCTAGTACTTAATGCATCTCCCATGTTCACTGTGTTGTCATTATGGGTACCAAAATAAAGAAGAGAAAGCTAACCCACATTTACCTTTTTTATTATATGAAATTTGAAATTTAAGGTTCTACTTTATCCACACCCCTGTAACATTTGCAGACTGAGCAGCTATTTCCAAATGACTTCAACTCCTAGACAAATGAACATGAGAGTGTCTGAAAAATTTTCATAACAGTGACAGACACAGACACAAGCAATCAAAAATGCCCACTCATCCATAACATATTACCCCAAACACCTAGGAGTTATTAAATTCACAGCTTCATGTCTTTATACTTTCCTCAATCCAAAGGGGATTAACAGCAGCTTAGAAAGAGCCACTAAATATCCAAAGGCAAAATGAACTGGAAATATATTTTATAAAGTGCATCAAAAAGTAAAATAGAGACTATAATGATCACTCGGGTCCCCCCATCACCTGGGGTCTAATGTGAGACTCAACTCACAAATCTCATCTGTTCTAATCATCAGGGTGAGCTCCACCCAACCATCTCTAGCAGGAAGATTATAGGGTCTTCCCAATTTAGATCTTCTCTCACTTCTTCTCAAAATAGAAACAATGCAGGTCACACTCAAAAACATCTGCATGGGTTTTGCCTAGTATTGTTCAGTGGATTTATGTTAAAATGGTCTAGAAAATTAGAAAAAAAAAACAATATGGTACTTTTCAAAACAAGTCAGATTTCTTATGGCAAGAGACCCTGGAGTAATACGGAAAACCCAGTGCAGGATGGAAAAATTCCATGGGGTCGAGGTCTTATAAATAAATAATAAATTCACCAGACCTCATAATACATCACAGCTCCCCTTCTTCAGGAGTAGGCTTAGCAGAAATATTGTAAAATTTTTTCTTTACTGTAACCCAAGCATTGATAGGCCCCATCATTGCTAAATGAACTATTACTGTGATTCCTATGGTACCTAACACCAAGAGAAAGCAAGAAAACAAGGGGGATTGGTTTAGCTGTGGTCTAAATTAGATGCTTTTAAAACTGGCCACTGTCTATCTCAATAGGCCATATTGTATTGCTGTTTTGTATAGACTGTTTTGTATAATTATCTATGAACATGATAATTATAGATTAATACATACCTGCATTATAAAGGGTTTGGCATAGTCAAGAATGGATCTGCAAATGACCTCTGGCATTGAGTATAAAGTATACTCCTGCTAATGATAAAGTTTGGTGAGATGATGAGTTATTTTCTAATTACTTATGAACATTGACTTAATTTGAACATAAATGAAAAGGCTTACCTTTGAGTGAACTGTAATCCTCGTGTTATCACATGGATCTTGTCATATGGATGATCTTAAGTAGAGTTGCTTAGTTCTTTGAAAAATAAATTTCTATGCTAGTTGAGCACTGAGAACTGCAGGTGGCATAACATTTTGAAACTCTGAGCAGAACTATCATTAAAATGCATCTCTGGTTTGTGTTTGTAAGGTAAGAATGGGTTTTTGATTGGATGGGAGGGTAAATGAGGAGAAGAATGAGGTAATTATCTTTATTATTCATTATTGGCAGTCCAAAAAGTCATAAGAAAAACCATGGGACCGAATGAATATCATCAGCTCCTAAAAGTCAACTCTGTCTGTCTCTTTAAATGAAAAAAATAAAATAAAATAAAAAAAAAAAAAACCTCTAATAGAGAATTGCCATATAAAGACCAAACAATAGGTAAACCATAGAGAATGTGATAAACAGAGAGGCCTCTTCCTGGCCTTGAAATAACATTTAAACACCAAATAGTTCTGTTCCTGAATTTTTAACAAATAACATTTTCTCAAATTACATGCTAAGCTCTAGCTATACAAATAGTGTGTGAGTATATATGTGTGTGTGTGTGTGTGTGTATACATACATATATGTGCATGTAGCTCATGACCATGGCCCAGTAAATCCATCTGCTAATAAACATTTCTTAGAAATTAGGGATATATTACATATAACATATAATATATATAATAACTTGTGACATACTTGTCAGAGTTCTGTGACAAGTGACATCCACCCTCTCATGATCGTGGTAGGAGCTTTGCATGTTTGCTGTGTCTATACCATACACAGTTTATAATTTCCATTCTGAACATCTAACATCAAACCTACTCTTTTGCAGAAAAATGCATTTTGACACATTTCATGCAATACATTAGAAGAAATTCAATCACACATATGAATTACAAAAATCAAGAATGAACTGTTTATCTACCTTTGCAAGTGCTAAATGCACATTCGTGCTTCGGACTTCTTTCCGTCCCAATTTTTGTTATTCTACCAAATACATTACTAAAATGATGTGGTTTGCAAGTAGAAAATAACTACATAAACAAATGTTTATTTCTAAAATTAGATATAGCATATGATTAACGGATATACAAAGTATGTACACAATTAGAAAAGACCATTTTTTTTTATTATACCCAAACTATATATTAACTTTATATGGTTATCAACATGGAGAAAATATCAGAATTTTTCACTACAAACATTTAATCTTGTCCAAACATGAAGGCTGGAGATATTCAAAATATACGAAGAAGATACTATTATAGACACCAGGCTGTAGATTAGTAATGAGATCGGAGGCCTGGGACTTGACAGGTGACCTTGGCATGCGTTATGAGGAGACTGGGCACACTCAGCGACAGCCGCTTCACACACACTCAGCCTCACATGCCTACCCAGACACACACCAGGGTCACCTCCTCATCAAGGAAAAGGGCACCTACGTTACTGATCTGCTCCTGGGTTCTCTTCAGTCTCTGCAGCTCAGGAGTGTCTGTGACGATGCTGAAGCCCCTGCCTTTGCTTTCTTCAAAATCTCTTTTGTACTTCACCTGACGAGAGAGGAAAATTGATCTGTGTGTGTTTGTTCGATATTATATTTAAGTAGTGTACATGTAATACAAGGCCAATCTTGTCAGTGAGAACACAACACTTGGAGCCTGGACTGCGTTGAGTAGGAGGGACATGGATCAGCTAGCCCTGCCTGTACCAAGGTCCCTTCTACATCATACAGTAAAGCATATGGACACGATTACACTGCACTGCGATGACAGATGTCTGGTAGATAAATGCTTGTGAAAATATTTATAAAGAAGGCCGCACCTCGGGATTCGAAAGCATCTCACACTGACCCTTGGGGTGCTGTGCAGAGTATATAAAGGTTTGAATGGAGGCACAACCCTAAAATCTGAGCCTTCAGAAGGGAAGGCAGGAGGACCAAGAATTCCAGATCAGCTGGTGTCGGGAAGAGACTGGGAGGTAGCCTACGCCCTGGGTTCAATCCCAGCACTCAAGTAAGAGCAATAAACTTCCTTTTAATGAAGCTAATATTGCAGTGTCCTGAGGACTAGAACAGCCACAGATAAGTCTTACAAAGTCAGTCTCCTGTTAATCATACAGTGACTGGAACATTGGCCAACCACTTGTTTTGTTAGTGACTGGATGTTCACATAACAATGTCCTTATTTTTAAGCCCAAATATCAAGAATTCTGAAAACACACGCTCATAGTCCATACAATTCCCACGTTGCATTCAGAACTAAAATCCTCAATAGTTAAATTATCATAGCAATAAGGGCTTGTTGCAAATGTGGATCCTGACTAGGGTTAAAAGTTCTCTTAGTGGGATATAAAGTGGTCTTTCACTGAGTGACACCCATATTTATAAACTCAGTTCTGTCAAGTATCGTTAGCCTTGAGGCCACTGGAAGATTTGCTTTGACCCGATGAGCTTAAAAGAAAAAAATTAAAACCTTGCTAAAAACAAACAGGAAAATTTAGGAAGTTCATCAATTTCAGCTTAGGAATATCTCATTTTCTCTCCCTACTTTCCTTAACATCCTCCTTAAATTCCTGAAAGTCTTAATAAATAAATGACCCAATAAAGGGTTATATTTTTATTGCAGAGAAAACACTGACTGGGCTTGGCCTTCTAACCCCACTTCCCCAGAATCTGTGAAGGCATCTGGCACATATCTGAAGACACATAGGCCCAAGGCACAGTCTTAGTCTGTCCAAGGGAAGCTGGTCAGATTAGCTGGTAGTGAGCACGGTGTGAGACAGGAAGCATGAAAAGATCACAAGGTAATGGTCACAAAAACCATGGTGATCTTCCAGGGAGACCGATCTACCAGTCCCCTCCTCCGTCCTTTAAGGCAGCTTCTGAAAAGGCACTGTACTTCATTTTTTCTGCTGTTTGTTTTAAAGACTGATTTCCAGAGAAAGAAATAAAAGAGAAAATATACTGAATACTGAAATTGTGAGTTGGAACTGATTAGCATCCAACAGTCCTCATTGCGTTCACAAGACACCTACGAGGAGTTTGGTTCGGGCCTGCCTACTCAAGTGTCTTGTTTGGAAAGTGTGCAGTCTTCTCTGTAAATGGTTCTCAGTGTTTTAGAAGCTATTTCTTCCTTTCTAATGGTGTGGTGCGCTCTCAACACCCACTCAAGGGCCGACCACCCAGTATTTGTTTACTATATCTAGGGAGCCAAGGAACCATTAGTCAGCTCAATCTCTTCCACACTCCCGCCCACTTGCATCCTACCCAGCTAAGGAGCACCTGCAGTGGCTCATGGGAGTGGCTCAACAATGCATCAGAAAGAGAGGAAAGCCAAGGAGAATTAAACCTAGAGATTTCACAAACAGGAAATAAAAAATGGCTCTACGTGGGCCAGCATCTACCAGAGGGACATGAGGATGGGTAAAAGCCAGGACCCTCAGCCGAGCATAGGCATCAGATTTTGACAATAGCTGCTACCACAGTGTGCTTATGAATTACCTTACTTGACACATTGAGTCTAGTATTTACTGAGACTCATAAAAGCTGCCCTTCTGGCCCTGCTCCAGCAAAACAAGAAAAGAAAAAGGAAGAAGAGAAAGAAGCCTTTTCTTTCCCTGTGCTCAGCGTTGGCTATAAAACTTCACGTCCGTTCTTTTGTCTTCTCAACTGTTTCTCAAAAACAGTGTTTCATGAGGATTCCACACATAACAATGGCCTCCAAGGAGTGGCATTCTCAGGACTTTCCCCCTTGAGAGTTTACTTATTTAGTCATTTGCTCAGTCAAGAGTTGTCCCAGGTGTGGGAAAAAACATCTCAAAGAGGAGCCAGCAATCCCTAACCTCACCCAGCATATTACCATGCAGAGATGAAGCAGACGTGATCTAAGTCAAATGAACGATATGGCGAGAAGAAGCCCCAAAGAAGAGATGTAAGTGGCGTGGGCAGTGTCAGAAACGTGGGCCTCATGCAGCGGGCGGAGGAGACCCGACAGAAGCTGCCTTTTCAGTAAGTCCTGCAGGGTTGGGAGCAGGGGAGTTGCTCATCCACCTCTGAGCGGAACCTTCCAGACAACAGGCTGCTTGGTAATAAGAAAGGAAGTGAAGAGAGCGGAGGAACAAGAGGGTGCAGCTGGCTTGTCTTTCTCTTGAGACAGGACGCCCATGGAAGAGCATCAGAGAGCTGCATCACAACAGACTTTCATTAAAACAGCCTCTCTCTGGAGAGGAACAGGAGGAAAGCAAGGGCACAGGCAGGGCAGGCAGTGTGGGGACCTCCTCACAAGTGGTCCTCCACCAGCAAGCAGACCTGAGGTTGCAGGGTGAGGCAGAGTTCTGGGTCCTGTCTCAGGGCCTTGCCTCCCTGGACAGCTGTCAGGCTGCTGTGCCATCTCATTGAGTGGGACAGAAAGGCCAAGGAGATATGAGACCAAGGCAAAAACGGCAGCCTGAGGTCAGAAAGAATACGTGCTGACCCTGGTGGGTGGTGGGGCAGGGGGAGGCTGGTTATGCAGTCTGTTTTCTCACGGCCTTATTCATTTAACACTAAATAAAGACACTTTGAAAAAACTTGCACTTTTTTTCAGACGGTATTTTACTATACGGCACAAGCTCGCCTGTTAGCTTATGATCCTCTGTCTCAGCCTCATAAATACTAAAATGATACGCATGTCCCAACATGTGAACGCACATGGGCGCACGTGCGCATGCCCACGAACACACACACACACACACAGCAATTCTAATGTCAAATGTAAAAAATCCACACAACTGGCCATTGGAGTTTTTAATATTTTTTTTGCAAAGTAACCTAAAATGTTATTTCAAATACAGAATTCTATTCAATATTGATATTCTGTGTTTGCCCGTACGTTGGCATTCTGAGTGTTTATCTGTATAGGTATATGGATATAGACACATGCACACGTGTGTTCATGGTCACATATGTGCATGCTTGTGTACATAGACTTAAAATGCACAGGTATGTACACTTTATACCTGGACACGAAATAAGTATCATGCACAGAATATTAAAGACTGATAAATATGGATTCACTCATTAACGAAAGACATGATCTAGCTAGTGAACCTCCCGGTACAGAAAGTTAAGTCAGCCATTCTAAGTTCCTTCATCTTAATGGAAATGTTTGACTAACAGCAGAAACTAAAGGTATAAAAGCAGAAGAAAGAACATGAGCTAATGAGGGAGAGCAGACGTTCAAGGGGACCCAGGGGTGTATCACAACGGGCCAGGGCAGAAGGGCAAGCAGAAGGAGAAGGCGGTTTAGCCTTAAAGCAGCTTGTCGGAATATGCTTAATAGAAGCCCAAAGCCTATGGGCATATTTACTACTGATTCATGTGTCTCTGCTTATGATCTCATTTCAGATACAATGAGATCAATGGCCAATCCCACTACCTTCCCAGACAAAATAAATGCATCACATTCTGCTCAAGGGAAGGTTGCAAGGGATTGTAGCATCATAAAACTGCATGAACAACTCTGAGTTTGATTTGCAAAGTGTCCTCAGCTAGGTACTGGCTTGTGCACTTGAGTAGACTCTAAGATGCTAACGGATTTGGACCATATGCTTCTTCTGCTTGATGCTGTGCATACAAGACACTTGATAACCACTTCACGATTGATTACTATCTGGTCCTAGTCTTGTGTTTTAAAAGCCTAAAATGCAAAACACTGGCTCACCTACAATGCTCTATGGGGATTAAGAACTACAAAGGAAAATCCAATTAAAGGTGAAGTTAATTTTAACAAATACTGAGTCAAAGAATTGAGTTCAAAGGTAAATTTGCTTTTTATAAATTAATCCCATAATTTGTAAATGTATAATTAATTAAATAAAATTAAAGTTATAATTACCTTTTCTAAACATAATCAAAATTCATTAGAAGTAATTTCCATGGATTCTCAGCTTCAAATTAACCTTTTATATCATCATAGAGACACTTGGAGATGTTTACAGATTTTTCAGGTCTCCATGTACTGACATCCAACTTTATCAGACTCAGGAGTCTCATTTTTCAAAAAGGAAGCTTATATTTTATTACAAAACAAGTAATCTAAATACATATAATATTTCAATTAATTTCTTTATCAGCTCTATAATGATCACATGTAAGATACTTGACTATGAGTGAGCACTTAAAATAGGAGAGACTCAGCCATGGACAAACTCATCTTGTGCTCCAGCTGCACGTCTTACTAGCTGTGTGACTTCAGGCAGGGTACTTAAGCTCTCTGAGACTACTTCCTCAAGTACAAAACAAGGATGTTAGCAATAAAATACTGACGGCACCTTTGAGTGTAAGTTAAATGAGGTGGTGCTGCGTCTAGTGATTTCTGCTATGTTCCAGGCTCTGTACTGGTCACTTTACCTACTATGGGACTAGACAGGTATGCCAGCAGTAATGTGTGAAAAAGACGGAGCATCCCATTCCCACAAGCAAGTGTTTATGTCATCCCAGTGTTAAACATCCAGGTGGCGTATGCTGCCATTTGTGGGTACCGTGCCATCAGCAGCTAACTCCCTCAATCCTCTTTTCTTCAAAAAGAGTTAAATGTTATTTACATATCATCTCAGGTAAACACTGGCAGGTATGTGTTTTGACCCATTTTATAGAAGAGGTTAGCCTGATGTCATGGAGCTAGCAAAGGGTGGAAATTCCACCATTCTGGCAACTTCGATGACACTATTTCCCAATTTTCTGGAGAATTTTTTAAAAATACTGCATTGGAAAATGTTAAACTGAACACAGATGAGGTATAACAATGTTCTGTGCACAGGCAGGGATGGGCTTGAGACCCACTGAGCAGTTCTTAGCGGACAAGACCAAGCCAGACAAGCTGCATGCGTAAAATTCAGCTCCTTCATTATTATAGATCTGGTGGTGTTACAAAATGACAAGGAGACTCACTCAGAGCTGAGTGTAACCCAGCCTACACTTCACCACAAACATCGCTCTGCTGTACCACTGCTAAAGGTAACGATCATCCACATGTCCAATTAGTGCCAAGCAAGTGTGAGGTGCTGGCGCTTCAAAGCAAATGAACAAATGAACAAGCACACAAACACTGATGAAGGAGACTGGTGCCTAAATACACACAGTTTATATTTTCACCAAGAACTTAATAAGTAGAATGTAAAAATTTCGGTAACATTTGAGTTTTGGCTTTTGGATACAAATCTTCTTAACTATTTATCCTTCAGAATGCAACTTTCACCTTACACAGCTACATGACTATGACTTGAATACCACGAGCTTAACTCACACACAGCAAAAGACCATTTGAACTGTAAGTTTACTATGTATGGTTAAATGAAGGACAGAACAAGAAACGGCAACCGGAAACATTCTTAAATATCTATCTATTCTAAGTTCTAAAGGCCTGGGAGATGGGTAGTTTCCAGTTCAGATATTGCTAATCAAGAAGTTAGTAATTTAAAACACAAGCCATATTCCAACTATGATGAAGAAAGAGACCAGAGTAAACAAGGAACCAAGCAAACATATACGAATAGTCGAAATAACACAAGCTCTCATAAGGAGAAGTGCCAATCCTTAGTCTCTGAGTGTCACAGCTGATGAAAGTGATAATCCATTCCTCTCTTTTACTCCTAACAGATTGAAAATGTCATTAACATTGTCCCCAACAGCCCTCCTACACCTGCACGCTCCGTCATGCAAACATAAACTCGTCATCAATAGGAAAGCATGCTTCCTTGTTTCCAGATAAGGGGGTTAAAAAACCCTGCAAGTGCAAATGAAGACTAATGCAAAGCAATAGTATTTGGAGAGAATTATTCTTCTTGTGTACAGTATGCATGGATGGTACTAGAAAACTGTCACGTTGGCAGTTTGAACCACGCAGACGGAGCTCCCGGGCCATTTTAATGGAAAAAGATTTAAGACTGATTTCTTAAAATCAAAAATTGGTTTACAATATAATTGTAAAGAATCTGACAGGCCATTTAAAAGTTCTGTGTTAAACTAGAAATATCACACTCATTCTGTCCTTCCATGGGAAAGAAACTCTTAAGCGTACTTGAAATACTGAGGAATTGTGACCTCTTAGCTCGTTAGATAGTGTTAAAGGCTTCATGTTGGTTGGTTTCAGGGTTGAGGTGCTAACATGAGGTCACCCTGCTGTGTTGTTATGGCTGCCATTTAAGGGCTTGAAGGTAATAGCCATTGTACCAGGAACTTGGCAAGTCATTTTGCTTAATCTACAAAAAAAAAAAAATCACTCTATAAAACTACTATTTTATCAATTTTTTTATGCATAAGAAATACATGAAAACCTATTTGGAGTCCACCTAAAACCTATCTCCTATGCCTTCCCTCCATCTATCCAGGGTTTCTTAGGGATCACCATTTTCTTCCTGGCCTGCTTCCCTAACCATGGACTGGCCCAAAGACCATCATGCTTGCTAAGCTAGTTCAAGTCACCAAGAGTGGAAGCCCTGACAATTAAGATACACAGCACAGAGGGAGTCTCTCATTCTGGCAGCTAAAACTCTAAAAAATAAATCCCTGGAAGTATCTATAGCTACGCTTGCCACTGCCAGACACCACCGGGCTAGATGTGGCTCCATGTCATGTCTTGATAGCCTCAGATCCCCAGTATTACAGAAAGCCTAGAAAGCACATTGCTGCTTAGATTGTGTGACTCGTTTCCTTCATGTTATTATTTTGTTTTCAATCGTTTTGAGGTAATTAGGATTGAGTTTTGGACCACATGCAACCCAAAATCCTAATACAGGAAACTGAAGTTTACTGGCTACCGTCCAAAGCTAGTATTGCCAGCAAAAATGTAATAGAACCACAGATCCCAACTGAGACCTGATGGGCCCAAGGTCTTTGCTAACACACCCTCATCATCTTCAAGATGTCAATTTGAAGATCTTATAGATATTGGAGTGTCATTTAAAGGACAATTAAGTTTTAATGAAAATGCACCAATATTTCTTTCCAAAGACTTTCAACAACATGGCCTCCAGTGTTATTTGTTTTAAAAGACTTCAAAATATTTTTAAAACAGTATGATCAATATCTTAAATGATTTTCTTATGTGTTGTAGTCACTAGCCAGTGTTGACTCTTTAATGACTATCTAAGGACTATCAGATGCCCAATAGGTGTGCATCAAATAAGTAACCAGCATGCCAGTCTCCAAAGGAAACTCTGAAATGATGCAGTCTTGCAAGTCTGTAAGTTAAATCAGCATTTCAGCAGGGAACAATTAGATACCAAATAACTCCAGCAAATTCCAAGGCTTGATAGTTAATTTTGTGAGAAGAGCTACCACACCAATCTGTGGACTGACTGTTAACTATTCTCACATACAGTATTCTCCTGTCTCCTTTAGAGACGCCCCATCTAGATAGGTGATGGTGAGGGTCTAGGAGACTGCACATCTATGTAAATCTTCAGAAGGACTTCAATGCTTGATTTTCCCTCTATCAGAAACATCTCAAGAAGCAGTGGGGGGTGTGTGTATGTGTGTGTGGTTTTTCGTTGGTTTTTTAAATTTTGTTTTGTTTGGTTTGGTTTTGGTATTTTTTGCCTCATAATGTTGAAATGAGGAACTAGATTGTATAGTTACAAAGAGAAAAGAAAAAATGATGCCCTTAAGAGTATTCTGAATGGGAAAGGGGGTCAGTGAGAGGGTGGCATGGGTGCTTTTACTTCACTGAATCATCCTGACTTTGGAATGCTGCGCTGCTTGAGCTCATGTGCACACCACCTCAGACATTTCCACATAAGTGAGGATACAGCTAGTTGAGAAACAAGAATATATTGGCATTGCCAACAAGCCAGGTGGTCCCACTGTTCGGAAACCATCTGGTCTGAGTTTTCTCTTTGTCAGCACCATCAACACATCAGTAGCAAGAGCTATTATGAGAATTGTGTGTGTTTCAGTCCTTTAAATAAACTCAAACAAAACTACCCAGAATGTAAATTTGCTATTTCTTTGAATTATGTTTTCAGGCTAGAGTGAAACCCTATCAAGACAGATGAGTTTTACTCCAAAACCTACCTTGATCATGTAACTTCACAAAACCATGTTACATAATGCTAGAGGCTTTCAATCCAGCTCCAGCAGTGCCCGGAGGCTGTGCCAACTCCAGCGGGGTCACTGCCTTCTAACCCACCACTTGCAGAATGGGGAATTTTCTCCTGATAGGTGCCAAAACAAATCAATATATTCAGTGTGCTCTGTAGTAGGGTTTAGATATTGAGAATACTCAGAGGTGATTGTTAATCAATTAAGGACAAAGGGGCCCTAGGAATATTAGATCTAAAGAATCTACAGCTCCTTGTCCTGTGGACATGACTAACCAGTAATTAGAACTCACCCTTAAGTCACCACCTGGAAGTCCCTGCCCTGACTACAAAGCAGAGCAGCAAGCCTGTGCTGCAGAACATCTGGCTTGTTCCTATCCCTAAAATAAAGGAGGCTGGCTTACAAAAAATGCAGGCTCTCCATGGCACACGTGTGCGAACAGACACTGGCATTAATAAACCCCATATCCTAAGACCTTAATCTCAGCTTCAGCCAAAGATAAAGTTCCCAGGCCCAGACATTTTTATCAGAATACTCAAAGTCAGATCTCCCTAAATGCCAGCATCTCCCCCTCCAAGGCAGGACTCCATTTCAGTGCCCTTTAGATAGAAGCCAGAAGTCACCATGTCGCATCCACTTAAGAAGGGACAAATTAAAGAGGTTAAAGTAGTGACCTAAAGTTAAAAGAGGAAGTGAGGCCCAGATGAGATGGTCCTCCCTTCTCCCAGTAGGTCACCTTCATCCCCTTTCTTGGCACCACTGTCTGACTTGTCAAAGCTGCTTTTCTTCATCTGCACCCGATGACATCTAAATCATCTGACAGGCACATAACCTTATCAAATTTCTAGTTCTAGTGCAAATAGAGGTAACAAACCATATCCACGGAAATGGATAACAGCCACACAAAGAGCAGGGGCTGCAGCAGAGAGGATGGCCCCGCCAGGCCTACTGGCCTGAGAGCCCCCAGCAAAAGGAAGAGGTCTGGTCAAGATAAAAGTCTCATTCCGGCAAATCCATGGCTGCTCCGATTCTCCTGCTGGAGATCAAATCAACCAAAAGGCTCCACATCACAGTTGAAAAATGATGTGAAATCAATGGCGTTGATCCACCCCAACTAGCACTTAAGCTTAAAAGGCAAATGTAACTAAAGCATCAGAATGATACTTTTGAAAGCCCTGGGTCCACTACAAAGCATAGTAAAAGGTAGAGTGATGTTATGAAATACCATTTCCTGGTGCACTATTGGTATTCAAGGGTCAACACAGCTCAAATAGCTCCCTGCCTAGTATTTGTGTAGAACAAATTGGGGGGGGGGGAATACTGTTTTCCAACAGGAATATTTTAGGTAATGGACCACACACACACAAAAAAGTATCTTATGATCAAAGTTGACTACGTACAAAAAAATGAAAATTATCACGATAATGATGATTTTCATGTACAATTAATGTATACTTACAGAAACACTTTTCAAAATGAATCATCTTTAAAATGTGGGATGGGACATAAGAAACCTTGCATGTGGTTGTATGCACAGGTGAAGGTTAGAGATCAGCCACCATTGTTGGTCCTCAGGAGGCATCCATGCTGGTTTTGGAACAGTCTCTCACAGTCTGTGGCCTAGAGTTCACAGACTAGCTAGGCTAGCTGCCTCTTAAGCCATAGGGATCTGTCTGTCTGTCTCCTGGGCACTGGGATTACAAGCCCACATCGCCATGTCCACCTGGTTGTTCTGGTAGGTTCCACACACGTACACAGCAAGACTGTACTAGCTGTGCTTTCTCCCCATCCCAATAAACCCAATTTAAAAATCTATTGTTTATCCTTTAGTTTAAATGCTCTGGCTCACAAAATTTTTGGAAGCATTACCAAAAAAAAATAAATAAGGAATTAAGTATTTTTTTAATGTAATGAGCTAGGTCAGCATCTAATTAAAGAGTAAACTCAAAATTAGATTTAACTTTGTCCAAGCACAAGCATCTCACTCCCCTACTTGAGAATTTTTCATTCCAGTCCCAGGAAAAGCTCAGCCAGGCTGAAATATTCAAATCAGAACACCAAATCCTTTTCATTTTCTCAGTGAAGACAAATCAGTAATAGCCGAAAGTCACATAGCTTAGAGGGTGCTGAGTCTGTGTGCCTGCTCCACTTGCCATGTTTCTTGGTAAAGTTGACAAAGAGATGCAATAAGGTACTTAACAATCTCCAAAGTGTGGGAAACCTGGGTGTTATGATTAGGTTGAAGAATGCCCCCTAGAGACACTTGTTTTTAAAAGCTTGGTGGTCAGCTAATGGAGTTATTTTAGAATGGACCCTTTGGGAGATGGTGACACTGTTCATTGAGGGTGTATTATCCCTAATCCTTCCTTTTATGCTGGCGGTCTCCTGTGCCAAGCATGTGAAGACCCATTAACATATGCTCTTACTACCATGGGGGGCTCTGCCACCATGCCTCTCTCACCACAACTAACACAACCCTGAAACCAGGAACCCAAATAGACCTTCCGTCTTTAAATTGCTTCTGCAGTGTATTTTATCACAGTGAAGCAAAGCATAGAGTTAGTACGATGGGCACTTCAGTGATCTAAGAAAGTAGAGCTGGAAGTGACACAGAGCAGTTCCCAGGGGCGATATGGGCACCACTTCTCTGCAAAAAATTCAGCCACTTGTATGAAAATAGAGTTTTAGCAAGGGAACTTTGAATAAACAGCTTTTCAGACAAAACTCTTGAGACTTCAATGGACTGGTTTGAATTTAGTTCTTATCTTAGAAAAATATCAGATTGTCAGTTGTTAGAAGAAATTAAGATACGCTTAGTTTGTGCATCAAAGAGTGTTGGTGCTTATACAGTACTTATAAAAACAATTCTGGGTTGTTCTGCCAATAACCAGCTCAGTGGTCCTGAGAGTCACCGTTCTAAGAGGCACTTACTAGAAAACATGCAAAGTTAAATACAGACCTACAAAACCAAGATATCCCGATAGAGGGATGTGTTTCCCAAGTGCATAAAAAACCATTAAAAGCCATTACAGGTTTAAAAGAAGGAAGGAAGGAAGGGAGGTAGGAAGGGAGGAAGGGAGTGAGGAAGGAAGGCAAAATCATTTTGTTATTGTTTTCAGAAACACAAGAAAGAAAGGAAGGAATGGAGGGAGGGAAAGAGAAAGAAAGAAAGGAAGGAAGGAAGGAAGAGAAAGAAAGAAAGAAAGATCTAGTCAGATTTACTTCCACCCTAAAACTATAGCTTTGCAGAGCAAACATAAAACTACTGCTTTTTTAAGATGGTGGGGAGACATTGCCTCCTGTTTTGTGAACATTTACTCTGAGTTCAAAATATTTCCCTTTGAAACTAGCTAAAGCACTAATTACGTTAGGCATCTCAATGACATAATACCCAATCAGAGACAGATGATCCCAAACACTGCTTCCCAAGAGGCTCTCTTCCTCATGTCTGGCAACTAGAAAGATGCTAGGTGAAGGTGTATCAGCCACCTTACTAACACAAGGCAAACCAAACTGGAAAGAGCAGACAGAATTGAAGATGAGACAAATCTGAGCCCTTGTAACATCCTCTGAGCCCCTTTTGGCAGACTTTCCCAAATATCAGCTTCACTCCTGGACTTAGATATCCATGACAACCACTCTAATGATGGCTGAGGCTGAGATCTCTGACACTACCAACAGAAAGTCTTAACTGATTCACCACATGCCATCTGCATCTACATGGGATTGAGGTCTTCTACATGGTTTCCTTCTCGATATCATTCTCTCCATTTTTCCTTTTAGCAAGGGGCTCCTGAGTTTTCTGTGAAACAGTTTAACCCAAGCACGAATTGAGTTTTCTAGAATTTTCTGAGGTGTCTCTATTCGAGCCACTGGTGTGAGCATATTCCTCAAAGCACAATAATGAAAATACAGCCAAATATTATTTAAGACAGTTTCAAGAAGCTGGGTCTTCTGACAAGAACACTAAAACCAAGATGACTGTGAATCAGCTGTATCTACTCAAGGTCCCCTATTTCTGTTAAAGAGATTTTCTTAATTATGCAAAACTTCTAAACATGGGAACAGACAAGCAACCTTTTGAATACCTTGTCAACACTTAGCACATTGGCAAAGGTAACCAAGAATTCTTACTATTGGGTTTGTAATATGTTTGGGTGGTAGTGTTGATGTAGCACATTTGAGGTCCTATGTTTAATTCTAAACACAGAAGAGGAAGGGGACAAGAGGTGATGGAGGGGAGAAGGCAGGGAGGGAAGGGAAAGGGAGGGGACAGAGAAGAAAGAAGTTCTTATGCTATTCCTCTAAAATAGCAGTGCTTATTATCTTTTGGGGTATCTTGTTCTAGGCAACCTGGTGTTTTGTTTTTCAACTATAGTTTGCTTTTAAAATTCCCATTAAAAATCCAGGTATAGGTGCTGGAGTGATGGCACCATGGTTAAGAGCATTGACTCTTCCAAAAGACCCAGCTTCAATTCCCAGCATCCACATGATAGCTTACAACTGTCTGTAACTCCAGTTCCAGTTCCAGGGGATATGACAAACACACACACACACACACACAGAGAGAGAGAGAGAGAGAGAGAGAGAGAGAGAGAGAGAGAAACCATTTAAAAACAATAACAAGTACATTCTGAGAGCAAAGTAACCATGCCCAAGTTTTGCAGTGGTTTTAACTTAAAGTGGATCACCATGCAACCTTAGATGTTCACTGCAACATTCAACTGGAATCCAGTTCCAATAAAGAGTAAAGAAAAGACTGAGCTGAGAAGCTGGTACGGTGGGCAGCAAGTGACCCTCCCATTGGAGAAAGCCAGAGAATAGCTGGTGAAAGTAGCTCGATTCTAAACTCTTCACTGGCAAGGTGATAACATCACATCTGACATACCCTGGGAGTCTCAAAGGACGTAAGACCCTATCATCTGCTCCATAGATTACCCAGAGAATTTGACAGGAGAGATTGTGAGAATGACTTTCATGAAACTCTAACTCTCCAGAAAAGTCGGAAATCAATGAATCCCTACACTACGGCAGAGTATGCACTCAACCTACCTGTTGCTTGACTTGGATTTATTTAATTATTTTCAAACATGGCTGAGACAATAAAAGGGAGCCTTCTGATAACCCTCAGGCAAGCAGGGATAGCCTGGAAACTCTGCCTTCCTTCATATTCTAGGTCTCTATAACCATAAACTTACCAGTTGCGGCACTCGGGCTCCAGAGGCAGGGACTGAGGAAAAGGCGAGAGGTAAGAGCCTGCCTGCTTCCACCTGCGGCCAGAAACCCCGCCTGGGCCAACAGGCCTCTCCATATACAAGTAGCTCAGGGAGAAAGCTACCCGCCCACTTGTGCTGAGGAGCCAGCAACAGGAGGACTTCAGACGCAGGGTCTGAAGAATAGCTGGAAGAGAGAACTGGTCTCCCAGGAATATTGACATCTGAGCCTGAAGGAAAGACAAGCCACGGTCAGAGAGAGAAAGACCAGCTAACTCCAGAGATAACCAGATGGCAAAAGGCAAGGGCAAGAACACAAGGAACAGAAACCAAGACTACCTGGCTTCAGCTGAACACAGCTCTCCCACCACAGCCATCCCTAGATACCCAACACACCAGAAAAGGAAGACTCAGACTTAAAATCACTTATCAAGAGGATGATAGAAGATTTTAAGAGGGAAATAAATAACTCTCTTAAAAAAATACAAGAGAACACAGGTAAACAACTGGAAGCCCTTAAAGAGGACACACAAAAATCCCTTGAAGAATTACAGAAAAACACAATCAAACGGGCAGAAATACAGGAAAACACAATCAATCAAATGAACAAAACCATTCAGGAATTAAAAACAGAAATATAAACAATAAAAAAATCACAAAGGGAGACAACCCTGGAATTAGAGATCATAGGAAAGAAATCAGGAGTCATAGATGCAAGCATCACCAACAGAATATAAGAGATGGAAGAGAGAATCTCAGGTGCGGAAGATACCATAGAAAACATGGACACAACAGTCAAAGAAAACACAAAATGCAAAAAGCTCCTAAACCAAAACATCCAGGATATCTGGGATGCAATGAGAAGACAGAACCTGAGGATAATCGGTATAGAAGAGAGTGAAGACTCCCAACTTAACGGACCAGTAAATATCTTCAACAAAATTATAGAAGAAAATTTCCCTAACCTAAAGAAAGAGATGAACATAAATATACAAGAAGCCTACAGAACTCCAAATAGACTGGACCAGAAAAGAAATTCCTCCCATCACATTATAGTCAAAACACCAAATACACAAAACAAGGAACGAATATTAAAAGCAGTAAGGGAAAAGGGGCAAGTAACATATAAAGGCAGACCTATCAGAATTACACCAGACTTCTCACCAGAGACTATGAAAGCTAGAAGATCCTGGGCAGAGCTCATACAGACTCTAAAAGAACACAAATGCCATACCCAGCAAAACCATACCCAGTTTGGCTGCTATACCCAGCAAAACTGTCAATAATCATAGAGGGTGGAACCAAAATATTCTACGACAAACCCAAATTTGCACAGTATGTTTCCACAAACCCAGCCCTACAAAGAATAATACATGGGAAATGCCAACGCAAAGAGGGAAACTACACTCAAGAAAAAGAAAGAAAATAATCTTTCAACAAACTCAAAAGAAGATAGCCAGACAAACAATATTAACAGCATCAAAAATAACAGGAAATAACAATCACTATTCTTTAATATCTCTTAACATCAATGGTCTCAACTCCCCAATAAAAAGACATAGACTGACAGACTGGATCCATAAACAGGACCCAACATTTTGCTGCATCCAGGAAATGCACCTCCATATTAAAGACAAACACTACTTCAGAGTAAAGGGCTGGAAAACAATTTTCCAAGCAAATGGCTCCAAGAAACAGGCTGGAGTAGCCATTCTAATATGGGATAAAATTGACTTTCAACCAAAATTCATCAAAAAGGATGAGGAAGGACACTTCTTACTCATCAAAGGAAAAATCTACCAAGAAGAACTCTCAATTCTGAACATCTATGCCCCGAATGCAAGAGCTCCCACTTTCATAAAAAAAAAAAAAAAAAAACTCTACTAAAGCTCAAAGCACACATTGCACCTCACACAATAATAGTGGGAGACTTCAACACCCCACTATCAACAATGGACAGATCTTGGAAACATAAACTAAACAGAGACACAGTGAAACTAACAGATGCTATGAACCAAATGGGTTTAACAGATATCTATAGAACATTTCATCCTGCATCAAAAGAATATACCTTTTTCTCAGCACCTCATGGTACCTTCTCCAAAATTGATCATATAATTGGTCACAAAACAAACCTCAACAGATATAAGAAGATTGAAGTAATACCATGCCTCCTATCAGATCACCACGGATTAAGGTTGGTCTTCAATGGCAACAACAACAACAGAAAGCCCACATACACATGGAAGCTGAACAATGCACTGCTTAATGATAAGTTGGTCAAGGAAGCAATAAAGAAGGAAATTAAAGACTTCTTAGAATTCAATGAAAATGAAAGTACAACTTACCCAAACCTATGGGACACAATGAAAGCAGTGTTAAGAGGAAACCTCATAGCTCTGAATTCCTCCAAAAAGAAACTGGAGAGAGCATACACTAACAGCTTAACAGCACATCTGAAAGTTCTAGAACAAAAAGAAGCTAATACACCCAAGAGGAGTAGAAGGCAAGAAATAATCAAATTAAGGGTTGAAATCAACCAAGTGGAAACTAAAAGAACTATACAAAGAATCAACAAAACCAAGAGCTGGTTCTTTGAGAAAATCAACAAGATAGATAAACCCTTAGCCAGACTAACCAGAGGGCACAGAGACAGTATCCAAATTAACAAAATTAGAAATGAAAACGGAGATATAACAACAGACTCTGAGGAAATTTTAAAAAATCATCAGATCCTACTACAAAAGCTTATATGCAACAAAATTGGAAAATTTGGAGGAAATGGACAAGTTTCTAGACAGATACCAATTACCAAAGTTAAATCAGGATCAGATAAACCATCTAAACAGTCCCATAACTCCTAAAGAAATAGAAGCAGTCATTAAAAGTCTCCCAACCAAAAAAAGCCCAGGACCAGATGGGTTCAGTGCAGAATTCTATCAGACCTTCAAAGAAGACCTAATACCAATACTCTTCAAGCTATTCCATAAAGTAGAAACAGAAGGAACACTACCCAATTCATTCTATGAGGCCACAGTTACACTGATACCAAAGCCCCACAAAGACCCAACAATAAAAGAAAACTTCAGACCAATTTCCCTTATGAATATCGATGCAAAAATACTCAATAAAATTCTTGCAAACTGAATCCAAGAACACATCAAGACAATCATTCACCATGATCAAGTAGGCTTCATCTCAGGGATGCAGGGATGGTTCAATATCCGGAAATCCATTAATGTAATCCACTACATAAACAAACTCAAAGAAAAAAACCACATGGTCATCTCGTTAGACGCTGAAAAAACATTTGACAAAATTCAACATCCCTTCATGATAAAAGTCTTGGAAAGATCAGGAATTCAAGGAGCATACCTAAACTTAGTAAAAGCAATATACAGCAAACCAGTGGCCAACATCAAACTAAGTGGAGAGAAACTTGAAGCAATCCCACTAAAATCAGGGACTAGACAAGGCTGCCCTCTCTCGCCCTATCTATTCAACATAGTACTTGAAGTTCTAGCTGGAGCAATCAGGCAACAAAAGGAAATCAAAGGGATACAAATTGGAAAGGAAGAAATCAAAATATCACTATTTGCAGATAATATGATGGTATACTTAAGTGACCTGAAAAACTCCACCAGAGATCTGCTACAGCTGATAAACAACTTTAGCAAAGTGGCTGGATACAAAATTAACTCAAGCAAATCAGTAGCTTTCCTAGACTCAAAGGATAAACAGGCTGAGAAAGAAATTAGGGAAATGACACCCTTTACAATAGTCACAAACAATATAAAATATCTTGGTGTGACTCTAGCCAAACAAGTGAAAGATCTGTATGACAAGAACTTCAAGTCTCTGAAGAGAGAAATCGAAGAAGAACTCAGAAGATAGAAAGATCTCCCATGCTCATGGATCGGCAGGATTATCATAGTTAAAATGGCCATCCTGCCGAAAGCAATCTACAGATTCAATGCTATGCCCACCAAAATCCCAACTCAATTCTTTGTAGACTTAGAAAGAGCAATTCTCAAATTCATATGGAATAACAAATAACCCAGGATAGCAAAAACTATCCTCAACAATAAAAGGTCTTCTGGGGGAATCAGCCTCCCTGACCTCAAGCTGTACTACAGAGCAGTAGTGATAAAAACTGCATGGTATTGGCACAGTGACAGGCAGGTTGATCAATGGAATAGAATCGAAGACCCAGAAATGAATCTACACACATATGGTCACTTGATCTTCGACAAAGGAGCTAAAACCATACAGTGGAAAAAAGACAGCATCTTCAACAAATGGTGCTGGATCAACTGGCGGTCTACATGTAGAAGATTGCGAATTTACCCATTCCTATCTCGCTGCACAAAGCTCAAGTCCAAGTGGATCATGGACCTTCACATAAAACCAGATACACTGAATCTAATAGAAAAGAAAGTAGGGAAGAGTCTCGAACACTTGGGCACAGGGGAAATGTTCTTGAACAGAACACCAATTGCTTGTGCTCTAAGGTCAAGAATTGACAGATGGGACCTCATAAAATTACAAAGCTTCTGTAAGGCAAAGGACACTGTAATTAGGGCAAAACGGCAACCTACAGATTGGGAAAAGATCTTTACCAATCCTACATCTGATAGAGGGCTAATATCCAATGTATACAAAGAACTCAAGAAGCTAGACTCCAGAGATACAAATAACCCTATCAAAAAATGGGGAAGTGAGCTAAACAGAGAATTCTCAACTGAGGAAACTCGAATGGCCGAGAAGCACCTAAAGAAATTTTCAACATCCTTAGTCATCAGGGAAATGCAAATCAAAACAACCCTGAGATTCCACCTCACACCAGTCAGAATGGCTAAGATCAAAATCTCAGGTGACAGCAGATGTTGGGGAGGATGTGGAGAAAGAGAAACACTCCTCCATTGCTGATGGGAATGCAAATTGATACAACCACTCTGGAAATCAGTTTGGCGGACCCTCAGAAAATTAGACAAAATACTACCTGAGGACCCAGCTATTCCACTCCTGGGCATATACCCAGAAGATGCTCCAACATGTAATAGACACATGTTCCACTATGTTCATAGCAGCCATATTTATAATAGCCAGAAGCTGGAAACAACCCAGATGTCCCTCCTCAGAGGAATGGGTACAGAAAATGTGGTACATCTACACAATGGAATACTACTCAGCTATTAAAAACAATGACTTCATGAAATTCGTAGACAAATGGATGGATCTTGAAAACATCATTCTGAGCCAGGTAACACAGTCACAAAAGAATGAACATGGTATGTACTCACTGTTAAGTGGTTACTAGCATAAAAGTTTGAAATACCCAAGAGTCACTTTGCAGGAACAGTAGTACTGAGTACGAGTTCCCAGATGGAGGGCTTGGAGAGAGGACTGAAGGAGCTGAGGGAGTGTGCAGCCCCAGGGAGGTGGCAACACTGGCAACTGGCCTGACCCCCCATATTTCTGGAGACTGATCCACCAACTAAAGAATACACATGGAGGGATCCATAGTGCTGGCCACAAAGACTGCAGAGGAGGGTCTTGTTACCCGTCAGGAGGAGGAGAGGCCCTTGGGCCTGAGGGTGTTAGATCCCCCAGTATAGGAGAATGTCAAGGAGGGAGACGAGAGTGGGTGGGGGGTGGGGTGGGGAGGTGGGTTGGAGAATATCCCCATAGAAGCAGGGGGAGAGCAGAGGGAATGGGGAGGTTCCAAAGGGGAGATCTGGAAAGGGGGAAACATTTGAAATGTAAATAAAATATGAAAATAAAAAAAAAAAACTTACCAGTTGCTATGAAATTGCAGAGTGGTACCCAGAATACCTGTTTCTATATATTTTCAGCAATAAACGGTTCAATCTAATTGTGTAAGGTCCATAGAAAATTTAAAGTAATTGGCTTGTCTGGAGGCAGACCACAAAACTTGGGCTCATTAGAATATGGCTAGGTCAGCAGAGCTGACCCCACAAACCAATGAGACAAAGCTACTCATTTCAGGTGTTTCAGACTCCTGGGAAATGCTACGTGGGACACACACAACGAAAGGGACAGAGTATCACTCAATGTATTGGACACAGAAAAACACTTGCGGTCAACTGTAAGTTATACCTTAGCTAATCAATTAAAATAATCATTTGAAATGTCTTGGGGAGCTGGTACTTAAAATTCTTCTATAGCAATTACTTTCTTAAAGAGAAAGTAATTGACCCTAACTTATCTATTTAGTAAATCCATGTAGTTTATCAAAAGGTAAAAAAATATTAAACAGCCTACTCTCTAATTTACTTTTAATCAAAACCTATAAAAGGAGAAAGAGTGCTTTCTAATAATGAGATTTTTCTAGGCAAACATCCAAAAGCCAACAGAAAATTTAGTTTTTTTAAAAAAGGGTTCTTCAAACACCTAAAAATTACAATTATATTAAAAGCAAGTACACAAAGAACATTGAGTTTTAAAAACTTAATATCAAACGTGTGCAAGCTACATTGATTTCTGACCTCTTTTTAAATCAAACCTCTGTGATATTGTTTCAACTTAATAACAAAACCATTTTTTCTAAGTTATTTGAAGAGTGTAGCTGTCAATTTATGAGATAGGATCCAAAGTACAAAGCTAAATAAATTAATGGAATGGAAGAAAATGGTTTTTTGTGGGAAACAAGATTTTTTTTTAAAAAAAAAAAAGAACAAAAACTGTTACTTCTGGAATGAAGGAAAGCTGCCTACAAAACAAAAAGGAAAAAAGCAAACAATCAAACTTTCCCAAGAAGTGTTTTTGTCTAATCAGAATTTAACAATGAATTTCTCCCCACAAAACTTTGAATTTGACCTTTTAGCTAAGAAAAAAAAAATGAAAACATTATTTAAATGTGTGTGTGTGTGTGTGTGTGTGTGTGTGTGAGAGAGAGAGAGAGAGAGAGAGAGAGAGAGAGAGGGAGGGTGGGGGGGAGAGAGAGAGAGAGAGAGAAGCAAACAGGCATGCCCCAGCACACATGTGGAGGTCAGGGGACAACCTCTGACGCTGGTGTTGTTGAATACTGTACACACCAGTCTGGCTGTCTGAGCTTCCACCATGGAAGGCAGAGATTCGGCTTTGTTCTCCTATGCCTGACTTCATGTGAGCTCTGAGAATCCGTGAGGGCATACTATAAAGCTGGGTCATCGTTTCATTCTGGGGTTGCTTACAGTGTGTTGCGCTATCACACACATCTGGAACTAATAAATTTATGAAGAAGTTTATTCAGCTCACAATGTAGAGGTTCATAAGTACAAATATACATTTGTTTGACTCTGTGAGGGCCTGATGGCTACAGCAAAGCATGATGGGTAATGTCACATGGTGGCTGGACATGTAGGCAGTAGGGAGAAGTGCTTCTGGGAAATCAGTCAAGGAGGGCGCCTTCACAACCCATTCTTGTGGAAATTAACCTGCCCCTTCAGCTGGATCAGCTCTTGTCCCTTCCCATCCCAGTGCCCCTTTACCTAGACATCCTTCCTTCCACTTCTTCAGTTTTCCCCTACCTCAGTAGCACCACACTGGGTACCAGATTTTAGCAAACAATCCACTGTTGAACACACAGAAAATATAGCCAGAGTATAAATAAAACCCCAAAACACCTCACCCCATTCTTCCTTGACACTTGCTCACTGCAACCTGGCTTGATCAACTGGGCTATGTTTTATGCACTTCTTCAAAACACCAACATTTCTAGAATTCCTTTCCTCTGAAGCGTATCCCAGCCATTCCATTTCTGTGAACAGATGCCAGGTGATCAAGGAAGGAAGGCTTCCAATCCTGCCTAGGGATACTTTGTCATCCAAACTAAAGTCTAGAACACTCTAATGAGATTATCCCTACCGTGAAATCTTGATCTAAACCTCTAATTAAACAGCAGACTAACCGGTAATGTTTTCTCTGTGAACCCAACCTCCTCAGCTTGGTTAGTTAGAAATGCTGGTTGGTGCTTGGAACATGGATGCTTGTCTAGTATGGGATTCCCTGAGTTTAAGCACAAGCAACACACACACACACACACACACACACACACAGAGGGGTGGGAAGGAAGGAAAGGAATGAGAGAGGGAGGGAAGGAGGGACAGAAGGAGGGAGGGAAGGAGAGGAGAGGAAGGTGGAGGGATTTTTTTAAGACTTTGTTGTTCTGGTTGACACACACACACACAAAGCAAACAAATAAGCAAAAAACTCACTTCCCAAACTTATAATCTGCACATACTCATCAGTGCTAAAGACACAACATGCTGGATAAGATACAGCACTAATCATTTAAAATCTATATAAACTACCATGAAGATAATTTTTGAAAGAGAAAAGTATGTATCCCACATATAAAAGGAAGCAAATCCAGAAGCTCATAACTTGGTCTTCTTAGACAATAGGGCTCTTCATGATCTCATAGTTTTACTTCCTTTATTGCTATGACTCAGCTGGGTAAGAAGTAGACAATTTAAATACATACCCTTTCAGGTTGAGGAAACTTCATATTCCGGACTTGGATCTTGGGGCATTATGAACACGAAGCATTGACAACGTGAGGGCTATCCCATAAAGACAGCAGTACGTGGTACTTCACTGTCCTCTTCCAAAGTTCATATGTAGTTATGTGTCTATGTGTGCTTTTCCCAAATGAGCCCAATATGACCATCCAGTAGCTTACTAGATATGTAATCCAAGCAAGGCAAACCAACCGTTTGAAGATTGGCTCAGCTGTCGTAAAGAACCAGGGTAAACCGCTAAGGAACAAACAGCAATTTTAAAATAATACTAACAGTAGTAAAAAAGTCACATCCCATTGACCTCAACAGACAATTAGGCTAAAAGTAATCCAAGAGAATAGTTATTCTCTTATTGGCCTCAGAGCTACATTGGGGCTAGGTCTTAACTGAGGCATTTTGATACTATTACAAAAAGCCAATTGGTTATCTCCAGATTTTTTGGCTTTGTGATAGGCCTGAATGGTGTAAAAGGACTGGACCACATGATATTTAAAACCACTGTTGAAAACTAAATTCTGGCCTGGGGATGGAGCTCAGTGGTAAACAGCTTACCTAGCAAACAGGCCCCAGGTTTCAGCCCCTGTGCTACAAAAAAATAAATGAGTGGATATGACTGAATGAAAAATTCTGTGGTTCTCCAGCTATCTCAACATGTCAAAACACAGATGTGCATACCAGTAATTTACACATAGTTCTTGAGACAAAATAGCATCAATTAAACCACAACAAATAAGTCAGCTTCTTCATTTTATATGTTTAGATACATGACTTAAATCTTATTTTTCTAGAGTATTAGTTTCACGATATAATCTAACCAAAACTTCCTTGAACTTTAAGGATGAGTGAGGCTGGCGATGTGAACATGTACTCTTTCCCAGTACTGAAATACAGATACAGAGCAATGTTAAGCACATGCTTCATATTTGCCAGAACTTCTTGTCTCATTCAATTACAAGAATTGTTAACAACTGGTCCCCATTTAAATGGCTATTATTGACTTACTGTCTTTGGAGTCCTTTTATCAAGCCCAATGTAGCACTGCCTACTAGCATTTGAAAATCCTTTCCCCAGACAGGCATGTAATCTCAGCATTTGGCAGGCTGAGGCAGAAGGATTATAAGATTGAGGGCAGACTAGGCTATTTAAAGAGTTGAGGTTAGCCTGGCTTACATAGCTAGTTTAGGTCCAGCTTGAGATATGTACTGAGACCTTGTTTCAAAAGAAACCAAAACTATATTTCTGGTCATGCATTTCTTAGGCACTGGTTAGACTAAATGCTTGTTTACACAGCTAAAATTGATCTACATTTTCTAGGACATTATACCATGTTGCTGTATTATGGATAATTTGTCTACCAGGTCATTTTTGCTATAGCTATAAGCAAGATAGTTATTCTCTTGTGTAGGCATCCAAAGTTTACTAAGCCATCCATGCACGAGACATAGTCTGCCCAAATTAGGTCTCATTTTTAAAGATATGATTTCTCTTGATGACCTTCCAAGGATAGCAAGTTGGGTCAATACCACTATCCCTGAGCTGCTTCTAGGCCCTTCTTTTCTGTCCTCTCAACTTTGTGGGTACCAGTTGCTGTATCCTAGTCCCACCATACCCTGCCAATATTCAACAAACCTGTTATAGTTCTCTAGAGAATTCTGGCACACCCATAACCTTCTGCTCCACTTTCTCAGATTCTTAGTGACCTCACCATCACTGATGTAATACAGTCTGTACCCAGGTCCTTGATATTGGCCAAGACCTTCCAAATAGTCTACCCTCCACTCAGCTCAGCCCCCCCACACAAGAGTCACAGTCTAAAGCATATATGTCTTCAATAGCTGTGCTACCCCTCAAGTTTCTTTCAAATCTACCAAACAGTACCCAGTTTATTGTTCATCTTACCCCTTTCACTATTTTGACTCCAACTAGAAGGTCCATCCCGCCACCTCTTTGGGGTCCATCCCGCCGCTGTCCATGATTCTCAGTGTCTTTACACACAGCCACGTACAGTAGTCTGTCTTTACGCCTAGTTACCTTATCTGTGATTTCAGAATTATCTGCACTCAACAATGGCTGAAAATACATCAAGCACAAAATTCCAATAAGGAACAATTCTTAAGTTTTGAATTGTGAACTACTCTGCATAGCATGAAGAAACCTCCCGGCATCTTACTCCATCTCTCCTGAGTTCTAAACCATGTTCCCACCCTTTCACCCAGAATATCCAGCTTGTGCACTTTACCCATCCAAGGGGCACTAGGTAGCCATGTGTGAAGTCACAGTACCTGCCATGCTACTACAGTGCTTGACCTCAAAGTAACCCTGAATTTGCCCAATAATGGCCTCAGATTGTAAGAGAACAATATAAGTAATTTTACTATACTATATAGTTGATTTTTATTATTAGTTATTAAGAATGTATTGCTTACATAATTTTTATTGTCACCAATATGTATATGTAGGAAAAACAACACACAGTATACATAGTTAGGGGTCAGTACCATCTGAGATTTCCAGGATTCATTGGCAATCCCGAGGACGGCTGCATAATTTACATTCTATGGCCCACCATTATGACCACTCAAGGACCTTTCAGTTATTGCTGTCCCCTTCACTTCCCTTTGGTCTTCTATTCTCCTAGCAAAACCCCCACCCACACAAGACCTCACTCTTTATTTCCTCTGTATTACATCCTAAACGCCCAATAAGATGAAGAAAAACACAGGGCCGGGCTGTGTGATCTCGTTCTAATTTACGACCTTTTCAACTGCACCCTCAGCCTTTTCTGGCAGCCTCCTCTTTGTCCCAAATTTATTACTCTCTCACTTCATGGGAAAACCATTTCCACACTTCTTCCTCCCCAGCATCCTGCTCACGCAACCTCACTCGCTCTCAATAGATAACTGTAACTTTTAGTTCCCTGTGAAAATAGGAATTACTCAACAAAAAAAACCAACAATTTGTCATTTTCCTACCAGAATTGACTGGCACTTTGCTTTTTTCTCCAGCCTGCCCTGATGAATTGTCCTGAATCCTTAGCTGAGCTCAACTCTTTCACTGTACACTGGGTCTTGCCCCTCCTCATCCCTACGGCCCTGTCAGGAGCTTTGCTGCAAAATGAACCCCTCCCTCCTCCATCTTTTCCTCTCCACCCACCACACATCTCATTTGCATATTAGCAAGCGTTACTTAGAACCCTATTCCTGAGGCTCTTTACAGCAAACTCCTCCTACACTTACCTACTTACAGCTTTGATGGCTGCTGCTGATCACATTCCCTCCGAAGCTACTCTTAGGAAAACATCCACTGCACCAGGCTGCTAAATTCAGTGCTCAAGTCACACTCAAAACCTCGGAAGCCTCACGCTCCTGAAATCAATGTACCTGTATGTACCGGCATCCCAGAGTCTAGGAGTTCCTGACACACATTAGAAACTCAGTAAAGGCCAGCAGAATGAACAAATGAATTAGTTTGATTTTAAACCTAGACTGCTCAGATGTTTTATACTAAATAATCTCAGTATGAAATTACAGTAAATGTCAAGGACATGATTGCTTCCAGAATTTTAGCTGCCAGGATCTAGGTTATCAGTTATCTAAATAAATGGCCAATTTTCTAAAGTGATGCATTTCCTACAAATGAACAGAAGACTTTTCAATCATGGGAGGCATAGGCATTAGAAGTACTTGTCCCTTGAGGCAGCCAAAAGTTTGTAAAAAGCATTGTTTTCCCCAAGTAACCTCATTAGAAAATATATTTCAGTTCTCTGTTGCTGTGATAAAATACCATGACCAAGAATCACTTAAGCTATACACACACACACACAAAGAGAGAGAGAGAGAGAGAGAGAGAGAGAGAGAGAGAGAGAGAGAGAGTTCTTGAGGGATAAGAATATATATATATATATATATATTTTTTTTGAGGGATATGAATCCATCATAGCAAGTGGTAGGCATGGCAGGGGAACAGAAGGCTAAGTGCACATCCCCAACGACAAGCTGAAAGTGAAGCTCTGGCCGGGAGGCAGATAAACTGACCAACAGGAAGTACAGTAACATGATCACAGCACATGCGATCACTGCCTGAGTGATTACCCTTCTGAGGAAGATCACCTATGCAAGGAACATTCTGTCAGTTCTTTGGAATAGGGGTCCAAATGGTTTAGGGATGAGCTGTGTAGAGAATTTGGGAAATCTGAGATCGTGGAAAAGACAAATATGTTTTTAATTTCTTCTAATAGCATTTATATCACTTATTAATGAAGAGTTAACAGAACCTATGGTGTTAACATTGGAAAACATCAGATATTTTCTTATTACAATTGTTAATGGTACTTGGAAGTATCAATCAAACTTAACCATTTAATAAAAAAGCCATACAAGTATTCTAAGTTCAATTTTTAACATTTATTATCTACATTTTAATATAATTTATTTCCATGTAATGCGTTGTATCAAATGCAATCAAAATATTTTTCTCTCAGCACTGGTGACATGGCTCAGTAGATAAAGGAGCTTGCTGCACAAGCCTGGTGGTCATGGAATTCCTAGAAATGAGGGAAAGATGGAAGAAAAGATCCACCTCCACAAAGTTGGGCTCTGCCCTCCACATGTGTGCCATGACATGCACATAACACACGAGCTCACATACAAGTATGTAGGGGAAGGAGCTGATGACTAAAATCTGGTTCCCTAATTGTTTCTTGATTGGGTCAATAAAGACAGCAGAAGCTAATCACTGGGCGAATGATAAGGTGGGATTTCCTGGCTTGACAGGAAGAGAATAGGATTGGGAATTCGGACCAGGTGGTGGAAAGACAGCCACGTAGGTCTCCGGTGGCTGCAGAAGCTAAGGAGGATGGGGCAGGATGTTCTTCACCCAGCAGTTGTGTTATCTGGCTGATTTTAAAATATTAAGGCTGTCCGGTGTTTTTCATCCACAGCGACTCAGGTAGGAGAAGAAAGTGGGCCCCCGGGTCGGTCTGTCGGTGGAACACAAGCAGTAGCTCCAGGTATTCTCAGGGGAGATGGTTGTTGGGTGGCTTCGCAGAGCTGGGAACAGGAGGGATGAACGTGGAGCCAGCGGCAGCGTGATCTCGGACCTAAGCTGGGAGGAGCCTCAGCATTGGGCAAGGAAACCAGGCAAGGAGCAAGCACGCCTTTTAAAATTATACACAAGTATGCACAATAATATTTAAAATCATGATAAGGGATTTTAATTACTAATCAAATCAAAAATGGTGATTTTTCTTTCTCTGGTGCAATCCTAAAATCCTAATATAACTTATTCACTCATCTTGAGCCAGGAAAACAATCCTTGGTATTTCTTCCCCCCCCCCCCCCCCCCCCGGACATCTAGCGTTTTATTCAGGTAGCAGTCCCGTTACACATGGTCCAAGAACATTCAAATAAGAACTCAAATCCGAAGTTAAAGACTGGTCCTCAAACATCATAGGCAACAATGCCACATTTGCCTATGATCTCTCCAACATAAAACCACATCCACACCTCAGTGGCCACCAAACCATTCAGCGCAGCTTCTTTAACTGTAAGGTGTTTGAAGCTACCAGTTTTGGCACTTTGGATTTTTTTTTCCATGCTCTGAATAGCTGTAGGGATTTCACCAGGGGTTGGGGGAACCAGCTCAACCTTGGCTTACTGCCAAAATGTGGCCAGTCGCGGCTTCGAGTAAGTCATGGCAGCGGCCACCATCGACGGTGCCTTCTCCGCGAAGTTACCGATGACTTTGGCCATGGTCTAAGGTAGAAGGTACTACTCTTCCTTGATACTTCTTAACCTCACCTCATACATAACTTCTTGGCCCCAGATCATTAATCTGAGCCAGGCCTGGTGGTATATACCTTTAATTCTAGTACTTGGGAGGCTGAGTGCTTGGGAGGCTTGCCCTGTTCTATCCTTCCCAGCTGCTTGCTAGCTTCTTTCTTTCTTTCTTTCTTTCTTTCTTTCTTTCTTTCTTTCTTTCTTTCTT